>JAWNNV010000045.1:0-526519 GCA_035044485.1 Scaptomyza reducta
CACAGTATTATTATTTCGAGCAATTGAATATGATGTCAGACATTCTGATAAGCTTTCACACGCCAAAAAGTCAAGGTCTAGTGCCACCCGGAATAAGCTGTTATTTTTGGGAGATTTCATTTAGTTATCTCTATAATATAATAATATATATATATACAAGATCGGTCAGAGGTCGTTTCTCATGAATAAAACTGCTGATAATCGCAAAGAAATTGCAACGACGAGGTTTCTTCATTCGTTGCAAAATCCGTTTCAGTTAGTACAAAATTTGTATAGCTGTGCAGCAAACACAAATTGAATCGCGAATTAATAATTTAAAATGAATCTAAGACTTTTCATAAATATATTAATAATCTTAATACCAATGTCATGTTTTGGATCGACTAGTGAATCGGTTAGTACCACAAATAAACGTAGTATCGAGTAAAACTAATTTTGTGCTTTAAACAGTGGTCTGGGGAGCAGTATGCGAAGTGTGGAAAGTATTGCTATAAGGTAGTCAAGCCGTTGCTCAATTATGCACCCAGCGTTCGATTAAAGGAAGAACAATTTGGAGAACTTCAAACGAAAATCCAAGGTCAAGGTGCGACCATAAGTAAACTTGAACTCCAATGTGCCTTAAATAATGAAAATGAAAAAAAAATTGGAGACTTACAACACAAAATTACTGATCAAGATGCGACAATAACAAAACTTCAACAGCAATACGCCTCGAAAGATGAACAAATAACTAAGCTCAAATCCGAAATGGCGAACAAAGATACTCAACTCGCCGTAAATGCTGATAAATTGAACAGACTTGAATCAATGTTATCAGAATTGCCATCTAGTTCTATCTCTTCAAACTGTCTGGGTAAATCGACCGATGTGTATCCGTTGAATTTGCCCAACATTGGGATATTGTCTGCTCCTTGTGACTCCAAACTGGCAGGTTCTGGTTGGACTGTAGTTCAGCGTCGAATTAATGGCAGTGTGGACTTTGATCGAAATTGGGAAGAGTATAAGGCAGGTTTTGGAGACTTGCGTGGAGAGTTCTTTTTGGGACTGGAGGAACTTCACTTGCTGACACAATTTGAGCCCCACGAATTGTATATACATCTTGAAGACTTTGACAATGCAACTAGATATGCCAAATACAGTCAGTTTGTTATTGGCAACGAGACCGAGTCGTATGAGTTAAAAAAGATTGGAAATTATTCTGGAAATGCTGGTGATTCATTTAAATACCATATTAACATGAAGTTTTCGACAAAAGATCGGGATAATGATACAAGTGACAGAAGTTGTCCGAAAGATTATAAATCTGGTTGGTGGTTTCTAAACTGTTCTTATTGGTAATACACGCAAAATATATTTCTTTAGCAGTTTAAGCCAAGATAATTCATTACTCTCTCTCTCTCATTTTTATAACTGTAGTAATTTAAATGGACAACATACAAAAAATTCAGGATTGAATGCTCTCAAAATTTCTTGGAATGCTTGGCATAAAAACCCAATTAAATTTGTACAAATGATGATCAGACCAATACAGCATTAAGGAATCAATCTCTGTATATTTTTTATACCCTTAACCCATTGAAAATGGGTAAAAAGGGTATAATGGATTTGTGCAAAAGTATGTAACAGGCAGAAGGAAGCATCTCCGACCCCATAAAGTATATATATTCTTGATCAGCATCAACAGCTGAGTCGATATAGCCATGTCCGTCTGTCCGTCTGTCCGTCCGTCCGTCCGTCTGTCCGTCTGTCCATCCGTATGTATGAACGCGTCGATCTCAGAGACTATAAGAGCTAGAGACTCCAGATTTGGTATATAAGCTCGCCTAATCCCCGCGCAGTACAAGTTTGTTTCAAATTTTCGATAACTCTTCCCGTTTCCGATATATACATGTGATCGATAAGAACCAAATCTCGAATTTGAAGACTTTGTGATGAAGTTTGCAACATTAGACGAAATAGTAATTTTATTGAAATCGGTTGAGAAACATCGGAGATATGGAGCATTGAAATTAAGAAAGTTTGCAATATGCGCGTACACTCACACACACAAACACATACTTACAAGCACTGACTGTACGCGTAAAATACAGGGTATAGTCTAGTCGGGATTTCTCAACAAGATCTTTCTTATTCGTCTTCATTTCTGGTTTAATTCTGAAAAATGAAGTATAAGAATATAATACCAAAATTCAAAATAATAATCTAAAATTCAATAAAGTTTAACGAAAATGTTCTGGTTGATTTGGACGTTTCACTTTTCACAAGCAAAAACGGACATAAAACATGAGAACTGCTTGGGGAAAAACTAATATGAACTCAATGTTACATGCAACGTGCAACAAAAGCTGGACATGAACATAACAAGCAAATAAGTTGTAAACGTATATTATTCATTATAATACGACCAAACTACACACGCACACACACACATCGATAAGTATGTGGGAGCATTATTTTATTTACTCAGTGCATAGTTTTTATATCAGTTTGTTTTTTGTTGCTGTTGTTGATGGCTTGACAAATTTGCATTTTGTTTTGCGGTTTTGCAATTTGCATAAATCAATTGAAAATTGTATGTCCAAAAATGTTCACATATATACATACGTATACATACTATGTATGTATATATTTTGGCTGGCTGAGTATCATATTTCTAATTATGTGCACAGCACTTTTAGTTTGTTTAATTCATGCAAATTGTTTGCTTAGCCCGATATTCCCCACTCGTCCCTTGTTCCTGAATAATTGTTTGCGGCTACTTACTACAGTATTTGCACATTTATTTTTTATTTACAAAAACCGCAAACAAAAAGAAACTACAACATTGCGCAGTATTTTAAGTGGAAATTTAATTAAGCGATTTAATAGCGCTAAATATAAGCAATTAATATTAATGCATTCGCGATGCAAACTGTCGCACACGATTTAATTATAGATTAGGCTGGCACAATTATTTTTATTTTTATGCAGACACTCAATAGGATTGTAAATTTAAAAACAAATATAGATTTTCATATTAAATATAATAAAAATGAGATAAGGTAAGGTTCAGACTGAAGAGAGTTTATTTTTGGTGATTGCAGCGTATCTGTAAACCGGCTTAAACGTTTTTAGGCTAACTCGTTTTGAGGTTCATTTGACAGGAACTTTCCTAATTGGACGCTTTGTTTAATGCAGCAGCGTATGAGTTTCAAATTGTATTACAATGTGAACTTAATTTAACTAATTTCTGGCTATGACCTGTTTATTAAGGCTATTAATACAGCTCTCGGCACACTAATGCTAATGCAATTTGTGCACAATGAGGGCAGAGAAAGTGGGTAAGGGGCGGCTTTTGGCAGGTGTAGATGTGTTTGTGTTTGTATTGTGCAGTGCATGCAGTTAACTCTTAATTTGAATCATCTTTTAATTGCCATATTAAGCACGCTCCAATAGCAACATACACACAAACAGACATCGTACGCACACAACACTAACAAACACTAACAAACACTAACACACACTGGTAAGCAATTATGCATGAAGACGATGTTTAGTTGAAATTGATTGCACAAGACTGAGTTAGAGATATGAAACATCCTTATATATCTGCTGTATATATATATATACAAGTGTTGGCAAAGCTTTCGTTCCAGGTGTTGAGATGTGCGCGTGTGTGTGTTTGAGCGTGGTTGCTGGATGTGTGCACTCAATCAGATAGCTTGACAGTACAGTACAAATAGTGCAAGGTTAGCCAAATTTCAGTTCTGCACTTGATAACATTTGGGATTAATTGAGAAACTCTGTCCAAAACGTGTTCCTCAGATAATACATGTTTTTCATGTGCTTGAAGCATGCTTGAACCATTCGTTATATATATATAAAGTTCACAAATATTTTTAAATTCCACATAAATCCATTTCCTATCAAGCTTAAAAAGTTAAAGCATTTTTCTGATCTTAATTGCCAACAAGTAATAGTAAAAATGATAAATTTATAAAATTAACTCATCATAATTGATATTAAAAAAGAAAACTATCGATTAATTCAGCGCCATTTTCATCTACAGCCAAACTTAAACATTGATTTTTGTTCTTAAGTTGCACACAAACGAAACTTTTTGCTTTGGTGATTAAAGGACCTTGGATAAAAGTTCAACGGCAAATGTTTTTCGGAATGGACAACTCAAGAAAAAATGGCAATGTGTAGTGCTCCACTTGCAGAGCACTGCAGTTGTTAATGCAAAACAGCAAATCGTTCAAATGTTGGGCATGTATGTGTGTGTTTGTGTGTGCTTCAATGTGTATGCGTGTGTAATTGTGCAACATGAAATGGCCAAGAGGCAGTTATGGCTGCGAAGTGCCTACAAGAGCTTCATTTATTACGAAATTTATGTGGGGCGTAAATCAAGTGTGCAAATGGATTGGAATTAATAAATGCGTCTACAGTACATAACAACAACAAAAACAATACTCAGTTGTAATTGTGGCCCCCACATCCTCATTGTTGGTGTTGTTGTTGTTGTAATTATGGAAATAAATATATGGAAAAACAGCAAAAATGAAGAAATAAAATAAAATAATACATAAAATGGAAAACAAATTATGAATAAGCTTGTGCGCTGTCCAATGCCAAACAAGCGACTCCAAAAAGTATGCTAAAATAAATTCCATTATATTACTGGCACACTCATATTAAAGGGGCATACACACATACGTTCATGCAGCCAGTAATTTGATTTTAAATGCAAGTTTATGTTTTTACATATTTTATGTTAATTAAACTTGTTGCCGCGACTTGTTGTGCATATGTATCTACAGCATGTACATTTGTGTGTGTGAGTGCTGCAACTTGAAACCAATTATGTTGCATTCACATATATACACATACATGAACACACACCCACTCACAAACAGATAGCTTGTTACGCTGCTTAATTTCTCCAACTCTAACTTTTTTAGCCCCACTAACATATTGCACCACTCTACCCTAACACTTAATTCTGCAACCCACCCGCTTGTTACTTCGTTAGTAAGTTTTGACGCAGAGGCAGAGGCAGCTACAGCAACAGCAGCAGCAGCAGCAGCGCTATGCTCCAAGCGTGAAATAACTTCCGTTGCGAATTTTATGTTCGTTGCGTATTTTTATTCACAAAATGCACAATGCGCAGATACCCTTAGTAAGTGTTTATGTATGCGTGTGTGCAACCTACATATGTGTGTGTGTGTGTGCTGGCTTTGTATGCATTTTGGGGTCTGCCATGTGTTTTTCATACATTTTACTGTCATTCACTTAGCAGCGAATGTGCTTTAATGAGCTTCAAATTATGATACGTGGGCATTGTCAACATTTTAAAGAATAGAGAAATGTTTGGTACTCATATGGATCTCTATTGTGTTGGTAAGAAACTCAACTTAATTTATTCACTGGTCATTTCTGGTTTGTGAAAAGGGAAATAAATTAGCAAATACAATTTGCATAATCTATGAAAAGTTATTTTAATGTGTTATCGATGAACAACTTTTATAAGTTCATAAATTGAGTACAATAAACAATATACATTTATTTAAGTACTTAACTTTGTTCATTAAACTTTTGTACAATAGTATCCAGTATAATTGAAATGTTAAATATACCATTGGTTTAGTGCTTATCTCTATCGCTCTCCCATTTTATCTCTTTATTGTTATATTGCTTGCAATTGAATATTCATCTTCTTGGGATTTGCTGGGCCGTAAAGCAGTCAAACGAAGCTATTCAACTAAGAAATAAAATTAAGTGTTGAAATAAAATCCACAAAATGTGTTGGCCAAAAAATAGGCAACATTTAAATTAAGCACGTTGCACGAATTCAAAATTGTCGCATACAATTGTTTCCTCTTGCCACACACACACAAATACACCGTCAGTTAAGTTGAATTGTTGTGCCATGTTGCCATTTGAGAAAGAGACACAGCGAGAGAAAGGAAGAGAGAGAGGGAGAGGGGAAGAACAACGCAACCAACACAGTGAAAGCGCCTCAAGACAGGCTATGAAAATGTATTTACCAAAGTGTTGAAATGTTGCACAACTTAAATTAAACTGACTTTGTCAACATGTTTGCCATATCTTTCAGGTCTGGCACAGAACATTCACAAAATATACTTCTTGCCCCACATCATTTAAATTTTGATGAGCCCATTTAAAGAATATTAGGAGCTTAAGGAGTAGAAATAAACAAAATTTATTTATATTTGGTTTTCTTAATTGTGTACAGGGTATTTGAAAAGTTAGACAAATAAATATTTATATTTTGTTGCCGTTGTTGTTTTCGTAGTCTTCTTCGCCCCAAAGTTTGTAATTATTTTCCTTCCTCGTTAGCCACAAGTGTGAAAATAGGTAAAACTTCTTTTTTTTTTAAAGTCATTTTCCACGTTTCTTTCCTATATCATTCTTTCTCTTTCCCATTCTCTTGCCTCGTTTCTCTTATTTTGCAGTCTTAACGTTGAATACTAATGAAGGCAAAGTTTTTTATTGCTGCGCGTTGCATGCAGCTTGGTCAGGCGAGTTGGATGGCGGGCGCAAGGCGGAGTTAGCCATTAAAAATGTATGGAAAATATTTATTTCAGAAGTGCGGTCAGTTTGGTACTTTCTTGCTGATGTTCTTCTTGTGCTGTAAAAGAGTATGCGGTTTGGGTATGTACTAAAGTAAGCCAAGACACGCAAATCATACGAACTCACCACCACAATTTTTTCAAAGGTCAGCGATCTGTGCATGTTGAATAACTCACCACACAAATACGCGTGAGAGAGAGAGTGCGTGAGAGAGAAATAAAGTTACAGTTTAAAGGTGGTGGCAAATGAAACATGTGCAATGGCAAGTGGGAGTGGAAAATGAAGGGCACATTGGGGTTGGTTGCTCTCTGTTGATAACCGGATTTTCAGCGAGCGCTTTGACTTTTTCATCATTTCATTTTTAGCTATTGAACAGTGTAGACATTTGGACTTTAATCTCAACATTTTATTTTAGAAGAAATATATTTTTGAATAATGGCACTGGATAGCTTTTTTGACAAAGTAAGTCGCTACAATCCGAATGTATTAACAAACGTGGGACGTGTCTTAATAAACGCCAAGTGCACTTCATCAGAGAACACAATGACTCTCTCCCAGATACGTGGTAAGTTCTAAGATCTACACCTTCGGTTCATGTCTTGACTTTGCTATCTTTGCAGCTGGCTATAAAGAGCTAACAGAAGAGACATTTCCACGCATAGCCGATTCAAGAGTTGAACTATTGTTCCTACTCACTGTGCCGTTTATCGCTTGTTTCAGCAATCAGCATGGCACATTTCAATTCTATATCGTACCTCAAAAGCAATCGTGAGAGATGGGATTTAAAAATTATTTTGTAGTTAGTTACATTTTTGTTTTGTTTCTGAGTTAAATTTCAAATTAAATTGTTTATTAAAACTAAAACGAAAGAGGGTTTTGTATTATTGAGCTGCTGCAGGTGGCTTAAACTTTCTAATACAAAATCTAACCAGCTGAATTCAATTTAATATTTAGCCAAGTTTTGCTGTTGTTGTTGGCCACAGCTGCCACTGGAAGTTGGATGTAATGAAATCAATGACAATGCCAAAACAAGCCACAATTCCGTAAAACCAGACACGACAAACACCAAATAAATAAATGTGGGGCGACAGAGAGCAGCACATCAAATCAAATGAATATGCGCCAGCAGATTTCCATACAAACAACAGTAACAGCAAATGTGACTGTAAAAAAACCCCGAAAAACCCAAACAACAAACAACCAAAAACGAACGAAACGAAACGGAGAGAGAGCGAGAGAGCGAGAGAGAGAGAGAGAGAGAGAGAGGGAGAGAGAGAGATAAACAAACAAATAAACAAACCAACTGAGCAAACTGACTGTAAAACCAACTTGGCCACACTACAAAGGGGTAGTAGTTGGGTGATGGGTGGTTGTTGAGTGGTTGCTTGGTAGGAGAGAATGTAATAGTTAGTTAGTTTTGGGTTGGGTGGATGGCTGGTTGGCTGTGCTTAGGACCAGTTGGGTCACGCAGCCGCAATGGTGCTGGGCAAGCAAAACGTAATGAAACTAAATGCCGTAGAAGAAAACCCCAAAACAAATTCATTATGGAACTGCACCTCAGGGGGTGATAATTCGATTCAACGAAAAACTTTGCTGATTATTTATTTCTTGCATGTGGCGACACGAGTTCTCTCTCTCTCACACACTTACTCTCTCTCTCTCTGTTTCTCTGTTTGTGTGACTGTGATGCTGAAGTTATCCCCGTGGTGTTTAGCTGTTAGTGTCATAAAATGTTTTGTGGCACCAAACTGGGCACTGGAACTCATTATTTTGTTCATTAACACATTTTGGTTTTAGGTTTTTGCTTCTGGTATTTTTGTTTTTGTTCTTTCTTACACGCTCTTGGCAGAGAAGGCATATAGAACTTCTTTCGATTTTTTAAAGTGTGCTATAAACTGCTTTAGTATCATATTATTTACGATAGTTTTGACCTGAATTCAGCCATCTATTAAATGTCATGAATATTCTTATTACTCACAGCTTTTTCATAATTAAAAAATATATATATATTCCAATATTTTTAGGTCGTATCTTCAACTAAGAGTATCAGAACTTCGACTTCCTTATGCTTCTTATTACTCCTTGTTTGTGTTACTTTTTTTTTGTGTCCCTGTTTTGTTGATGTTGGTGTCCTTATACTAAATTATGCGACCTTTGGATTTGATTTTTTAGGTTGTTTTTATTTTGTAAGTATGATTTATGCGCCTTAAAATAAGTATATGTGTGTGTGTATGTGAGCCCAAATAAAAAATTATTTAAAGTTTAGTTCTATGTTTGCCAGTTTTGTGGCTTAATTTGTCTTATTTTCAGTTGTGTTATATGCAAATACATTGTAGCTTGAGCATAATGTCTGCTGGAGGCTTTAATTCATTAGTAAAAGCAAGCGAATTGCGGCTCAGACTTCTCTGGCCGGATGCTCAACTACTTATTTTTGGCCATTTCAGCGGGTTATGGCACTTTGTTGAGTTGTAAAATGTTATCGACGGCGCAGGTTTTTATGCCTTGAGGGTCAGGCAGATAAGTGTGTTTATTGGACATTTTCTAAGGCCAAGACGTGGTGGCCGTTTTAATTTTTGTGGTCTGTTATTTTGTTTGAAGGCATTTTGCTAACAGCAACAAAAGAAGATAGAAAACATGTTTACGACTTCTCAAACACAGTTCAGGCAGATTTGTTCGGGGGATTAGGGACCCAAACGTTAAGAGCTGCTCATTAAGAAGCTAAGAGAATGTGTGCGTCATTGCGTTTATGACCAAGCAGCACAAGAAAAACATTCCTTTCAAGCTCAATAGATAGTGTGAAAACGAAAGCAATGAAGTTTGTGAGTGTGTGCTCTTAACAGGCTGATGAAGTAGTTGATAGAATATGTTCAGTTGTGCTATTAAGTTAGACTTGTTTTCTGCACGTTAGTTTAATACAAAAACAAGATAAGTGTGAAGTAGGCTGTTACCTTTTTTTTTTTAGCTAAATATTGATATTATTGAGACCTAGGGAAAGAGCACCAAAAGCACAACAATTGGTGGGGCTTCCTCGCGAAACGCATTAATATTTCTTCCAATTTCCAATTACTTCCACCCAAGTTTCAAACCAAAGAAAAATATGTTTCTCAACACCTAATCTCTCTTGGCGTTGGCTGTATGCTTTAAGCAATTTGTCTTAAACATGCGCTATGGTGTTTTGTCGGTGCTTTGTTGCTCGTTGAACATGTTTAAAGTTAATTTATTTTGAAATCCCTTAACTAAATCAAAGTTAAACATTTTATTGGCTTGCCCAACGGAGTCACAAAGCAAGTTTCAATTAAATAGCTGCTCGTTGCCTCCTCACTGGTTTCTAGAGCTTCTCCAAGTTGTACTATTTGTGCAGTCTGTGCTCCTTGCGGAATTAGTGCCGTCAAACAAAAGTGCGCTCGACGCACACACGCACACACACACACACGCACACACAGTGAGAGGCCGTGAATTCATTTTAAAATTGTAGCTGTAGAGAACAAAAGAAAACTGCCATTGTGCAATTAAAATTGTATGGCACTGGGGAACCGGGAGCATGGAAACGAGAGTCTAAGTCTGTGTTGGATTGGATCTAGGAGCAGAGGCTGACAGGGCTGACTGCCGATAAGAGAAATTAAAACAAACAGACGCCGCACGCTCCCCCTCACCCTCTCTGTCTCGCTCTCTCTCATCCTTTGTCCGTTTGTTTGTGTGTTTTTTTTTTTTTTTTTTTTTTTTTTGCAATGTCTGTACAGTTTCCAAAGTGACACATACATATGTACACATGTATATATATAGTGCAAAAGCAAACAGACGCACAAACATACCCCACCCCTCTCAGTGTTCAATATGCGTTCAGAGTCCTGTTTCCAGCTACAGCTACCGCTACATCTGGCCTTGTTTACAGCCATATCATGACAGTTGCTCCCACACCCAAATTCTATGTGTTTCTTCGTGTGTCTTTGCCTGTTTTTCTTTTTGCGTTTTGCTTTAAGTTGTCACAGTTGTTCATGTTGTCGAGTCCAGTTTAATTCGGTTGAGTTGCTTACCAATCCGAGCACACCCCCGCACATCCAGCCCCCTGCACAAACAAGCAGCTGCACTTGTCCTCTTGCTTAAGTCCCCAATGATATCGCATAAGTTTTTCAATTTTGTGCGTTATTAGAAGCGATTAGAGCCAAAGTACACTACAGTGCGAAGGAGACAGAGCGACAGTAAGAAGCCACTCGATTCATCCCCCCCCAACACTTCCCCGCATCGTAGACTATGGGAATTGAAAAGCAAACAGCAGCAGCCATAAACACTTCACACCAATTGGCAGCTGGCTTAATTTGCTGTGAATATAAAAGTTTTTATTTATACACAGTTACACACAAAAATTTCGACGTTTGGCAACTTCTTCGCCTTGCTTTCTTCATCTGCTTCCTTTTAGTGTCCAAATTGTATATTGTTTTATAATGCTTTTAGTTGCTTTCAAAAGCTAAGAAAGTAACTTTGTTTAAGCTCTATGGATTCCAATATGTGCAAATCATGAGAATGCGGTTTAAAACATTGATTTTATGTTCTTTGTATGTATGTGTTTAACAATTTAAATAACCATTAACCCCCTCAAGACATTATATTATTGACCAAATATCTTCAAAACAATTTTTACTTTACAATTACAATTTTTTACCCATTTGTCTTTTTAAAATGTTTCTCTTTATTAAATATTTCATACAACAATTTATAATTGCGCACCATTAAATCCCAATTATTTGCACTATTTGCGGTGAGTCCCAACTATTTGCACTTAAAAACACATACAAAGAACTTTTCATACAGGCAATTTATATTTACACAGCAATTAACCTCAAATGAATAAAAAATTTCTAACCACATGATTAGAAAATTGCATTAAACGGAATTTACATGTTGCATTCAAATATTTATTAGCTGCGCTTATTACATTTTACAGCATATGATAATTTCATATTATTTCTTTTTTCTCACACACAAAAATGGCTTGAAGCTGTTGAGCTTAGACCGTGGCGAAAATTATGGGCAATTAGGGTAGCCACAAGCCGACAAAATGGATTTGCAGTTGGAGGTAATGTGTCACAAGTCAGCAGGCAACAGGGGCAGCTGCAGCAGAATTGTGGTGGCGTTTCTCTGTGTGTGTGTGTGTGTGTGATGTATGTGGGTGTGCGTAATGAGGCTTAATTTGTAAAATTCCAGGGCTCTTAATTGGCATTTTGAGGCCAGCCGCAAAGCAATGCAACTAACTACATCTGAACCGGAGCAAGTGCACGCCGTAATTATGTGGTCAAGTGTGGTCAAAGCTCCCAAAAGGCCAAGATACGTAAAATACATATACATATACAAATATGTACTCGGACTCTGTGCTCGAGCTAGTCTCAAACTATTCAAGAATTTAAGCAGCAACGCAATGAAATTTCTGCTCTTGTTGTTGTTGTTGTTGTTATTCTTGTTGTGTTTATAGCATGCAATAAAAATAAGTGGCATTATGCTGCCACCTCGTTGAAGTTGCAACACCGCAAAATTGCATGGCAAAAAATTAAGTTGCCACAGCGAAACAGCACAAAAAAACGCCAAGAAAATAGCAATTTATGCGGAATTATATGTATGTATGTATGTATAAAGCAGAAAAACAGCAAACACACACAGCTACACAACATGGCCACAAAATGCAGTGTGGCGAGTGTCACGATGTAAAAAAGTTATTTTTTTTATTACACAACTTTGTCCTTTTTCCGCGTTAAAAGTGGGTGGGGACGGTAGCAAACGCACATTGCATGCATTTTCCATAGCAACAGTCCGTTGTGCGTTTTGGCCCCGAAAAAGTTTTTGTTTTTAGTGGGGAGGGTAGCCATTGTTTTCGTGTAAATGGCCGACGCCCAATAGTTTGTGCCCGTTGCATAATCCCAGCTTGGTTCTTGGCACTTGCATCCTTTTGTGAGATTCTGTGTGTGTGTGTGTGTGTGTGTGTGTATGTATGGCAGCTGTTTGGCTCAGCATGATCAACTTTAAGTTGCAGCTGCAACTTTTATTTTTGATGTTGCAAGAATGGGAAAGGACGACAACTTTTGTTGCCAACTTGCTGACATTAGATGCCGATGGGCGGCCTGATGCGGCATTATGTAATGATGCGTATTTTTCGTGTAATTGGCATTGCTATTGCCGCCTAATGAACCAAATGAACTTTGCACAAAATGCCAAAAGGGCGTCAAATATTAGGAACTTTGCAAAGTTGAGCAAACAAGCTTGAAAGTGAGTAAGAGAAATAACAATAGAATTAAAGTATTACAAGTAATAATTGAATCAATAAAAGTATTAAACAGTTCCAATTGTTTTTATACACAAGTGTCATAAAAGTGTAAGAAGGAAACGACCCCATAAAGAATATATATATATATATATATATATATATATTATTGATTCAGCATCGCGAGCTGAGTCGGTAAAATATTTGAAATTATATTTATGTATATTTTATTCGGCATACACAGTATTGTATCCTTACTTGCTCATTTTTATTTCATATTGCTCATAAATTTTAATCTTGTCCGAAAATATTATTGGAAAAAAAGCTATTGCTGTTCCGGTCATTTTTTTAATTACCTGTAAGACTCTTGCGTTTTAATTTAGCTTTTACTGTAATTATTTATAATATGCCTGGCAGCATTCATTTGTTCAAGTATTTATTTGTTACTTTATCATAAAAGTAGGCAACGGTTTTTTGTTGATGTTGTTGCTGCCATTTTGGATTTCCGGCTCGTTAGCCACATTCAATTGTTGCCTTTAAGGCATTTAAAGCTGTTTTTATAATCCACACTATCTGCAGCAGTAACTTCCATAGCAACACAAGAACAAGAACAAGAACAACAATAACAACAACAATGACACAAAACTGAAAGTTAAAACAAAAAGTTTGTAGCTCAAGTTGCTGTTGCTGTTGGCCCCGGGGCAGCGTTAAGACCACAAGTAACATTTGTAAAATGCACATTTAAAACTCAACAAAACTCAAAAGCACACACATACACACACAAACACACAGGGAAGGAGCTTAGTAGTAGCATTGGCAGCCCAAATGGATAATAAGAAACGCCTTTGCCTTGCGTTGACTTCAACAGCAGCAACAGCAACAGCAACAGCAACGGCAGCAGTAGCAGTAGCAAAAGCTGTGAAAACTTTCCAATTTATTGTTAAACTTTTGCACTGAGGCGTACAATTATAAAGTGTCATTTAGTATAGGGTACCCCAAAGGCAAAGCATCTGCAACAGCAGCGGGAGCAGAAGCAAAAGCAGCACTGTCAAGAAATTATGAAGTGCTGGACGGCACAGGACCGTTGACACTTGCGGCTGCGGCCACTTCCGGTGCAGCAGCAGCAGCAGCAGCATCGTCATCAACAACAACGTCAACAATGTCGTCCTCATCGTCGCCGTTGGACATTTTTGGGCTGCTTGAGTTTTCGGCTTCATCCTCAGTTTCTCCTCTCCTTGAGTTGACACTCAAGTGCAAGCGAGTTTCATGCGGCGCCTTCAAGTGCTGTTCCGCTATTCCCTGCAAAAAGTGTCACAAACACAAACACTGAGACTGAGACAGACAGTGGGAATTAGAGAGAGAGAGAGAGAGAGTGAAATGGTTTTGCACTTGGCGCTGCGTGATTTACAGCGTGCGACTTTTATTTGAAGTGGGACATTCATTTTACGCTAAAGTGAACCTAAATCAACACCAACACAGACGCATTACCTCAAACTTGTTCCTTTGTCCCGCCCCCAGCAACCTGCTCAGTATTCGCATTTTTTGGCAGCTGCTTTCAACTTTTGTGTGAGGTAGGGAGAGGGGGTGGGCGTCTCTTGTGGCGGCGTTTCTTGATTGAAATGCCTGGTAGGCCAAAACGACGACGACGCTGCACTTAAGTTGGCTTAATTAGTTTTTGAAAGTTATGCCAACAGCACAGTCACGCCCACTTAATGGGTTGCGGATGCCTCCTGCTGCCTTCTGCTGCTGCCTGCTGCTCAAAGTGATTGCTGATGCACCAAAAAAAAAAAAAAAAAAAATAGAAGAAGAACTACACAATTAGGGCGTGGCAAGGGTTAGGGCCATGAAGTTGGTAAGGAAGCAGACCGAGGATCCGCTTAAGGCATCTGCAACCCATTGCCTCCTGATGTTGCTGTTGTCGTTGTTGTTGTTGTTGCAGCTTCATCAAGCGACAGCTGTTGTTGTTAAGCGATTGTAGTTGCAGCATTACAACATTTGTTTAATGCAACCAAGCCGACTACAGTTCCTCTGCAATTGTATAGTTTGTGTTACAATACTCGTGAAGCTTTTAAGTGATTCTACTAAGCCGTAAATGTTTTAAGTAATTGACTGAGTTATTAAAATGAGTTAAGTTTTAATGCTTTAAGGAATCAAAGCATATTACTCCTATTGCTTTGACTTAAATTATTATTATTTAAACCTTTAAACAGTTTGCTTGACTTTTCATAACTATTTAAAGTCAACCCTAGCTATAATTTATTCCTTTCAACAAGAGCATTTACCATTTAGTATACCATAACTAGCTACTTCCCCCTTTCTTATTTGCCCTTGTGGTTTTTCTTTGGCCGTCACATATTTTCTTAAAGTTTTCTTTTGCGCATTTTGGTCATAATTAAAAATATACATTTTTCGGTTTAATTTATTAAATTATACAAATTTTTGTGGCAAACGCAAAAATTTGCATAAATATTGAGTGTGCTGTGGCAATCATGAAGTTCCTTAACGGTCTCGTGCATAACAAATAGCGGAAAGTTGTAGTTTTTCATACTAATTTTCATTTTCATGTTCATTTTCGTTGCGTTGTGGTATGGTGCTTTGGAGTTTGCCAGACTCATCAAATGGAACGCTTGCGGAAAGTGTCAAAACCCGAATTGCTAAAAGCTAAATTGGACAAATTTAGCTATGATACGCACACACACAATACATACCCTAAACAGTCTTTTTTGTGACATGTGTTGGTGCTGGATTATACAGATACACTCGGTTGCATAGTCATCAAACCGTAACCGAAATGCTTTTATACCTGCTGGCAACTATGGCTATGTGTGTGAAAGAGATAGACAATGGAAGAGTATATGTGTGTGTGTGTGTGTTAGAGTGCTGGTGGAACATTCAGTTCCAATGAGACTCATTTTGCGGTGACACAGGAGGCCCGAGTCCAGTATTCAACAACATCCCACATCCAGTCTGTGTTATCCTGCCGGTTGGCTTTTGGCTCTTTTACAGCTAAGCGGTTAGACGCAGCCCATAACCACATTTTCGGCTAGCCGTCGGGTTTGAATCCAGCGGCCTGCTCAAATTAACTTTACTACTGACACCTTGACAATTTTTTGTTCAACAGTCAGGGTTAGTAGTCTTTCGTAGGCAGTGTGACATTAAATAGGCAACCGAAAATTTCTATATATATATATATATATATATATATGGAAAGAGAATAGTATATGGTAGTGAAACACATGACATTTTGGCAGTGGTGCGTGTGCTGCATAAGCTAAACCTCAGGGGCCTTCATCTCTGACTCCCTGACGGCCTAACTATCTATCTTGCTCTATCTCTGACTCTCCCTTGAATTGGAGGAAGACGAATGTTGATTTTGGCAGCCAGCACGCTGAATTTTCAATTTTATTTGCCTGGTTTCCTTTTTCTGCTGCATCAGCGTTGTGTCGCTGGAGCGCAAGTGTCAGAAAAGCGTCGACGTCAAC
The DNA here is from genome assembly GCA_035044485.1 of Scaptomyza reducta. Taxonomy (NCBI): domain Eukaryota; kingdom Metazoa; phylum Arthropoda; class Insecta; order Diptera; family Drosophilidae; genus Scaptomyza; species Scaptomyza reducta. Next base: position 16,306 of record JAWNNV010000045.1, read on the forward strand.
GTGCCAGCTGCCAAACGTGACCCTGTCCGATGTGGTTAAAAGATTTAATACAAATTTTACCCCAGCTATCAGAAAAATACAATGAGAGAGTTAAAGCAGCCTAACTCAAAACTCAAACAGCCTGCTACCAATGCAGATACTAGTTTTTAAAGCTAAATGCACAAAAAGAGAGGCCTTAAAATAAAATTGCGCTATTCACTGAAAACGAGATGCTTTGGAGAATGATAACAATAACATTTTATTGAAAGTATTGAGAGATTATTATTATCTTTGAGTTTTTGGAGCCTAGCAGAGACGTTCAATTTATGTATAATTAATTTAATTAATTTTTTATATTTATGCTATTAAAATTGATTTTTATGCTTTTTGATTTTAGCAATATGTTTATTTGCAATATTTTTTATCCTATTCAAGCAAATTCATAATTCGAACCAAAAGCCGTAAATACATGTACTTGGAATTTTAATTTCTTGCAAAAAGTTGAGTAAAAAGCAATTCCAGAAGCAACTGCTTGGCATATTCAATATGTATTTATATTCATCAATTTCATATGCGCACCAGTAAAAATTATCATATCGATGACGGCAAGAGCAATATTTTCTGCGTATTCAGTTGCCTCATGGTGGTCGTGGTGAGGGTGCTGCTGCTGTTGCATCTGCCTGTCGCTTGATGATGCACTTACTCATTCAAAGGCAAAAGGCAAATGGCTCTGTCAGCAGCGGCTATGAATCAATTTAAAATGCGAATGTGTATGCATGAATGTGTGTATAAAGTTGAAAGGATTTTTGCTCAACAGTAGTCTGACAGAGAGAGATAGAGAGAGAAAGTGGAGTTTGGTGGCGTGTTGTGGGTGTGGCAGCTGTTGACTTGCTGTTGGTTGCTCATTCGACTGCTCATTCATTATGCCAATGCCAGGCGGCAAGGCACTTTTAAAGAATTATGCTATAAGTTAACTTTTAGACAGGAGAATGAGCTGCAGCTGGTGGGGGCTGCTGCTTTTGGCAGTTGGATGTTGCATGCTGCATATTGCATGTTGCAAGTTGAGAGAGATGTGCAGCTTGTGAGCTTTGGCTCCTTATATGTTTAGAGCTCTGACAGCTGCTTGTTTTTCACTTGTTTTCCGTTTCCTTGGTTTCCTCGTTTCCTCGTTTCCCACTGCGCATCACGTGACGTATGCGTAATTTGTTGATGCTATAGCGGCAACAGCTGCAACCAACTTTGCAGCATGCACACACACACACACGCGATACCATATTAAAAGCATATTTGTTGCACACCTCTGCGCAAAAACTTCTAGACAAAATTGCTTTGTCTATGCTACGGGAAAAGAGAACGAGTAACCGATAGAGTGAGAAAGATTGGAGGATTTTTAGTCAAGCAACAGAGAAAATTGGCAATTTATTTGTTGGGTCCTTGGCAGCCGTTTTGTGGCACATTTTCTTCTTTTATTGACTGCCGCATACAGAAGATGTGAACAATTTTATGCATGATGTGGCAGCATACTTTATGACCCTCCTCCTACACCCCCCTACTACCATTTCCTCCTGTACTTTTCTCTCTGGCGCTGCTCCTTTATGGTCTATTTTCAGATCAAACTGCATGTCAATGGCAACTAATTAAGTATATTGAATTTCCGTTTGCCGCCTCAACATTCTCAGTGTGTTTGTGGCAAATATCTAGCACTTTATTTAAATTTGGGTTTAATTCAATTACAGCACTGCCTCAAAAGTGCTGCTTCAATCTATTACGTACTTGAACTGTTAATAGTTAAATGTATTTGAATTTAATATGCACCTGTTATTGAATAGTATCGGCTTTAAGTAATACTACTTCAACAGGTTTTGTGTAAATCGAAATTGCTTTGTACTCAAGCTGATTTCGCTTTGAAGTATTATTAATTAATCACTTTGTATACCCTGAACCCATTGAAAATGGGTAAAAAAGGTATAATGGTTTTGTGCAAAAGTAAGTAACAGGCAGAAGGAAGTATCTCCGACCCAATAAAGTATATATATTCTGGATCAACATCAACAGCGGAGTCGATAAAGCCATATCCGTCTGTCCAGCTGTCTGTATGTATGAACGCGACGATCTCAGAGACTATAAGAGCTAGAGACTCCAGATTTGGAACATAAGCTCGCTTAATCCCTAGTCAGTACAAGTTTGTTTCAAATATTCGATAACTCTTCCCACACACAAACATACTTGCAAGCATTGACTGTACGCTTAAAGTATGGAGTTCAGGGTATAGTCTAGTCGGGATTTCTCGACTTTAGCCTTCTTAGTTGATTTATATTAACATATTATTTATTTAACGACCAAAAAAATAAAATTAAATACAACTTGTAATGAACATTAATTGTCAACTATTCAAATCAGTTTTGAACATTTGACGATTATTTAGCTTGGCAGCCTTTCCAATATAGTTATTGTCGGTTGTATATATTATGTACGTGCACATATATGAAATCAAAGATCAGACGTACATTAGATAAGAGAAGCTTGCTCAAATCTGTCATTGGCATGCTATTGCTAAGCATGTTTATGCACATCAAGTCGAAGAATCGGCTTATAATGTGTGTTATGTATATGTGTGATTGTTGCCGAAGCTCAAGGTGCCAAAAAATACTGTAGACACAACATGCATACACTTGCATATTATTAATTTATTTTTTTGTTACTAATTTAAATACTATTTTATTTTTTTTTACAACCTATTATTTTTGTATCACATATCACATATTATCAATAAAATAATTGTTTAATATATATTAAATCGTTCTATGTTTAATTCACCAAAGCGAACTTTCAATTGACGAGCGACCACAGTATTATTATTTCGAGCAATCGAAAATGATGTCAGACATTCTGATACCACTCGGAATAAGCTGTTATTTATTGGTGATTTCAGTACATTTGGTTATCACTAGTATATAATATATATATATATGCAAGATCGGTCAGAGGTCGTTGCTCATAAATAAAACTGCTGATAATCGAATAGAAAATGCAACGACGAGGTTTCGTTTTTCGTTGCAAAATCCGTTTCAGTTAGTACAAAATTGGAATTGCAGCAAACACAAATTGAATCGCGAATAATTCATTTAAAATGAATCTAAGACTTTTCATAATTATATTAATAATCTTAATACCAATGTCATGTTATGGATCGTTTGTTGAATCGGTTAGTACCACAAATAAACGTAGTATCAAGTGAAACTAATTTTGTGCTTTAAACAGTGCTCAAAGGAATCTAGGGAACAGGATGAGATGTGTGGAAAGTATTGCTATAAGGTAGTCAAGCCGTTGCTCAGTTATGCAGCCAGTGTTCGAACAAAGGAAGAAAAGTTTGGAGAACAACAAAATAAAATCCAAGAACAACAGGCGACCATAAGTAAACTTGAACTCCAATGTGCCTTAACTAATGAAAATGAAAAAAAATTTGAAGACTTCCAACACAAAATTAATGATCTAGAGAACAAACTGAATGAATATAAGATTCAACATGAATCTAACAAACAAAACCATCAACAGCAACATGCATCAAATGATGTAATTAAAAAACTAGTTGGAGACTTAGAAAATAAAATTAATGATCTAGAGATCAAGCTGAATGTATTTGAGATTCAAAAGCAACAAATGGGAGATTTGAGAGACGAAATCCATAATCAAGGGGAGACTTTAGTAAAATTTGACGAATCTAACAAACAAAACCATCAACAGCAACAGGCATCAAATGATGTAATTAAAAAACTAGTTGGAGACTTACAAAATAAAATCCATGATCAAGATGCGACTATTATACAACTTCAACAGCAATATGAACAAATAACTAAGCTCAAATCCGAAATGGCCATAAATGCTGCTAAATTGAACAAACTTGAATCAAAGTTATCAGAATTGCAATCCAGTTCTATCTCTTCAAACTGTCTGGGTAAATCGACAGATGTGTATACGTTGAATTTGCCCAACATTGGGACATTCCTTGCTCCTTGTGACTCCAAACTTGCAGATTCTGGTTGGACTGTAGTTCAGCGTCGAATTGATGGCAGTGTGGACTTCTATCGAAATTGGGATGAGTATAAGGCAGGTTTTGGAGACTTGCGTGGAGAGTTCTTTTTGGGACTGGAGGAACTTCACTTGCTGACACAATTTGAGCCCCACGAATTGTATATACATCTTGAGGACTTTAACAATGGAAAAAGGTATGCCAAATACAGTCACTTTGTTATTGGCAACGAGACCGAGTCGTATGAGTTAAAAATGCTTGGAAATTATTCTGGAAATGCTGGTGATTCATTTAAATACCCTATTAACATGAAGTTTTTAACAGGAGATCGGGAAAATGATTTATCTGACACAAGTTGTGCGAAAGATTATAAATCTGCTTGGTGGTTTAAAATAAGTGCCAATTGGTTATTCACTCAAAATATATTTCTTTAGCATTCGTATATTCGCGAAAATTATTGGAATATTTTGAATTCAAACCCAATTAAATTTGTACAAAAGATGATCAGACCGAAATCCCATGAACCGTAAAGTTTTGGTATTTAAAACAGATAACTAAAAGTCTCTATCAAGCTGAAGTAAAATATTAAACAAATCTTAATTTTGTTTTTTTTTCTTCTCTGAAATAAATAAGCCGAGTTACATATTAATAAATCAAATTACACAAATAAAAGACCTTTAGTCAAACCAACTTGCCTCGTTGATCCCTAAAATCTATAAATCTATTTTTATATAAATGTTATTATTTAAAAAACACAGAAGAATAAGTTATATTTGCCATATCCGTCCAGCGTCGAGACATTAAGAGTTCAAAAGTCAAAGGGCAGAGTTAAGGCGCAAGGAATTCCATAATTAATCGTACAATGCATAATGACACCGTAATGGCTAATGAGTTGGGTAGTTGGAGTTTGATTGTGGGACCGAATTCCAACAGCAATTGCATTTCGTTTCATTTCCATCATGACGTGCAATGGTATTGAAAATTAAGTCCTTCAGCTGAGCAATGGCCAACGCAACGTATACGTATTATTTATTTTGCAAGACGTACAAAAGATGCAGGAACTCTCAAGTGAAATGTGATCAACGTAAAGATGCCCTGCCTTAAAGGCCAAAAGACCAAAAAGTTAACTGAACGATAAAACTGATTAACTTTTCTTTCAATAATAAATTGAAATATTTTTGAATTTCGTGTAATTTTGTTAGCGAAACTTTGTGTTAAAACTCGATGGTTAAAAAATTGCTAAAAAGGTTATAAAGGTTTTGTGCAAAAGTATGTAACAGGCAGAACAGTCGAGCCAATATAGTCCGTCTGTCCGTCTGTCTGTATGTATGAACGTTGTATCTCAGGGACTATAAGAGCTACAGACTCCAGATTTGGAACATAAGCTTGCCTAGTCCCTAGTCAGTACAAGTTTGTTTCAAAAAGCATGCAACATTTGAAATGTAATCTAGACTTAAGTGCTCTAAAAACATGCAAAAATATTAAATAATAAATGCATTTTTTGAAAACAAAATTGACCCATTTTAAATGTTGTTTACATTTTGGAAACAAATTAAAGGATTATTTTAGCAGACAATTCCCATGGTAGAAAAGTATTTAAGCAGCACAACTCTCCTCTTTCCATAGACAAATGTTATCTTCATAATGTGCCAAATATATATATATATAATTGCGCTTTCTTTGTTGCGACTGGATAATAGTAACTGTACTATCGGAAACAAATATCTCTAATGGTCGGACATTATAATAATTGTGGCACACCTTTTTTTAATGGTGTGGAATCGCACATGAAAAACCACAAACTGCCCTTCAGCATGTTATTTTACTAATTTTTGTTTTCGAAATGTGTTCTACAAAATGGCTGAAAACGTGTGTGAGTGTGCGTGTGTGAGTTGGCTGCCTCCATTTAACCGAACCGCATGGTCAAAGCTTTTTTTTTCCGTTACACAGCAACCGACATGGCTAAGGGAGGACGCTGCCAGTGCTAGGTGGCAGGTTTCGCTCAGATGCCGCAGGCTCACTGTTCTGCAGCTGTCATTATCTGCACGTCCACAAGGAGGTACGACGCGTGTGAGTGTGTGGCTGTAACGGATGCGGCTATGGGGTGGGGGGAGAAACAACGGGTTAACAACGAGTCTCATAAGCGTAAAAGTAATGCGCTTACATTAGTCATATCAGAAACGATGCCAGCGATTATGTGTGTGCGTGTGTGTGTCGGATTCCTTGGGGTCCTCGGTACCAGGCGGGAGTGTGGCATGAGGAGGGTTTGGCATCCGGTTTTAGCATAAAAGAGATACGCACGCGTAACGACAATAATCGTAAAACGCGAGTCGAGTCGAGTCTCTCTCTAATTACGTCGAATACAATGCAACAGCGGCTGCCAATGGGCGCTAAAAATGTACCGATAAGCCTCAATGTTCTATCCAAGGATTCTAGAATAAATATAAGTAAATATGTATGTGTGTGTATGACAATTATTCAAAGCGCGGCATGCGAACAACTTTTGTTTTTTCGCTCGACACTCGTAATTTTTATTAATTTTACGCCAAAACTTTGTTTCACTCGCTTTTTATTCTTTTCTTGGCTTAGCGGCTGCTTGCAAGCGCTTTGCGTTGTCCAAAAAATTATAATAAAAAACTTTCAAACAAAAAAAAATAAAATCAGAAAACAAAAAATGGGAAAGAAGGCACATAAAACATGAAATTTTCTTTTACTTTGGCATTGCTACTTAAGCGGAAGTTGCCGAACAGTGTGGTTGGGGAGGGGAATCGGAAGAGGAAGCCAGTGTGTAGACGCTTGGGCCATTGTGAATTTCCGTTTTAATTAGTCGGCTGCGGCGCAACAGAAATAGCGTGAGAGAAAGAGAGAGAGAGATTCCGGTGTTCGCTACTTCTCTTTCTCTCTCTCTCTCTCTGGACGCACAGACAATGGGCCCACAGAGTGCTAGCAAAAGTTGCCCCATAACTGTAAAATGCGCCTTGACACAAAGTTTCTTAAAATTGTATATATGTGAATGCTTAAGATGAAGAAGGGAAGAAGCGAGAGGAAAGGGTATGGTTAAGGGTAAGGGTGTGTGTGTGTGTGTGTGTGTGTGTGTGTGTGTGGTTGTCTTATCCACTACGTACTGCTCTCATCTGTATCTTTTGTCGGTGCTGCCGCTGTCTTCGGCATCATTGCCTCAAACCCAGCCCTCCACCGCCAGCCCAAACATTGTCTGCGGCCAGGAAGTTCAAGTGATGTGCATAATTTAAATGAAAATGTCAACGCGGCTTTCGGCAGCTCGTTGCAGTTACTTTAACTCTTGCTCTCTCTCTTTTCATCTCTCTTGCTTCTTCCACTTGTTATTATTGTTACTGCAATTGCAGCAACTGGCGGCGGAATTTTGCTTATATGTATGTGTGTGTGTTTGCCGGAAGTGACAAAAGTTGGCTGCGCTTACATTGCGCTATTCTCAGCACTCGGCGTTTAATGTTCTGCGGTTGGCTTTAAGTGCACTTAACGATGCGAATGAATGAGAAATCAGGTGAATTAACTGTTTTTTAAGCCTTGTTTGCTAGCTTGGCTCAAAGTGATTTGGAAAAATAAACATAAGAATAATAAAGACTCTTGACTATGGTACAATAGTTATTTATTATATGCAATTGAAACATTTAGTAATGATTGCTTTTAGCAAGTAGTTAACTCATGTTTCATCATGCATCACATATACGATGAACATGAATGCATTTGAATGCATTCATTATTTTTGTATGCCAAATGGATGCATTTATGTATGTGTCGCATGCATGTTGCGGATCAGATAAATGCATAAATTGCAATGGCACACAACACAAACAAGAATGCAACAATAAAAAAATCGACAACCTTAAATTGCGTTAAATGTTGACGCTCAATAAAGAACTGTTTGCACAAACCGAAACAAAACTTCAACAGCCAACTCAAAAAATAGTTAACGCCATTTTTATTTATGACGTAAATACGATCCAGCATATTTCATGGCAACTACAAACTGATAGATACAATGCATTTGCGAGTGGCCTCGAATTCAGTTCTGTTCTGTTGTCTTTTTTGTTGTTTGCATTTTTTATTTATTCGACGCCTGCCTGCCTATCGCGTCCATAGGGATAAAAGGATGATGTGGGGAATGAGGGGGTGAACAACTCGGACTTGGGAACTTGCATTTGATGGGCGTCTGTCAATGCCACCAACACAAGCAAAACGCTGAAAAATGTGTACAGCTTCAATGGTTGAGCAAGAAAAAAAAAAAACACAAAAAAACTGTGAGCCAGATAAATTTATATGCAACCACACACACACACAGACAGAGAGAGGTAGAGTGGGAAGGAGGTCATACACCTACAAGCATAAGCCCACATAAAGCACTCAGAGAACTGAACGAGCCTGCATTTAACAATTTATCTGCAGCTGTCAAAATTAAAACCCCATACGGAGACCCAGAGCTATGGCCAGAACTTGTGCACTGAACACATCAGAAAGACTGAGAGAGAGACAGAGAGAGAACGAGTGAGACCGAGTGAGAGACGGGGGGAGGAGCAGCGAACCACGACGAGTCAATACCCGTGGCAGTCGTAGCTGTGTCCGGGACATAACCCAGTCGCAAGTCAGCTGCAGGCAAGCATGGATTTGAAAAATAAAAAGTAAGAGAGCGAGACACAGAGAAAGAGAGAGAGAGAGAGAGAAGCAGAGAGAGAGAGAAGCAGAGAGAGAGAGGTAGAGAGAAAAGTGGATGACTTCAAGCGGGAGCAGCAAGAAAAGTGCAGCGAGTCGGCCCATACAAGGAGGATGGGTATGTTTGCGAAGCAGGAAGAGAGGGGGATGGAGGGTCACACAATAAAGCCGTTCACAGGATAAACAAGCTGTAGCAGCCAGACACGCAGCCTGCCAGGGGCAGGGGGATCACGAAAGAGAAGGGGCATTGTAACTGAGGTACAATGAGGCAGGGGAACAGCAAGACAGTCAATAGCAGCGGCTGGCTGTAAAAAACGGAAATGGGGCAATCATAAATTTACACAGATATGCAAGTGCCCAAGCCAAATATATATGTGTGTGTGTGTGTGTGTGTGTGCGAGTGTTGTCTCTGTGTGTGGTGTGGCTGTGTTTGTATTTGTGTTTGTTATACCCCACTCGCCTGCTAACCCAGCAACCTATAACAGCGAGACACAAAAAGCCCCAACGGAGCAAAAAGCTGCAACACACACACAAAAAAAAAATAAAAAATAAAAAAAAAAGAGAAGAGAAGAGAAAAAACTCCAGCAGCCCCAAAAGGAGATTTCATGGTATTGCAGGCCCTGCGGCTTGAAAATAGAGATGAACATGTGATTAATTTTCGATAGTTAGATATAAAAATAAAATATACAAAGAGGGTAATAAAGGAATTAAACATTAAATAGTATAGTTAACTTATGATTCTAATCGTATCTCCATTAAAAGAGAAAATAAATAAAATATAACTGTATTCGATATTGATACGCAATATTGTAAGGAATAGTTGGAATATGCATTTTACATTGGTAAATCATTTTAAAAAGCCATGTTTAAAATTATTTCAATAATGTTTTCATTAATGTTTTTATTCATGTTACAAAATCTTGAATAACGTATTCTTTTATCAGCTTTTTTATAACAACCCCTTAACAGTCCAAGAATCTGCAGTTAAGAGGAATTACAGTTATTCAGAAAGTAGTCTCGAGCAGTTTTCCAGCTTTTAACAATTGTGCTCACGAGTTCAACTTCGGCCTGAACTAAACCAAACTGAAACTGAACTGGCCGCAAACAATTCAGCTGCCAAATGGCAAGAGTTGTGAGCGGAGGGTACATGGTAAGGGTGGGCACATGGGTGTAGGGGGTGCAGTAACGGGAACGACTTCGATTTAATGCGAATGCGATGCGTTGCCCTTTGGCTTGCCTCCTCGAATATCCTTGCTGGATATCCAGGGGCTACAATTTTATTTTCAACTTGCTTTTGCTTTCGAGTGCTGCTGCATTCGCTGAGCTGAGATTTGTGGTGCGGTGCAAATAGATTTCTAGCGTAGAACATAAATAATACTCACACACACACAAGAACATACATTTTGGTTGTGAGTATCCGTGTGTGTGTATGTGTTTGTGTGTGTGTGTGTTGCTAGTTGATCCTCTCGGTTGGCATGCAAAGAAAAAGAAAAGAGAAAAAACCGAAATCAAAGTGTTTGCATTTGTTCAAAATCGCACAAACACAAAAGGGAACGAATGGGCTCCCTTCCATTTTAATTTTCCTTTTTTTTTTTTTTTTTTTTTTAGTGGGCGTGGCTCATGACAAGGCTATTTTGTGTGTGCCTCAGCGATGTGCATGCAAATTTTTAGCGTTCGAGCTAAAACGTTTGACATTTGCCTCACTCTCCGTCTGCTTTAGATAATGTGCCTTTGTTTGCCCAGAACAGTAACCACCCAATTTTGTTCTCTGCCACACCCTTTCCCTTTCCGTTACCCATCTTCTTGCTATCTTGTTCTTTTCATTCAGTTTTACTGGTCGCATATTTTGCGTTGAGGTTTTGGTTGGGTTTCTCGCATAATGATGCCTAGCACTTGTTTTCGGCATTCTTTATATCTGCATGCATGCATCCTGGAAGCCACATCCTTATGGCTGGTCACTGTATTTTGCATATCGCCTGGTCACACTGGCTGGCATGTTTACAGCTGCAACTGGACCCATTTGTATGCTTGACTCAGCAATTTATGCAACGTTTTGTGACAAGCCGCATTTTTTGTGCATCGTTAATAAGTGTCATCTGAGGTGTAATTAGAAGTTCTCTGGCATCTGCCAACAGTTATTTGACTTCTCATTTTGAACTTATCCAAGAGGAATTTTTTTTAAAAATAATTTGAGAGTTTTGGTTTTAAGCTTGCTTTAGTTCAATGACAAATTATTCCAGAGATAAATATGATTTAAAAATGTTGACTGATTGTCTGGCAAATACCAAAGGGCATTGAATTTTTTAAAGGTAAACACAGACGGGCTGGAAAACAAACTAACTCGCAACCAGAGTCAACTTGAACAACAAGCTAAAGCCACTCCAGGCGGAGCTCTCTTGGTAATCCCCAAGTGCTGCTGAACATGAGAATAACACACGTAATGCATATTTAAACATTTGCTGATAGCAAATGACAAAAGGTGGGGCCCAAGGAGCCCCAGCAACAACAGAAACAGAAGCAGGCCATGGAAAACAATGTAAGGCAATGGAAAAGGCGGTGGGATGGTTTTGGGAGGGTGGGGTAGTTGAGTTTGGTAAATGTTTGGCCAACTTAAACCTTAATCAATGCAAAAGTTTTTGGCCTAATCGCTCTCAATTATTCAAGTGAAACGTGGCATTTAACAACTATGTGCAGAGTGAGTGAGAGAGAACGGTAGAGTCACGTTACAAGTGGTGCAGGATGTGGTGTGTCTGTGTGGTGTGTGTGTGTGTGTGTGCATTCAGCGAGATCCTTAACGAAGCGTAACTTTCGCTCTCAGGTAGGGAACGTCTGGGCTCACTCAAGTCATGCTTGACGAGTCTGCCTGTTAAGTGCCACAGTGTTACCAGGGTTAATAATAATCATATTTAAGTAGAGCGCCCCTCCTTACCCGTCCCATTCCCTTTGTTACTAGTGCTACGCCCCCTATTAAAGCGACAGGACAAAGTTGCAAACGGAAACGGATGCAAGGAACTGTCCTTCCTCCTACCTGGTCATCATATTGCACAGCGGACCAAATGCTCTCTCTCTCTCTCTCTCTTGGTGTTTGTATGTGCGACTGCTGAATAAGCCTTTTGTAATCATAGTCTCAGCAAAAGAAGGACCGAGAGGGGGTGGAGTAAAGTGTAACTGGAGTTACTGAAAACTATGCACACACAAAAATATTGTTCATGCAGCAGACACACATACACATCCACAAATATTGAAAATTTTCTACTTTTCTAGTTTTTCTAGCTGAAATCCGAGCGAAGCAGAAAAACTTTGTCTGGGCTGGCAACGCCAACTGAAACAGGTAAACCCGACTCGACGCTTTTGAGGCGTGTGTAGTGGGAGGAGTGAAAAGGATTCGCTCGAGAATCAGAATGGTTTTGGTTCTATGCTGTTCAGTTCAGTTGCTGCTGCTGCCTGATGAAAAGTCAGGAAGTAAAGTTTTACGGTTCACATAAAAGCTGAAATGTTCATACAATCAGCATGAATTATAACTCGGATGTGGATTAATAGTTGGCCAAGTGTACATGTGAGTGTGTGTCTTCTGTGCAGGTGTGGATTGCTCTGTGTACGCTCTGGCCATGAGCGTAGCTTTGGTTCCGGCTTACTGACAGCCCTTTCTAGTCCGATTCTCTGGCTGCAAAGCCGTGTAAAAAGTTAAGAGTGGTATTCTGCATTTCGTTCTGCCTTTTTGTGACTTTCCTGTAATTACAAATCCTAAAATGGCATTTAAATTGTCAGCGCCAGATAATCAAATTGAATACATTGATAACTTGATCCATGTAAGCGGAACTATTGTTCTGCGATTTAAAATAAAACTATGCGCTGCCTGAAATATGTTTAATAAAAGTATATTACTTGCATAGACTTAGGCAACAAATGCTTATTGACAACTTTAACTATCGACGTTCGTATATATATATATCTTTAATTGCAATGTGTTTAATATATATGACAAGCAGAAAGCAGTTACGATCATAAATTAAAAAAAATGTTTCGTTGACATGACATCAAAAGAGGAAGAATTTGGCATCAGCAAATATTTGTGGCACGTATTTCGTTTACATATCAGCTTGACAGGTTTTGCATTACGATTAAGATGTACAGCAACCAAGTTGACAATAACAAAAACAACAACACCAACAAAAGCCACAATAAAACAACGTTATCAACACCTTTGCCAACAAAATGAGAGCGGAGTCTGAGTCGGACGCGGAGAGGAGAGAGAGACTGAGTCATGAGTGAGATTTATGTGTTTTGCTTGGCTGCGATTTGGCCTTTCATTGTGTGTGTGTGTGTGTGTGTGTGTGTGTGTGTGTGTGTGTTTGTGTGTGACAATAAAACAAAACAAAACTTGCGATTAGATGTCAGTTGTGGGCGGTGGTAGTTGGGTTTACAGCATTCGTCGCATAAATATTAGCAGCCAGGCAAACGTGGCAAACATCGAATGCCAAATATTTTGACGTATTTCAATGGGCAGCAACGCACACACACACACACACACACACACACAATGGTCATTATGGCCACAAACGTCGGAATAACAAGCAGCTAGTCGTGCTGGTTCCATACCCTGCCCAGCTCCTGGCTACTGGCCACGCTCCATGGAGCTACTTTGCCACATTGCAACTTATATTTATGAGTGGCAGTCGCGAGTGCTGCTGCTCCTCTCATTGTTGTTGTTGTTGTTGTTGTTGTTGAGTGCGTAGGAATTTCGCCTTTGGCTCTTCAAGATTTACGAGGCACTAAGGCACACAAACACACACACATACAGGAAACCGAAGCGTTGTGGCACGTCGCTGACTTTAGAAATTAATTGGCCCAACTAAGAAATTCGAGAGTAAACGTTGCGCTCATAAGTCCCGAGTCCTGGCCACAGCATCCTGGACATCGTCCTTGTCCACCTCTTGCTCCTTGTGGCTTCTTTTGTTGTTTTTTTTTCTACTTCTTTCCATTCTTTCGAACAGACAAAATTAATTTGTTATCCTCGATGGTTTAACGCAGCTATAAATTATGATGCCAAAACTTTTTGGCCACTCAAAAAGCAAACAGCCAACAACAACAACAAGGGCCACTAGCACGTTGTTGGGCAATTATTAGCTTTTGTTACGCACACTTTATCACTGGCCATGTCGATATGCATCAACTACCCTTCCCATTCCTATTCCCATTCGCCCAACGTAACCCCCGTTTGTATATGGGCCGCGTAATTGGTGGGCACGTTAATCAACACTGGCAACAGCGACAACAACAGCGGCTGGAGAAGGCTTTCGCTAGCCCAATTAGAGAAGCAATGACTGCATCGCCTTCAAGATAGAAGATGGAAGACGGAAGATGGATACTGATGAGCCTCCGCCTCTCTTTTAGTTAACTGATGTGTTGTGTTTCTATATATATATATATATATATCTATATGCATATATATATATATATCCAAGAGCTGTTGCTGCTATTAGTGTGGCGTTTAGTAAGCCTTGTGCTTCATGAGCTTTGATTAGCAGCGACAAGGTGAAGAGCCCAAACATTAATTTGACTAAGTGTTTTGCAATAAAGTTAACCTAACATTTTTGTCTGCCAGACTGCTGATAATAATGTTTCTGGCTTGGGAGAGTTTAGAATGGGTAAATAATAAGGTTTCGGTAAAAATTGATATCGCAAAAGCATCATTAAAGATGTGATAAGAATCGTTAGAAGTAAGTGATATTGACAGAAAGTCAAATATAATTTCAAGCAATAGTTTCTTAAGTTAATTGAGTTAATCGAAACATAAAAACAAAAACATATAACTGGAACAATGCTTACAACTATCGCAGGTTTTATAACATTATGTCAGGCTTTATTTAGGAATTGTATTTAAAAGTATAATTACTAAAGAATCACAATCACAAAGCCAAGGATATAAAGATCTCTTTTCATACCAGTTGCATTTGCTGTATAACAACAATTAAAGTATTTCACTTGAGCGAAAAAAAATTCAAATAATTAAAACCACCTGTCAATTGATGTTTTTTTTTTGCATTGTGTTTCAGTTCACTTTACGGTTTGATTCTTGTGTTCTGATGCTGTATTATTAGCGTTTTGTTGTAGCGTCTTTTCTGTTCGCATTTCGTGTGATCCCTAATTAGTAAGCTAAAAAGCCAGTTAACTTTAATTGGCGTTTTACACACAGAGCTGTCTGGTCTCAAAGTTTCCCGGCAGCAAGCAAGTTTGCGGACTCTTTGTTACGATAGCTCGTTTCAAATATAGATTAAATTTCTTCCTACTGCTGTTGCAACCTTTTATGTAATCTCATCTCTCTCGCTCTGTCTCTTTCATGTACGTGTGTGTGTGTCTGTGTGTGTGTGTGTGTGTGGCAACAACAGCGTCGCCTTGTTAATTAAACGTAGCACACACCGTTCGTTGCGGAATTGCGCCTCGATTGCGATTGACACAATAAATTGTCAATTACAGTGCAATTACGTATGGAAATCGTCGCAACTTGTGCCGCACAAAAAGCACACAGCAAAAAGGAACAGACCAAAAAAATATTACGTATACGTATATACAGTAGCAGCAGCAGCAGCAGCAGAAACATCAGCCAACGCTTGATTAAATCGATAAAAATCGAGTAGCATTTTAAACGCCGTTACAACACACACACACACAATAGAAACGTGCAAATTTGCCACCAATTCCCCTCAGCGGGAGAGGATACTAACAACAAACTGGAACATTTAAAAATGGTCGAAACGCGTTATCAACTCACAGCGTACAAATTCGGTCAACATGGCGACCAGCGTGCGTTGGACTCGAAAGGGTTGAGACATACGACAGGAATCTTCCCATGCTTCTGCATGGAGCATTGGGTATTTGGGGCTCTTGGGGCAACCAGATTTGGTTGTTTTTATTATTTTTTAAGTGCCTCGCGGCCGATGACGTAGCAAAGCAACAACAATAAACAACAAACAAAATAAACGAGCATATGCAGCCATTAAATGCCCTGTAGTTATAGGTTCGCGGGAGTTCAAGTCCTTATGATTTTCTCAGAAACGGTTGCGAGATTTTGTTAAGAAATCAATAAATTATTTAAGATTTGCAAAATAATAAAAATACGCCTGAGGCGCGATAACAAATAAATAAATACATCTATTAAAATGTGTAAGGGTATATTTCTACAAGAAAACATTTTTATTGAGTCTATATTATATATTTCACAAAAAAATATTTTAGTTATTGATTTTTTTTTTTATGAAACTTTTAGATTAAATTTATTTTTAAGCCGTTCTTGAAGCTTGAACAAGCATTATTATCGATATTTGTCAAAGATTATTGTGGGCATTTTTAGAAACATACAAAGCCTGCAGTCGGATATAAAATATGTAAAAATTAATCAGAGTATATTTCGAGTAATCTCGACATGAAAGTGGCAGTGTCTTTGTATGAAGCCATGCCCAACAAGCAGACACGCCAGAACATGTGTCTCCAAATGCAGCACAAACTGTATTCAGTTTGTCTATGCGTATGTGTGTTGTGGGTTTGAATTTCCGTTTCCGGTTCGTTAATAGAGTTAGTTACACATACTGCCAATGCAGCTGCTACTGTTTCTGTTGCGCCCCCCTCCCCGAAAAAAAATATTCGTGAGTGTATGGCGGCCGAAAAGAAGGGGTGCTGGGGCTGGGGAGGTCTAGACAGGAGTCCATTGGGCATTGGAGCAGTTGCTGGATATCGTTGGTGGTGCTGTGGTGTGGTGTGGTCTGTTCCTTGGTGCTGTTTGCATTTGCTTACTGTTATTTTCGGTAGCAGGTAGTTGTTGCTGTTGTTGTAGCATTTAACTATGTTTGCAATGGCGTTAATTGGAAATGGCAATTTCATGCGACCGACTGGCGCAACGTGGCAACATTTCTCCCCAAGCGCAGCACTTGCAACAAATTTTCGCGCTTTTTTCATTTTGGTTGGAGGACATTTTTATTTTATGGCATTTTTGTTGCCACATCCAACACACACATACACACAGTTGAAGTCATGAATGCATTCACACACACACACACACATACACACACACTCAATCTGTGGCACATATTGCGCTGCACACAGTTCGATTCGTCTGGTGAAGTAAAATACTCGTATCGGACATTCTAAGGATTTTTAGTTGATTGAAAAATTGTTCACTTGGTTGGCAATTTGTACATATGTATGTGTGCGCGCGCGCGGTTGTGTGTGTGTTAGTGGAAAAAACGAATATAAGCTGAGTTTAATTGGGCAAAAACGGGAGGAAAAGCGGATTAAAAATGCGCTGATAATGTGTTCATGCGTGTGTGTGTGTGTGTGTGTTTGTGTGCACATGTCGGCATGTGTGTGTATGCCAGTTATAAAATAGTTCAATGGGTAACTCTTTAGTCATTAGCTTCGACTCTTAAAGCCAATACAACGCAGCATTTTATCCAGATTAACTGCACACACATCCGCAGGTTAGTGTATTGTTAATGTGTGTGCCATATAACAGAAAGGTTGTTAAATGATTGAATTCAATGAAACCAATTCAATAAATTATTTTTGATTGCTTTTTAACAATGCCATTTTTCATTGATCAAATCAAATACAAATTCAAAGGCATACAAATAAAATACTTAAATATATTTTTTATTGTCAATATACATATTTCAAAGGTTCATACTTTCAATAAGATTTTTGTACATAATGCATCGTAGTTTGGTAAACACACAAATTAACATTATATAACACTATAACTGCAGCTTGTCTATGATTAGAACACCCTAAATAGCATTATTTAAATATATGCGGAACCCTTTTTTCAACCAATTCCGCTTCGGGCAACACAAAATGCAAGTCGCCTTTTCACACACTCTCACACACATACATACACGCTCTCTCACTCACACAAATTAGTTTGTAAGCCCAGCTCCATACGCATGCGAGATAAGTACATGAAACTTTAATGTTTGTACGCAAATACAGTTCAAAATACATATATATATATATATAGATATATATATATATCATTATATTTGCATGCAGAGTGAACACACTGCAGATTGCAGAACTAATTAAAAAACTACCAGCTGCGAGAGTTTTTTTGGCAAAAATATTTTCGTATTTTCTAATGGTTGTGGAAAAAAAAAACTAAATTAGAAACGTAAATTTAATTTGCAAACGATGCAAAATAACACGACATCAAATGAATAATGACTGTGTGTGCGAATGTGTGTGTGAGAGTGTGTGTGTGTGTGTGTGCGTGCGGGTGTGATTTAATGTAGTTAGCTTTTGTTTCAGTCATATTACAAAAATAGTTTCGCCTTCGAATGAGAGAAATGGAAATGCATTTTGAGCTGTTTGCTGTTGAACTTTGTTATTTAGCTCATTTGCATGCGATTTAATGTAATTGAATTTGCCGCAAGAGGCAAGAAATAGTCCTTTCATAGTCCTTTCCTTTTCGCACAAGACAAATGTGTGTGTGTGTGAGTGTAAGCAGCAAGGAAGTGGAAGTGGAAATAGCGAAGGTCCTGCTGCGTGGACCTGCTGACTTTGTCACTGGCTGATAACGTTTAATGGATTGCGTAGAACTCCAGGCGGGATACAAAACTTAACTTGAGGGTTGGTTGGTTTGGGTATGATGGTTTTTTGTTTTCTGTGCTTTTTTCTTTTCCCTTTTTGCTTAGGCCTCGCAATGAAGTCATTAAAATATTAATGTGCAGCATAAATCAGCAGCACTGGCACTAGGGGATGCTGCAAGAGGAAGTTGAGCTTAAAACTGAAATTGCTGTGATAACACAGAGAAATAAAATCCAATGCAAAAAATTATTCGTGTTTCTCTTGGCAACCTATGGATTTTTCTATGATATGCATAAAGTTGTGTTTTAAATAATAATATACTTTCTTGTGACAGCTGTTCATATCAAATGTTTAAATATATTCCACTTAAATGACGAAATACACGCGAAAACGGTTTTGGGAACTCACCGAGACTTGAGCTCCTTCTTAAATGACTTAGCTCTGTTTGTTTGCCTATCGCATTTCAAGAAAAACAAAGCAAGCACTTCACTGGCGCTGAATCTCTTCTTTCTCTGCCTTCCTGGTTCGTCGGTCTGTCCGTCTCTTTAGTCGGCCTGTCAGTTTGCGATATGCAAAGTAGTTGATGGGATGCCCACAAATGACGTCCATATATACTACTTAAAGATACACATACATATATACAGACAGTTGCCAAGTCAACAGACGAATTAATTACAAAAGTGTCTCAATAGTTGCCGCATGTATCTATGAGATACAATTTACGCCTGTCAACAGAGCTTAGCGTCGACTCAACTCAACTTAACTCGACTCGCCCAAATTAAATGCAAAACTCATTATGATAAAGTTAACAGAGAGCAGCTGCTGCTACTACTGCTGCGCTTCTCCATGACCCTCTACCTCCTCTTCAAATGTATCTGTTATACTCCTAACCACCCGCTGTTACTGTGTTACTCTGCTGCTGTGTTGTAGCGGCTGTGGTTTTACAAAACATATTAATTAGCATTAAATAATTAAAATATGCCCGTCGCTTAACATCATTCATTTTAATCAGTTTTAATCCTTCGCTGGTTTTTGCGGTTTTATGTGTAAGTTTATGCGTGTTATGTATATGATGCGTGTGTGTGCATGTGGTTTATTAAACGTTAGTCATTAAGAAGATATGACACATATGTAATTACAACAATTAAATGATTTCGACAACTTTAAGGCTAACAAAACATATATATACGGCGCATATTTAATTACATAATTCTTCGAGAGTCAAACCAAACTTTCAAGATAAAATGATATCCAAACATCTGAAACGAGTCAATACTGAAAGTGTACAATGCCAATTGCATGCTGCATACAGAACATTGCACACAAAAGATGTTTGTTATTTTGGGTGTCAGCATGAGATATTCGCTCTTTTGTTCCAACCACGAATCGTGTGTGCGTGTGTGTATGGGTCAGGTTAACAATGGCATAGGCTTAACGACGCGTCCAAACAGCGTGACAAACCATATCTCCAACTCTCTCTCTCTCTCTCTCTCTCTCTCTCTCTCTGTCTCTGGTGACAATGGCGCACACAATTTTAATATCATTTACACAAAAGCACACAGTGCAGCCTATGAGACGCCTTTGAGTTAACCGGCAACAGCAACACCAACAACAATGCATATGCATTGCCAATAACAAAATGTTGTTTACAAACCAAAGCAAAATATAAATTCGTGTATTGGCTGTGCAAACAACGCATTCAACTAACTCTTCCTTTACTCGCAACTGGCACTTAGTTCGATTACCAGGCTCGCATATAACGCCTGCAATTTGCTAAAAACGTATAGAAATAGTTGTTACAACCAGAAACTGGCAACTTTATGCTGTTGGCCAAAAAACAAAAAGAATTGTAAACAAATTCGCATGCCAAAATGAAATGAGCTGCAATTTGGTTGAGTATATGTGTTGTGTGCTTAGAGCTAGTAAAGTATACAGTTAAACTAAAACTGGTTCGAAAGAACTTATTATGAATTATCCAGAAGAACCGTTAAAAAGTGTTTATTGTCAAATAAAAATTACTTAAAATTCTTAAGTATTTACTCTGTCAAGTCAAAACTCAATCAAGCCGCACAAAATGTTGCTGATGAAACCAATATTTGTATAAAATTATGATTTTGAAAATCACATTTTGTGTGTTTACTCGGTGCCGAAGTAAAGTAAGACACTCAAAATTCATTGCAGCCGCATCCTTATGTTGTTGTCACGTTTATTTTCGAGTTTTGTTGCCTGCCGTTGGCAAAAACAATTTAAATTTTGTCTCTGGCAAGCCAAATGAGAAAAATGAAATGAAAATAACGAGAAGCAAGTTCGATGACGATGCCAAGCAAATGGAAATCAAATCGAAATGTAATCGCGCGCGCAAATCCGAAAGCCGAAAGCAATCGCATTATCGCTACATTGGCGTGAAAGTTCCACGCCCACAATCCACAACACGCACACACACACACACAGTCTGTTTATATTTATAGTCGGCTCATATTTATGGTTACAATATTTGCCTTTAACCGGAAATCGATGAAATTTGTATGCCTCCACCTCTTTGGTTTTGATTTTTATTTATGTTTGTGCGTAATTCTGCATGTGTTGCCAAAAATATATTTCACTCCAAATATTTTTGTGTTTTGCGTGTGTGTAACACACACACACGTACTCGCCCCAAGCATTTACACTCATCCTGATTTTCCATTTTGCTGTTTTATTATTTTGCTCTCTCTCTATCTCTCTCTCCCCCACTCTTTCATCGAATTTAGGCAATTTGGCGGCTTAGCTAAATCGGTTTTGGTACTCATGAATTTATACGTTTTGTTTGTGCAGTGCATGCAAAAGTCTTCCGTGTTTTGGCCATATGAGTCTGCTTAATATGGGTCTCAGATAACACGAATGGCCTAGAACTAGTCAATTTTGATGCCCAATTACGTGAATTTATATTTTGTTGTTTTTGCCATTTCCTATGGCAATCACCGGTGCTCTCAATTTGCACCGTGATTTATTTATATATAGAAAAGAGATGACCACAATCGAAAAGAGTTGTCGATAAAGCCTTAACAATAGTTCGTTATTGTTAAATGAAATATAACAAAGAGCTGATTAATTAAAGTTAGTTATGCAGACGGTTCAAGGCAGAAGATGGTTTATTCCAGTTTGTTCATTGATTTATGTTGCTTTCATTCTTAAACCATGCAACGAATGCAATTCAATGAATTCCACAACTCATTACCTTTCGCTCGCTTGCTGTTATCGAAAGCATCTAATGGACTTCCGTTTTAATCTTTTTTGGCATTGTTAGAAGTGATACGAAAAATGTCGTGCGTTTTGCGTGAAAAGTGGCAACAATGTTGCAGCAACCAACACCAACAGATGCAGCAGCAGTTGCCTCAGCTTTCTGCTTTTAGAGATTCGTAATTATATGACAATTTCATTGATTACGCGGTCCACTTACCACTTACCAACGCGATGGCAACTAAATCTGTGGCACGTATTACGACTGTATTATATGGTTTTTTATGCTCGCGAACAATAGAGCTGTATTTCAAGCGTAAATTCTCTACAGCTGCAATTTAGCACGACGAGTGAGAGAGTGAGAAATATAGTGAAGGAAAGGCTAGCCCCACTGTCAATGATGATGAATACTGCTCGAGAGTAGGTAACCCCTAAAATAAAATAGAAAAAAGGAATGGAAAAACCATAAGTCGAACTGGAGCAAGGCACGTGCTCAACTGAATAGTTGATAGGGTGATGGGGAGGGGTATGCGGGCTCATTTGAAGCTTTGGTGGAGCATTTTACGGAGCTTAGTTACGTTTGCCGAACTTGCCGCAGTTATATTTTATATTTTGGCCAACTCGAACTCGACTTGAATCTCTCTCTCTCTCTCTCTCTCTCTCACTCTCTCTCACTCTCTCTCTATCTGTCTCACTCTCGCTCTCTCGGAGGCTCTCGATTCATTGCTTTCGCTTGGCCATTTTTAGCTAGTGCAGTTATCTGAATTGGTTTCTCGCTTTTTCATGGCTTTAGACTGCTGCAATCTTGAGCACAAGAGCACCAGAGAATTTTTACCTGCATGGAATTCCAAATGATGCGAAGCGACAGCAATCCAACCAGGACGTCACGTAAGCAGTTTTACTTTGTCACTACACACACACACACACACACACACACACACACACACACACACACACACACACACACACACACACACATACACACACACAGACACACGGACTCAAACAATGGCTGGGCTGGGGTTAGCTCAATCATTTACTGTCATTTACTGCTCTCCGCTGCAGTTGGATTAGCTCCGTTGTTGTATTTGTATTTGTAATATGTCGATATTAAAAACGCTCCTGGCTTATGCACGACTGCGCTCACAGTTCATGTGAGCAGCATCCCAAAACATATTCGACTTGAAAATATGGAGAATCATGCCAATTGGGCATGGCTCCTTTTTGTTTTGTTTGGTTGGACAAGCGAATACGTAGCGTGAATCAACAAATAGCCAAGTAAATAAATTGATTTTTATGCAGGTGCACTTAATTAAAAAACAACACGCCGACTTCTGTTTGAAAACGTAATTTATCAATCACTATTGTTAAAAAAGCTTTCAATACACACACAAATATATATATGTTTATGATATAGTTTCGTTAAATTTATTTATTTGTTTGTTCGCTTGACTTATGTTGATATTATATTGGTAAAGTGACAAAGCTACTTATTATGTGTTAAAGATATGAAAAATCATGCAAGCATCTCAAATGTCTTTCATGTTTGATTTTAACATGCAAGACAGAAAGTCTAGTGAGAAATTTTATTTCAATTTGATCAGGCGGGAAAAATGTGTTGACATATTTGCATATAGCACTTGCAAATACACATACACGTATACATTGAATGGCGTCTCAAGGACAATACGAGAATTTATTGTAAATCGAGTTAAAGAAGCACTAGGCGTGGCATCCTTTTGCTCTTTTGCATGTTTATACCTCCTGCCCCTCTAAAAAAAAAACGAAAAAAAAATGCAAAAACAAAATGGCGACGTGCTGATAGCGCAAACTTCCGTTTGTGGCACCACAAAACAGCTGCCTCTTTGTTCTTTGGTTGCTTGAAATGAATTTCTAATACGAGTGTACCAAAAAATTGCATTGAATGAAACGATGCCTGCCTTTAGTCAAGTCAAGGGCTTACAATTGTTTTTCGGGCCAAAAATAAAAATAAAAAGGAAAAAACACACACACACACATACACACAACTGCCAAGTTTTCACATGCAGCTGCAACGGCAAACGGAACACGCACGAGGCAAACAGTTAGTTCCTAGCCCCCTTTCCCGAAAATAGTTCGCGTCTATACCCCTTGCTTGCTCGCTCTCTGCGCCACCATAACCACATACCCCTGGCCCTTTAGGTCTTGCTTCTTCTAACACACAGCTTCTTGGCTGGCTTGTGTTACTTGCCTGTAGGTCCTCTCATTCTCCCTTTCTCTCTTTCGCGCTTCATGCTGGGCATGCAAATGTGAATCTAATACAATGCCAAGCGCAAAAGTGCCAAAAAATAACAACAACAGCAATAATAACAACAGCAACATCAAATAATGCTGCTCACATACATACACGAAAAACAGGAAATTGAATTTTCGACTTTGCCAAGTGCGTGGCAGGAAGAGGAAGAACAAGAAGCGCTGCAGGAACCAAGAAAGGGAACAGGAGTATTACACACACACACACACACACGCACACACAAGTGTCGGCTGTTGTTATTTGGTGTGTGTTGTGTGTATTTCCTGCTGGCTTCTATCTATTACGAGCGCAGGACGAAAAGTCCTGACACTGCCAGCGCCTCATTTTGCATACCAAGCAGCTGGCAAACAGTGCAAACGGAAACGAAATATTTTACAACAATGCAGTGCAACGCAAGCAACGTTCAGCTGCAGCACAGTTCATGGGCGCATAATTGAGTGGGCGTGGCAACTACACACACACAAGGAGCTCCATTCTTAAAGTGATTAAATGACACCAAATGCAAGCTGTACCTTTACATATTGCATTTGGTTAAGTGGAGAGAAATGAGCTTTTTCAAGAACTGCATGCATTCAATAAGAGCTTTAAAGTTGTAAGTAAGCTTTGCAGTTTCGAAGCTACGAATCGAAGATGGGAATCGTTAGGCTGGATACAGTTCATATTATCATTTATCAATAAATTAAAGATCATAAAATTAAAAAAATTAATTTGGTTAAGCTTTCAAAGTTATTCCGCTCAATACTGGTACGCATGAAGCTTTTATGAGCTTCTGAAACATTTTGCCCACTTATTAATGTTGTATTGATTTCAGTTTGCAACCAAGTAGATTAAATGTATATAATGCTTTAGTATTATTCACAGCTAATGCCATTGTCACATTTCACACACACACACACACCCGCTCCACCGCAGTCACAAATACACAGAAAGAAATGTTCCAGTTGCTAAGTAGTTTTGGAGACCGGATAGCATCTGCAGCTTAATTCAATGACTTATCATAGATAAATTACAAGTGTGTTGATTTCAGCAAATGAGAGAATACACAAACAAACAAAAGTTCATACATAGGTACTCACACACACACACACACTGACACATCCACGCTCCCAGAAACACAACAAAAACAAAAGTCACACAAAAGTTACAATTTACGCTTGTAAATTGCTTTAAAAAGTTCTCGTTTCGGGCTGCTGATGCCACTCTTCCTTCTTCTTCTGTTGTTGTTGGCCCCAGTTACAATTTTGCTAATTAACTCAACGCGCAAGTTAGCCAAAAAACTCGCGCTAAGAGCAAGACCCCCAAACACGCTTTCACCCCGTCAAACCTCTCACGCGCTATCGCTAAATTGGCTAATCAAAGTGTAGGATAAATTGTTGGATGGTGGGACAATGTGGAAGAGTAGAATGAAGTTTCAGTGGAAATGGCATCAAAACAGAAATAACTTCGATTTTATTAAACGGAAAACATGAAAAACAACAATAACAGAACAAAGTTCGCAAATGGCGGGGTTTGACGCTGTTGTGTGTGTTTGTCGGAAATTTGTAAATGAATCGGCAAAAGCTATAATAACAACAGCAATAAATGTTGAACTTTTGTTCTGCGTTAATGGGGAAAGCGTACAAAATGAGCCGGGGCCAAGGGAAATGAGCTTTTCCGTCGCTTGCCTGATAATTAGGCGCGTTCTTTAAAAGCCATTAGAAACTCTCTCTTTTACTTCCACAACCCACACACGAATTGACATTATTGCTTGGCTCGCGGCATTTTGCCTGTGACAAAAAAGGCCGAGAAAGTCGATAATGTTTGCCACAAGTACAACAACAGCAGTAAACAGTAAATGTGATGGGGTGGATTGAGAAGGGCTGAGTTACAACAGCAAAGCAGCAAAGTAGCAGCTTCCATTTTTCAGCAGCCATCTACCAAACTAATAACCAAAATTTTGGGCTTAAAACTCGGACTATCGACGAAGCTCCCCGAAAAATCTCATAAAATGCATGCCATTGACTTTTTGAAATCGCTTCAAGCCTCATTTCGATTGCGCAACCCACTACGACTACCAACCCGCTACCCGGACTCACAATTCCCTTCCCCCTAGAGCCACCCACACTGACGGCAGCTATCAGCAGTATTGTGTGTCCCGCTGATTCTGTTTTTTTTTTTTTTTGGTTTTTTCTTTGTTGTTGTGTTTGGCCCTTTTGGCTTTTTGACTTTGGCTGCTGTTGGCGCGTTGTTTGGCCATTTAAATTCGTTACGTTTGGATTGCCGTGAATATGCAGTCAACTTTATGAAATTTATAGTTTAATCTGATAGATAGGAAATTGCTTTGTTTTCCACCCAGCCAAATTGGCAAAAAGTATGAATAAACTGGATCTGAGGGAATTGGGGAAGGAGAGAGAGAGTTCACAATCACCTCGCCAGCGGATAGATCGTTAAGGTCAGAGGTTCTAGTGGGGCGAATGCAACACTCTAAAAAAACGAACCGAGTCGATAGACAACAACAGATAAGACTAACAATCTACAGCGAGTGTTAAATAAATGTGAAGAATGTGCTGATTGAATGAATGAGAATCGGAAATACTTTTTAGTGGTACTACGATTCTTTTTAGGGGAAAGATAAATCATTATCCGATCTTTTGTCGATAACTTCATGTTAACATGCTTTATCAATGAATTACCCAGCATTTCCAGAATAATCTCCAAGCATGTTTAACTTATACGACTATGTCTCGTTGCCAATAACAAAGTGACTGTATTTAGCAATTCGACGCTGAACTACAGTCAAACCAGAATCTGCCAGTTTTTCACAAGGAGCAGGGAATGTCCTAATGTTGGGCAAATTCAACATATACACATCGGTCTATTTTCACACAGTTTGAAGAGATAGAACTGGACTGCAATTCTGATAACTTTGATTCAAGGTCATTAATTTCTTTAACATTAGCATTGTGTTCGGTTTTGAGCTTACTTGTTTTTTCATCATTTGCTGCTTTTGAAGTTATGTTATTGCCGCAGCTTGATCATGGTTTTGCTTGAAAGCGGTCTCCAGTTCGAATTGGTGTTGAAGTTTAATTATGGTCACCTCTTGATCTTGGATTTTCGTTTGAAGTTCTTCAAACTGTTTTTCCTTTGATCGAACACTGGCTGCATAATTGAGCAACGGCTTGACTACCTTATAGCAATACTTTCCACACATCTCATCCTGTTCCTTAGATTCCTTTGAGCACTGTTTAAAGCACAAAATTAGTTTTACTTGATACTACGTTTATTTGTGGTACTAACCGATTCACAAAACGATCCATAACATGACATTGGTATTAAGATTATTAATATAATTATGAAAAGTCATATATGTCTATTCAATTCGATTGATTACTTCGCGATTCAATTTGTGTCTTCTGCACAGCTATACAAATTTTGTACTAACTGAAACGGATTTCGGAACGAAAGAATAAACCTCGTCTTTGCAAGTTCTTTTCGATTATGAGCAGTTTTATTTATGAGCAACGAGCTCTGAGCGATCTTGCATACATATATATATTATTATATACTAGCGATAACTAAATGGACTGAAATGACCTATAAATAACAGATTATTCCGGGTGGCGCTAGACCTTGACTTTCTGGCGTGTGAAAGCTTATCACTATGTCTGACATCATATTCACTTGCTAGAAATAATAATACTGTGGTCGCTCGTCAATTGAAAGTTTTATTTGATGAATTAAACATAGAACGATTTACTATATAGTAAACAATTATTTTATTGATAAATTCAGATATGTGACACAAAATTTGATGGTGAAATAAAAAATTTGCAAAATACTTCATATATTTTAATTTAAAACAAGTAAGAAGGCTCTAGTCGAGAAATCCCGACTAGACTATACCCTTAACCCTATAAATTAGGCATACAGTCAGTGCTTGCAAGTATGTGTGAGTGTCTGTATGTATACGCGTATAGTCCATACCTTCTTAATTTCAATACTCCATATCTCCGGTGTTTCTCAACCGATTTCAATAAACTTTTCACATATTGTCTTTATTTAGTCTAATCTTTCAAACTGCATCAAAAAGTTTTCTAAATTGATTTTGTTGTTATCGATTACATGTGTATATCGACTCAGCTGTTGATGCTGATCAAGAATATATATACTTTATGGGGTCGGAGATGCTTCCTTCTGCCTGTTACATACTTTTGCACAAATCCATTATACCCTTTTTACCCATTTTCAATGGGTTAAGGGTATAAAAAATATACAGAGATTGATTCCTTAATGCTGTATTGGTCTGATCATCATTTGTACAAATTTAATTGGGTTCAAATGCCAACCATTCCAAGAAATTTTGAGAGCATTCAATCCTGAATTTTTTGTATGTTGTCCATTTAAATTACTACAGTTATAAAAATGAGAGAGAGAGAGAGAGCAATGAATTAACTTGGCTGAAAATGCTAGAGAAATATATTTTGCGTGAATTACCAATTATAACAGTCATAAAACCACCAACCAGATTTATAATCTTTCGCACAACTTCTGTCAGCTAGATCATTATCCCGATCTTTTGTCGAAAACTTCATGTTAATATGGTATTTAAATGAATCACCAGCATTTCCAGAATAATTTCCAATCTTTTTTAACTCATACGACTCGGTCTCGTTGCCAATAACAAACTGACTGTATTTGGCATATCTAGTTGCGTTGTTAAAGTCCTCAAGATGTATATACAATTCGTGGGGCTCAAATTGTGTCAGCAAGTGAAGTTCCTCCAGTCCCAAAAAGAACTCTCCACGCAAGTCTCCAAAGCCTGCCTTATACTCATCCCAATTTCGATCAAAGTCCACACTGCCATTAATTCTACGCTGAACTACAGTCCAACCAGAATCTGCCAGTTTGGAGTCACAAGGAGCAGAGAATGTCCCAATGTTGGGCAAATTCAACGTATACATATCGGTCGATTTACCCAGACAGTTTGAAGAGATAGAACTGGATTGCAATTCTGATAACTTTGATTCAAGTTGGTTCAATTTAGCAGCATTTATGGCCATTTCGGATTTAAGCTTAGATATTTGTTCATATTGCTGTTGAAGTTGTATAATAGTCGCATCTTGATCATGGATTTTATTTTGTATTTCTCCAACTTGTTTTTTAATTACATCATTTGATGCATGTTGCTGGTTTTGTTTGTTAGATTCATGTTGAATCTTATATTCATTCAGTTTGTTCTCTAGATCATTAATTTTGTGTTGGAAGTCTTCAAATTTTTTTTCATTTTCATTAGTTAAGGCACATTGGAGTTCAAGTTTACTTATGGTCGCCTGTTGTTCTTGGATTTTATTTTGTTGTTCTCCAAACTTTTCTTCCTTTGTTCGAACACTGGCTGCATAACTGAGCAACGGCTTGACTACCTTATAGCAATACTTTCCACACATCTCATCCTGTTCCCTAGATTCCTTTGAGCACTGTTTAAAGCACAAAATTAGTTTTACTTGATACTACGTTTATTTGTGGTACTAACCGATTCACTAGTCGATCCATAACATGACATTGGTATTAAGATTATTAATATAATTATGAAAAGTCTTAGATTCATTTTAAATGAATTATTCGCGATTCAATTTGTGTTTGCTGCAATTCAAATTTTGTACTAACTGAAACGGATTTTGCAACGAAAAACGAAACCTCGTCGTTGCATTTTCTTTTCGATTATCAGCAGTTTTATTTATGAGCAACGACCTCTGACCGATCTTGCATATATATATATATTATATACTAGTGATAACCAAATGTACTGAAATCACCTATAAATAACAGCTTATTCCGAGTGGTATCAGAATGTCTGACATCATTTTCGATTGCTCGAAATAATAATACTGTTGTCGCTCGTCAATTGAAAGTTCGCTTTGGTGAATTAAACATAGAACGATTTAATATATATTAAACAATTATTTTATTGATAAATTCAGATATGTGATACAAAAATAATAGTGTAAAAAAAAAAAATAGTATTTAAATTAGTAACAAAAAAATAAATTAATAATATGCAAGTGTATGCATGTTGTGTCTACAGTATTTTTTTTTCACATTGAGCATCAGCGACGATCCCACAAATACATAACACACATTATAAGCCGATTCTTCGACTTTATGTGCATAAACATATACATATACATGTTTAGAAACATGTGTCGTGATTTCTGCATCTGCCGCGCAAATTAAGCAATCATTTTCAAAAGGTTTAGACGCTGCATCCATATATAAAAGAACAAGCTACGAATTTTTAATCGAAGTTTTGCTTGTATGTTTGGAAATGGCATGACAACGAAAGATTTGAGCAAGCTTCCACGACTGCCGATGCCAATCGAAGTCCAATGTACGTCTGATCTTTGATTTTATATATGTGTACGTACATAATATATACAACAGACAATAACTATTGTGCAAAGGGTGCTAATTAATGCCAATAAATATTGTTCAAGACCAAAAAATAATAGAATGTTTGACATTGTCGTAACCTTTATTGGGCAGTTGAATTTAGTGCATTTGTTAGTATTTTAAATGTTTCTTTGTTAATGTTATTGTTTTTTAAGTTCTGTTTAATAGGTTTAAGAGATAATTGACTGAATTACTTATAAAAAATAAAAAATTAAATTAAAAACAACAACCAGTGTGACCATTATAGCTCTAAAGTGAAATTATCAAAATTGTTCACTCTGTCGCAACCTTTATTGGGCAAACTGTAAGTGTACGTACATAATATATACATAATATAAACAAACAATAACTATATTGTAAAGGCTGCCAATCTAAATAATCACTTACGTTGCGTCTTATGTGAAAATTGATTTAAATAGTTGACAATTAATGTTCAGTAACAATTTGCATTTAATTTTATTTTTTTGGTCGTTAAATAAATAAAAAGATAATATAAAAAAATAAATAAATAATAAAATCTTAACCGCTTTTAAAAACTGGATTACAGAGCCGGAGGTCTTGTACAGGGTATCGTCTAGATTAAATTAAATACGCCAGCATGTTATTCATGCAAAGTAGCTTAGTAACGTCGCAGTTCGAAGTATTAAAGAGCCCACACACACTCACACACAGTTTCAAATGCAATACATACTCGTATCTGAATCATAAAATAGAGGGGGAAGTTGTACAATAGTTCGGTAGCATGCAATCACACATTCTTGGGTCGTTTCGGGCGCATGTCAATTATGTAAATTCGATTTTCGCTTTTATGGCTGGTAAATGTTTAGAAATGTTGTTATAAATTCATTACAGGGCAAGGCCCCTACCAAAAAAATGTTTGTTTAATTTGATTTTCGTTAATTTATGCAGAGCGCTTGCAAAACTACAAAATGATAAGTTCAAACTTTGTGCCGAAAAGCTAATAAAATGCCAACACTTTAATTTGCGGTGATAACTATTTGAAATAGAAATGGTGCATCCAAATACCCTGTAACAATCCTGCTGTCCATTCCAAATTGTTGTGCTATACAATTTTTTATAGGGTACAAGTGCAGTATGTGCTTCTAATGAAACGACGCCTTAACGTAGATAAGCCATATTTTGAGCATTTATGAGCAACGACCTCTGACCGATCTAGCAAATTGTTTTTTTTTTTAAATTTCTTGTTTGTCAATACATTATTATATATATAAATGAAATCAACTAAAAATAACAGCTTATTGCGAGTGGAGCTTGACCTTGACTTTTTGGCGTGTGAAAGCTTATCAGAATGTCTGACATCATATTCAATTGCTGGAAATAATAATACTGTGGTCGCTCGTCAATTGAAAGATTTATTTGTTGAATTAAACATAGAACGATTTAATATATATTGAACAAATATTTTATTGATAAATTCAGATACGTGCCACAAAAATAATTGTTGGTAATATATAAAAAATTTAGTATTTAAATTAGTAACAAAAAACCAAAGCTTTAAAATTGCAAAAGACTTTATATATTTTATAATATACAGAGATTGATTCCTTAATGAAGTATTGGTCTGATCATCATTTGTACAAATTTAATTGGGTTGAAATGCCATCCATTCCATGAAATTTTGAGTCCTGAATTGTTTGTATGTTGTCCATTTAAATTACTAAAGTTATAAAAATGAGAGAGAAATGAATTAACTTGGCTTAAACTGCTAAAGAAATATATTTTGCGTAAATTACCAATAAAAGCACTCGTTAAACCACCAAGCGGATTTAAAACTGTTCGCACAACTTGCGTCAGATAGATCATTATCCCGATCTTTTGTCGAAAACTTCATGTTAATATGGTATTTAAATGAATCACCAGCAGATCCAGAATAATCTCCAAGCTTTTTCAACTCATACGACTCTGTCTCGTTGCCAATAACAAAGTGACTGTATTTGGCATACCTTTTTCCATTGTTAAAGTCCTCAAGATGTATATACAATTCGTGGGGCTCAAATTGTGTTAGCAAGTGAAGTTTCTCCAGTCCCAAAAAGAACTCTCCACGCAAGTCTCCAAAGCCTGCCTTATACTCATCCCAATTTCGATAGAAGTCCACACTGCCATTAATTCTACGCTGAACTACAGTCCAACCAGAATCTGCCAGTTTGGAGTCACAAGGAGCAGAGAATGTCCCAATGTTGGGCAAATTCAACGTATACACATCGGTCGATTTACCCAGACAGTTTGAAGAGATAGAACTGGATGGAAATTCTGATAACATTGATTCACGTCTGTTCAATTTATCAGCATTTACGGCGAGTTGAGTATCTTTGTTCGCCATTTCGGATTTGAGCTTAGTTATTTGTTCATCTTTCGAGGCGTATTGCTGTTGAAGTTTTGTTATTGTCGCATCTTGATCAGTAATTTTGTGTTGTAAGTCTCCAATTTTTTTTTCATTTTCATTATTTAAGGCACATTGGAGTTCAAGTTTACTTATGGTCGCACCTTGACCTTGGATTTTCGTTTGAAGTTCTCCAAACTGTTCTTCCTTTAATCGAACGCTGGCTGAATAATTGAGCAACGGCTTGACTACCTTATAGCAATACTTTCCACACTTCGCATACTGTTCCCCAGACCACTGTTTAAAGCACAAAATTAGTTTTACTCGATACTACGTTTATTTGTGGTACTAACCGATTCACTAGTCGATCCATAACATGACATAGGTATTAAGATTATTAATATATTTATGAAAAGTCTTAGATTCATTTTAAATTATTAATACGCGATTCAATTTGTGTTTGCTGCACAGCTATACAAATTTTGTACTAACTGAAACGGATTTTGCAACGAATGAAGAAACCTCGTCGTTGCAATTTCTTTTCGATTATCAGCACTCTTATTCATGAGAAACGACCTCAGACCGATCTTGCATATACAGATATTATTATATACTAGTGATAACGAAATGGACTGAAATGACCTATAAATAACAGCTTATTCCAGGAGGATCTTTACGCTTTACATTTTGGCGTGTAAATAGTTATCAGAATGTCTGACATCATATTCAATTGCTCGAAATAATAATACTGTGATCGCTCGTCAATTGAAAGTTTGCTTTGTTGAATTAAACATAGAACGATTTAATACATATTAAACAATTATTTTATTGATAAATTCAGAAAAAATATTAGTATTTAAATTAGTAACAAAAAACTAAACTAATATATTCCTACACCCACAGCAAGGGTATGCATGTGGTGTCTACAGTATATTTTGGCATCTTGAGCTTCGGCGACGATCACACAAATACATAACACACATTATACGCCGATTCTTCGACTTGATGTGCATAAACATGCTTAGCAATTGCATGCCAATGACAGATTTGAGCAAGCTTCTCTTATCGCCGCGCGTGCTGATGCCAATCGAAGTCCAATGTACGTCTGATCTTTGATTTCATATATGTGCGCTCACATAATATATACAACCGACAATAACTATATTGGAAAGACTGCCAAGCTAAATAATCGTCAAATGTGAAAATTGATTTGAATAGTTGACAATTAATGTTCATTACAAGTTGTATTTAATTTTATTTTTTTTGGTCGTTAAATAAATAATATGTTAATATAAATCAACTAAGAATGCTAAAGAAATCCCGACTAGACTATACCCTGAACCCCATACTTTACGCATACAGTCAGTGCTTGCAAGTATGTGTGAGTGAGTGTATATATTCGCGCATAGTGCATACCTTCTTAACTTCAATACTCCGTATCTCCAGTGTTTCTCAACCGATTACAATAAAATTTTCACAGATTGTCATTATTTAGTCTAATCTTTAAAACTGCATCATTCATCGCAATTTGTGATCAAATTCCAAGAGTCAAGGAATTAGCAAAACCCACCCCACCCCGAAAGAGCTCCGGTAATATAGGGTGCCTGCTGGTGGTCAGTGCAAATATGCCTCACTTGTCGGTTAGTAAGGGAGCCATAAACAAATAAACCCAAGCACTTAACATAAAAAGTGTTAAGTTATATTGTGCAAGTCTGATGTCTGAACAGAAGCTTTTTATCCTTGGACACCTGTGAATTGCGTAATTAAATTTTATAACGAATATCGTATAACGAAATTTCAATAAACATACGAGCCATGGCATTAAAGTAAATACACCCAAAACGAACTGAGCCAGGGGAAGTGGAAAAAGGGAGAATTTTCCACTTGATATGAGCAGAAGATGTGCATCTCATAGCAGCCGGGGTTTAGCGAGACCGAAGTTAATAACATGGCTAAAATATTTGGGCCAGGCCGTAAGCACTAAGAGAGAAAGAGTGTGAGAGATAGAGAGAGAGCATTAAAATCATGCGGTTCATTGAACGACCCCGCCTGACCAAAATCTCGAAAACAGTCAAGTTTGAGCGCCTCGCTTTCAATATCAAAAGTGGAAGTGGATTCTGGCCGTGTGGAAGTGAGTAAAAGGAATATTCCATATGAGGCAGGCTGCGGCGTGTTGCTTGTTGATTCAGTACTGTCCGCCGCCACTCCTGCTGTGTCGGACAGTTTGACAAGTGGCCCCAATGTTTGGCCAGGTTGATGCTGCCCAGTGGCTCAATGCTAGCTGCTGACTGGTCTGGTTGCTGCCAGTTGCCCGTTGCCCGTTGCCGTTTGCCAGTGTGTATGTATGTGCGTCATCTCAAACCCTTATCTATGTACAACTACATCTCAAATATATATGTCAATGATGATGCCAGCATGCCTGAAGAGAATCAAGCATCGCTGTTTGTTCTTATCCTTTGGCACTCATATAAAGTTTGTTTGCGGATTTGTGCAGCGCAATATGTCATTGCCTGAGAACCACTGTGAGCGTGAAGAAAGGAACGGAGAGCTGGCTGCGGGAATGGTAAAGGGTCGGTTGAGACGACCACGCTTAATGGCAATGTACGTTCAAGTAAACACACAGTTACGCACATAACGTATTCGTATGCGAGGCGAGGTTTTATTCTTATATTATATGTTGTTATATTATTTAATTTCTTAATGAAAAAATCAACATATTTATGTTTAAATATTTGCTTTCTTATTTGTTGCATTTGTTTTGTGCAATTCATTATATAAAAGAGAAAACACTTTATACGAGCAGATAGTTGTATATAACGCAGAAAACGCATTTGTGATAATACTTTTAGCATCGCTTTCTTATCTTTGCAATACCAGTAAAAATAGCAAAAAAGTTTACTTAATAAAGCAAAATATAAGCTTAATTATTTCCTAAACTAAAACCAAAATCACAATCTTGCCGCACGACATTTTATTAAACATTTTTCGCCAAACTTCTCGTTCAGCCCTGTTTTATAGCACACACACACATATGCAGCTCAGTTCAGTTTGCAGCGTCGACTAACAAATCCTTTTGGCATTATAAACATTATTAAAATTTCATGTTTCCTGGTACAAGCCACAAACCCATCCAACCCACTGCCCAACACCAGACACTGCCACATGGACACACACCGCCCCGTACCCCCTGCCTTTCACCCACTACCGATTCAGTTTGCACTCAAAACGCAAGCGGAACGAAACATGAAACACGACGAAACATGGCACGGCACATGGCTGTGGTGCAGAAGGAGCGGCAGCAAGCCGGGGGAGGGGAATATGTGGCAGCTCAGCTCAAGGCTCACATGGCTCAGTTCAGAGCAGCTTCTGGGTGCTCGTTTTGACCAGCGTTGCCAACCAGCCGCACTCAACCTTAGGGATGTCTAGCAACTGCTTCATGCTTTATGGTTACTTGGTCAAGGGCCTTTCATGCTTACGCACACACACACACACACACACACACACACACACGCACATGCACACATATCTACACAGTGACATGTTTGTTTAAGTACAGCACACACACACACACACACACACACAGACATAAAATGCATGAAATTTTCGCTGTAAATCGTTAAAATGGCTGATATTTGGGTAAATATGCTAAAATGCTTTGTTACCAACATTGGCAGTGGCCCTCTGTACATGCTCCTCTATATGCCACACTCATCATGTCAGCCCCTCTCTCACCCGTCTTTCCGGTCCCATCACATCACTTTACGAGAATTACAATTTAATGTATAAATTTACGAATTCACATAAAAAGTGAAAGATGCTTTTTTGCCGGTAAATATTTATAAGCATAAGCAGCTTTGTTCTTTCTTGTTTTTATATTTGTATACCCTGTAGCCATTAAAAATAAAAAAAACCATACAACGGGTATATCGAACAGATATTGTAAGAACAGTTTAAAACAATGTGATCGAGTCTTATAATAACTTAAAGAATAGTTTACCTTAAGAACAAGTTTTTATTTAATATTTTGTTATTGAAGTTTAGTACTTAGTAAGTACAGGGTATCATGTAATATTTCTTTGGTACACAACAATGCTCTTAGTTATTTTATTTTATGATTTGAGCTTTGTTCTCGCTGTCAGCGTCACGTGGCGTATGCGTAATCAGTATTTTTTATTTTTTTATTTGTTTGTGCTTTTTAAGCTTTTACTGTAAGTCTTGAAGCCATGCCAGATAACAAGCTCTGGCCTTGTGCTAATAAAACTTGCGTAAATAAATAACAAATACAAATAAATGAAATCAAAAATCAAGTGAATTTGAGCATTAAGCCTCAGACATGCCCCGAATGCATTAAGTCAGGTCATTTATCAAATCGATAGAGTATAGAGCATTAAAGTACGACGGATCTGTTGAGCGAAATCGAACAAATGCTTGTGCTGTGCGCGCTCGAAAAGCATTTCATTATTGTAACCATCAGTTGAGGAGCAGAAGTGGAACGGCTCGGGGCATTGTTACGGCAAGTTCTTAGGTACAATAGCTTTGCAATTTTCTTGGCAGCTCAAAGTTCAGTTGTAGCTCAGCGAACTCCTTTGCTAACTAGCTTGGCAAATGCCAACCCCATAACCCCATTACCCCCATACCCCTAATCTAACAACCGAAACCTCTTCTGCTTCTACTTGGCTAAACCAACGCACTTAACACTTGCGTCTGAGTTTAGCGCAACTTTTGCGCACGGTAAAGGCTGAATAACTATTTCATGCGGTTTTTTTCTTCCATTTTTTCTTTCGTTTTGTTTTACCTATGCTTGGTGGATTTTACAGAAATCTGCTTCAGTGCGTCACGTAGGCGCTTCAAAAGTTTTCCACTATCTTCCTTTATATTTTCTATTATTTTATTTTTTGCAAAATGTACTATTTAACGTTAAAGTGGAACAAAACAAAGACAGAGAAACACACACACAGAGAGAGAGAGAGAGAGAGAGAGAGAGAGAGAGAGAAAGAGAGATACTTATAGAGAGACAGGCTGCATAGCTGGGTCATGTACTACTTAAAAGAATGGAAAAACTTGAAAGTTTTGCACAAAACACAAGACCGAAAATCCCGCTAAGTAAGTGAGAGGCGGCCAGGATGGCAACAACCTAACCCAAACATCCTAACACTTGGTTTTTTTTTTGTTCCAGCTGCACGTACTTTGGATTTTGTTGCGTCTTGCCGTCTTTATTGCACTTAAGATTTACTCATCAGCAGGTGTGCCGCTGCCAGTGCCACCCCCTATACCGAAATAACCCACTGTGCGCAGTGGATGTACGATTGAATTTTAAACAGTGCCACAAAACCACCATCCACCAAACCACCACCAACGTCCTCATCTTCCTAGGGTTTTTGCAATTTTTATGTGCAATTTTTGTGTTATTTTCTTTTACTTTGGAAGCCGTCAAGTGACGCTAGTCGCCTGTCGCTCGTTAAGGATGGGCGTTATCCTTGCTTTGATTTAGTGTAGCACCACCTGCAGCAGCAACCAGGCACGGCTGCCACTGCCGCTGCCACTGACACTCTCCGTCACCCTCTGCCGCAAATACAATTTAAATTTTTAAGCGGCATCTACTTTGGCAAGCCCCGGCGAGAAACACTGGAATTCGTGTCACGCAGCAGCAGCAGATCGACGGGTGGCAGCGTCATCAGCATCAGCACCAGCATCCACATTCACATCCACATCAGCATGTTGTCCTGCGCCGGTGATTTAACTTCGGTTTTACCTCAACTCTTCACGCCTTTCACGTAACCTGCCCTTACATCATACATATACATATACATATATATATATATATTTTTTTTTTGTCTTCAGTGTTGAATGTTGCAATTTCAACACGTTGATGGATTTGATGTGCGTCGTCCATTTGCCATTTCTTTTTTTTTTTTGCCTCCTTGCAAAATCAGCGCCAAATCAGTGCCAAAAACAGCTGATAGGCAAAAAGTGAGTATTAGGGGGGTAGGGGCTTGGGAGTTGTTTTACAGAGCAGCGCAGACAAACTGGAATTGATGACACCCGCAGCGGTGCTGATGCTTCTGCCCCTGTCACTGATACTGATACAAATGCGTTGGCACCACCCATTCCCCCCACCTCTTCCAACCAGCACACATGCCCCACATACTCGACCCCCCCTTCAGCACAGTTTACATATCGCAGGCGCATAAACGACGCTTAATTCTGTTGATTAAATGCCCAGGCAAATGCGCCACTCGTACACTCTTGACACCACATCATACCACGCCACAAACAGTGGCGGTTGCTCTTGCTACTGCGGCATATTTGCTTTTGTGGTATTTTGTTGGTGTTGGCTCTCGTTTTTGTAATGGGAATACTTTAGAGTTTCGCAAAAATTCGATGACTTTGGAGAAAATTGCACTATAAAACGACAGGACGACAATTCATTAGAGTAACGGACGCCATCGTCCATAATAATGCGCTGCAAAAGCGAAAATCTTCAATAATTTATACTACATATTTACAGTTATGTCAGTTTATATGAAGGTGAACTAAATTTATCTGCCTTAACCTTGAAACTAAATAATAGATATTCAAAATATATCCATTGCAATTTTGATTGTGATTTTACAACTTTTCTTTTCTTGTTTCCTAATATAATCGATTTGGATGGTACATAAATCCAGAAAATGAAATATTTTCTACATTTTTGGCATTTGGTTTATATTTCACATGTTACCTGTTGTTATACGGTATACAGTGATTTATTTGAGTGAATCAATTTGTTAATGCTCTTGCTTGTCTTTCTTTTTTAGGTCAATCTCCTGTTGTCATTTTATCTGAATGTTAACGAAGCGGCCTAATTGACAAATCACTGTTGAACAAGCAAGCCCGAATCGAGTAAATTGCAGCAACAATATCCACACACACACACACACACACACATTTAGTAATAGCTAGTGTGGCAGCCGTAAAAAGTGCGCTAGACTGTATTTCAGATAAATGAACACAAGTATTTTACCTATGCCAAACTCACACACACACACACACACATACGAAAATTCTCACACACCAACTATGCAAAATGCATGCTAACAACCACTTAGCGTACACACACTCTCATCTTGGACCCCGCCATGCCGTTTTGATGATGGTGATGAACAACTATTAAAGAAATTACGAAAGCTGATTCAGCCAAAAACGCGGGCGTTGAATTTTATTTGCAACAATTTGGAGGCAAGTTGAAATGCATGCGGGTGCGTTGCCAAAGTTGCCAAACTGTCGATTTGTGCTGGCTTCCACAAAATGAGAAAAAAAATGAGAAAAAAACTTTCGCAACGCGACAGCCAGTGTAAATATACAAGAGCGAGAAGTGGGAAGGGAATATAGTTAGTAAATAATATGCACCCTCAGGTTGCCAATCAAAGTTGCCACATAGCGATAGTATGCTGCTCCAGCAATCCTTTGCCACAGATGCTAGACATCTTGAAGGCTGGGGGGAGGATGGATAAAGTTTGTGTGGGCGCCATTTTCGCAAAGTCGTGCAAAACTCAAGAACTCATGAGCTCAAGAACCCAACCGATGCGAAACGAAACGAACTCTTAACCAGCAGTTTTAATTCTCTCGCGCCCATCTTGGATGAGTTTATCTTCAACAAATATAATGGCTACACCGCTGGCTTTTTCCAACTTAATGATGTGGTCGTGGTGCGTGTGGCAATCTCCAAAACTGCCAAGAAACAACTATTCAAAACTGTCGAGTGTCATCGAATTGAAATATACTTGATGAATATGTTGAAGAAACATATATCAATGATTCAACCATATATATGCATATTTTGAGTAAGAATCTGTTCTTTATTCATTTACAAAAAAAAAAAATTCTAAAATAAAAGATAATCTGCAAGTAATATTCAGTTCAACTGCTTACCTGTTAAAGGAACTAAATCAAATAATGTATTATAGAAATTGTGAAACTGTGAAAGATATAAAATACAAATTTCAACTACACGTCATGAATATTCAAAATACCCCACTTGAAAATGTTATTTTTAGGTAAATGAAGCACAAACGAGCAACACCAACACCAACAACAACAAGAAACGTAAAAGAAGAAGTGTAATAAACTGAGTCAGCATTAATGAATGCATGCCACGAGGCGCTGGTTGCAACTTAAATTGCTGCCGCTTCCGGCTGCCTTTAAATACCATTTTGTCACGCACACACAATGTTGCCACATACACGCACACACACACACACACACACACATTGAGAGAGCGTGCCAAGTATTTTTGAAGTCGACGCCACAGCCATAGGTGTCTTTAAATAGGGTCGCGCGCCAAACATTGTCTTAGTTGTAGTTGTTGGCCAATTGGCTCTGATGTGTAGAAAGAGGAGAAGGAGGTGGAGGAGGAGGACTTAGCTGTAGATTGAACGTAGATGGGGGCAGAGAAGCCCGCTCAATATGTCTGGCTAACTGACTCAGCAATTTGATTGCCAACAGCCGCGTGCTAAACAGAGAGGAAGCAACTTTTCTCTTTTTATTTTGCCTTTTGCTGTTCGCTTCCGTTTCCTCTTTTAAACACATATGCAGGCATGGGATAACTTTAACTTTGGCTCCCATTTCGCACACGAAGTAGTTCAAAAATGTTGTTTTGCTTATTTATTTTGGAGTAGGAGGAGGTCAGCCTTAACACATTCCAGTTGAACTGTAAGCTACACACATAACAAAATACTAAGGTTAAATACTTTAACTTTCCGCTCTCTCTCTCTCTCTCTCTCTCTCTCTCTCTCTCTCTCTTTCGCTTTCTAAAACAAATTAAAACTTAAACGTTGCAACATTTTCGCGCTTTTTTCACTTTGCACTTTGTCTCAGCACACAGCCTCAGTTCAAGTGCCCACCTCATTGGGGGCTTGTCAATTATTGAAGAACCTGCTGGTAAATGCCAACTTATCCCCACCCTTTCTTTGTCACCTTTCCCCCTTCCGCTACTGGCGGCATGTCGTGTCGTGTCGTGTCGTGTCGTCATCGTTGCCACCTGCAAAAAGGCGTGGTTTTATTTGTAGTCATCGCTCGTTTGTCTCGTCTTGATATTAAGCACAAAAACGACCGAGATCCTGCGAGACGCGGCTCCTGGCACAAATAGTTGTTATTATTGTTATGGTTGTTGCTGCTGTTGCTGCTTGTTTGACTGCTTGTTTTGCAATAATTTAGAAACTTTCGCTGAATGTGTGTTTTTGCTTTTATGGCCCAGTGTGAGGAAGCCAGAGCCAGGCGAGCGGGCCAAGCCCGTTTGGCTAAAGGATTGCACGTCGCGTGTGCAGCATACAGTTGCTAGCAAAAGTTCATGCACAACAGTTAAAGAGCCGCTGCAAAGCCCTGGCTTGTTGTCTATACAAAGTTTACGAGCCGAAATGGATGCGTATACTTGATAACATAATATAAGGGGTTAGTTATGGTGGTGAAATGTGTTTAAGTCTGAATAGACATTGAACTTGAAAGTGAGTAATAATTTGTGAAAAACACACAACAATTACAGCTGTACATTGATTTATCACTACCACTGTTTGTTCTTCTCCCCTTCCCCGTGACACAGAACCCTTCATCTATCTCTCTCTCTCTCTCTCTCTCTCTCTTTCTCTCTCGTCTATTCTCGTTTCTCTATCTGACACTCTGTCCTCTGTGATTCCCCTCCAACTTGCCGGCATTCAAAGGGTTCTGCCTTTGAGATTTGCGTGTTTCGCTTAATGAAGAAGACAAATAATCGCGCAATTAAAGCCTTTTAGCTTTAAGCGCAGGTAAATAATTGCTGTGAGTGCAAAATGAGACACGCACACAAGCACACACACAGACACCTTCAGATTCACAGTCAGCAATGGCTGCACTAACAAATGGTAAATGTATTCAAACAACAAATCTTAATGGCACGCTACAATGAATAGTAAACGAGCGCTGTCTGCTTGGTGAGGGGCAATGGGAAGATGGCGAGAGGAAGAAAACGACGACTGTTGGCTGTCTGCCTAGACACTACAAGTAGAAAAAGGGTTTGAGGTTAAGAATGGCAAGGTTTTTCCCTTTCTCTCGCACACGCACACACACACTGTATATAAATATATATATATATGCGCTGCTTAGTTGAGTTGGCTTCCGTGCAAAATTCTTAATTGCACCTGTGTACGGCGTTTTCCGCTGACGCTGCTTGCTGCCAGTGCTGGAATATCTGGATAGCGACTCGACGCTTCAGCTTGATGGGTTAGATTAACTGCCTGACAAGTAACCCCATCCTACACACACACACACACACACACACACACACAGACACACACACACAGAAAGACTTTGTTGCTGCTTCCGGGCGACTGTCAGTTGAATGTAGCAAATCCAAACGTTGTTGGGGCGCGTCTCGACTTGTAATTTTTTCACGGCTTATCCCCCCTCCACCAAAGGCACGGCCCACCGTCGTTTAAGTGCTCTTGACTCACGTGCTCAGCACTCGTAATTATTTTTCTTATTGTTCGAATTAAATGCTCAACGATTTATGTGCTTGTCCTGTGGAGCTTCCAGCGCTAGTTAAGATTTGTGCCAAACGATTTATACACAAAAATCAACAACTAAAAGAAAAGAAAAGTTATTAATTGATGGCTGCATGCAGTGGACGGCGGGGGGTGGCAAGGTGCGCCAACAGCTTGCTGTGTAAAAGAGACGCAAAGAATTGTGACTCGTATTCTTT
The DNA here is from genome assembly GCA_035044485.1 of Scaptomyza reducta. Lineage (NCBI taxonomy): Eukaryota > Metazoa > Arthropoda > Insecta > Diptera > Drosophilidae > Scaptomyza > Scaptomyza reducta. The sequence continues at coordinate 59,570 of JAWNNV010000045.1, forward strand.
TTTCTATTTTTTGTGTGGCTTTCTTCATTGACACTTGGCATAATTATTGCATTCGGAAATTGAATTCTTCAACGGGAAATTGATTTTATAACCAAAGCTGAAACGGCGACAAAAACATGGCCACAAATTTAGTTTTGTTCAACATATCATTTGAAGTGTGCCAGCGAGTGCCAGAAAACGATTCCCCAACAAAATCTCCTACATTTGCATTGAACATAACGATACGCAGAGAATTTTGTATAGATTTCAATAGTTTTGTTTCTTGAATTCAACTTTTAATTGAAATAAGCTCGAAATCGTTTTGCAAGCCACACATAACATGCATTGAAGTGAGAAAAAATGAATTTCTTTCCTTATCTCAATATTCAATAGTTGTGACAGATTTACGGCTTCAGTTGAGCACTTAAAGCTTGCCATGTTTATCTGCAGCTGGTGTTGCAACTTTAAAACAAGTACAAAATCTTGTGCACACCCCTTCGTTGTGTGTGTGCGTGTGTTCATATGGTGAACCATAAGTGCATGGGAGCACATAATTCTCAGAAGTTGGATGATGGCCTCTTTTTGTATGCGAGCCCCCCCCGTGTTAAATTCAAATTTATTTGTTCGTACTGAAATTGATAACATAACTTTCTTCAGGTTTCCGCATCGTTAGCTCGTTATGCAGCGGAAAGTTTTATATTTCAACAATTTTACAATTTCCCTAACCAAGCTCAAGCATACACCCCTCTCGCCTTTCCCCAACACTCCTTTCAACTACTTCATGTCTGTTCTTTGCTAGCATCGCGGCGAAAATTGTGCCGAAAATTGTCATTCGAAAGGAGGCGGTGAAGCTTTGGTTTGGCATCAGCTACAGCTTCTGGTTTGCTGCTTTCAGCTCCGTCTTGCTTCTTCAGTGCCAAGTCATAAATTACAAAGCGAGTCATTGGAAAAGCAGTCGCCGCCAACGCAGCCAACACCAGAACCCATATACCCACCCACCACTAGACTCCTCTGTCCACTGTTCACATTGGTAAAGTTTCTTCTTCTTTTTTTTTGTGGCTTCCAGCTACTTTCTGGCTAGTGAAAATTGTTAAATTTATGCATGCATTATTTGATTTGTTAGTTGCTGCTGATGTAATTTATGTGCTTGACACTCGACATTCAAGTTAGCTGACAATTGTGCGAGCACTTTTGGCTTATATATATAAATGTTTATTAGACTAAACAAATGTGTGCTGTCCCCTTAACAAGGACACACACACACATACACACACACATCATAGAGAAACACCCACTTGTACACTCAATTTGAAAATATGACAATGTAGTCTCCTTATATATTCAATGCTTTTAACCTCCCCAACTTAAACAGCAACGGCAATGATCAGGCAGACAAAGGAAATGAATTTTGTTTGGGGGCCAGCTGTAACTGTGTGCTCAGCAAAAGGTACAACGCCAGCAGTTTTTCATATCAAGTGCTTCCTGAGAGCTGTGAGATGTTGCAACTATATTCACAACAAAGGGACACAGAGTTCTGTCTGTTCGATATGTAGTTGCTTAGAGCATTCAGAGCACAGAGAAAAATTTAGCTTACAAATATCACGTTATCCTGTATGACGAAGTCAGAAACTATATTCAAAACTCCAACGATGATCACTTGTTGCATTTGACTAGATCGTTACATACTTGCTATAAACATTTAAAAATACGAAACAACCCCTGTCTTCTTACAGGGTATGGAACAAGTGTAGCGTTTGATATCTGAGCGCTGGCAGCATATGATTACACCCTCTCCGAGGCCCCCCACCCACCCTATCTAGAAACAAGAAACAAGAAAAACACTGCTACTTGCCCCTGCCACACTCCTCTTACTATTACTTTTTCTTTCATTTTTCGTTCTGTTTTCATTTTCATTTATTTGACTGCCACAGTAAAAATTCAATTGAACCAAAAGAGGAAAAAAAGCATTCGCTTTCATTTTGCTGCCACAACTAATTCGCACACCATAACAAAAACACAGCACATGTGTGTTTGTATATGTGTGTGTGTGTGTGTGCGGGTGTGCGGGTGTGCGGGTGTGCGGTTGTGCGTTTGTGCTTGTTCATAAACATGAAGTAAACAGGATAATAGCAATAAAATATAAGCGCCAGTCGCGCAGGATTCAAAACGAAATGCTTAAGGTTGGGGTTGAGATTTGGGGATGGAGACGGAAATGGGAATGGGGAGAGTGATGGCTTCAGGGGCAAGCTACGAGTCTTCTTTGCTGTCACAACATAAGTTTGACTGTTTTGGCCTCGCATTTTTATAGCTCGTTCGCGCGTTGTCTGCACAACAATAGCTTTCATATCAACAACAACAAACCCAAAAAAAAATAAATAAATAAAACACAACAACAAAAATCGTTTGCATGCTTTCCAATTGTTGTTGTTGTTGATTTTTGTTTATTTTGCTCTTTTTTTTTTGTGGAGCTGAAAGTTGGCATTTGATGTCGATTGTGACGGGGAATCCGGCAACTGTGACGTAATATGCCCAATAAGTATGTCTCCGGAATTGGTTTACTCAGCTAACTTGATTTTGGCTTCTCGCTGCGTCGAGGAACATTTATTAAAAAGCTATGCCTGATCTAAGTTGTTATATTTGAATGTTATTTGGGTTCAGTTTGATGTCAAAGGGTTGAACTCTTTGCATATGTGAAAAAACAAGAAGAAGAATAAATGGCTGACTCTATGTATGTATCGGAAGAGAAATATGAATTTAAAAAAAATTAAAATAAACCTTAATAAATAATTGTGTTGTTAGTCATTTTATTTATTGGCACTTAATGTAGTCTTTTTCTTGTTATGTTGATATTTGTTTTGCTCGAAATATTTCATAAGGCGCTGATCTGTGGGTCTCTATATATGTGTACTATATATTTTTTGGGGTCGCTGAATCAATATATTTTTTTATACCCTGAACCCATTGAAAATGGTTAAAAAGGGTATAATGAATTTGAGCAAAAGTATGTAACAGGCAGAAGGAAGCATCTCATAAAGTATATATATTCTTTATCAGCATCAACAGCCGAGTCCATATAGCCATGTCCGAACGTCTGTCCGTCCGTCTGTAGGTATGAAACCGTCGATTTCAGAGACTATAAGAGCTAGAGACTCCAGATTTGGAACATAAGCACGCATAATCTCTAGGCAGTACAAGTTTGCTTCAAAATTTCGATAACTTTTTCCGTTTCCTATATACACATGTGATCGATAATAAAAAAATCTTGAATTTGACAAACTTCGAGACGGCGTTCGAAACTTCGAACGAAATAATGACAATCTATGAATTTTTATTAAAATCTGTGGAGAAACACCGGAGATATGTAACATTGAAGTAAAGCGTTCAGGGTATCGTCTAGTCGGGGTTTCTCGACTAGAGTTACTTGTTTTTGTTTCTGCTGTTATCAATTTAAATTATGTGCAGTTGTTGATAATGCCATCTACAAAGTTGACTCCACACAGTATACGATTTCTATACATACCCTGTATTTATTTCAACTAGCCAACAACAATGTTTTTTCTCACCTTACCTTTTCATTTTTGCTAAGTTCGCTTTAAAAGAAGCGTTCATCAGACTCAACTTGAGCATTCCCTCCTCTTCACTTTGTACGTTATGCATTTAAGTAATACGTATTCTCCGTGTTAGTCATTGCTCAGCATCTAAATAGCTCAACAAAGTAAGTGCCTTTTCAATAATACCATTTATATAAAAACAAGTGATGCCTTAAGTTTGTTCAAGATATTTTGACATTTTGTTATATTTTACTTACAGATGGTTTTATGGGATTTTTACTTGTGTGATTTGATGTATTAATCTAATGTACTAATCGGATGTATTAATCTTATCTTAACTATTATCTAACACGTTTTAGATTAATATGTGTGTTAAGTTTGCCATAAAAAAAATAAGATTTATTTAATAGTTTTCAGACTTTTAGTTATCTGTTTTAAATACCAACACTGGAAGCTTAATTTGATTTCGGTCTGATCATCATTTGTACAAATTTAATTGGGTTTTCATGCCAACCATTCCAAGAAATTTTGATTTGCAATCCTGTCTCTTTTGTATGTTGTCCATTTAAATCACTAAAGTTATAAGATTGAGAGAGAGATAGAAATTAATTAACTTGGCTGAAAATGCTAAAGAAATATATTTTGCGTGAATTACCAATAATAACATTTTAGAAACCACCAACCAGATATCAAATCTTTCGCACAACTTCTGTTACTTATATCATTATCCCGATCTTTTGTCGAAAACTTCATGTTAATATGGTATTTAAATGAATCACCAGCAGTTCCAGAATAATGTCCAAGCTTTTTCAACTCATACGACTCTGCCTCGTTGCCAATAACAAAGTGACTGTATTTGGCATATCTAGTTGCATTGTCAAAGTCTTCAAGATGTATATACAATTCGTGGGGCTCAAATTGTGTCAGCAAGTGAAGTTCCTCCAGTCCCAAAAAGAACTCTCCACGCAAGTCTCCAAAACCTGCCTTATACTCATCCCAATTTCGATAGAAGTCCACACTGCCATCAATTCGACGCTGAACTACAGTCCAACCAGAATCTGCCAGTTTGGAGTCACAAGGAGCAAGGAATGTCCCAATGTTGGGCAAATTCAACATATACACATCTGTCGATTTACCCAGACAGTTTGAAGAGATAGAACTGGATTGCAATTCTGATAACTTTGATTCAAGTTTGTTCAATTTAGCAGCATTTATGGCCATTTCGGATTTGAGCTTAGTTATTTGTTCATATTGCTGTTGAAGTTGTATAATAGTCGCATCTTGATCATGGATTTTATTTTGTAAGTCTCCAACTAGTTTTTTAATTACATCATTTGATGCCTGTTGCTGTTGATGGTTTTGTTTGTTAGATTCATGTTGAATCTTATATTCATTCAGTTTGTTCTCTAGATCATTAATTTTGTGTTGTAAGTCTTCAAATTTTTTTTCATTTTCATTATTTGAGTTTTCGATTTGAGTTTCTTTGTTCGCCATTTCGGATTTGAGCTTAGTTATTTGATCATCATTTGAGGCGCACTGCTTTTGAAGTTCTGTTATTGACGCAGCTTGATCATTGTTTTGCTTGAAAGCGGTCTCCAGTTTTAGTTGGTGTTGAAGTTTAATTATGGTCGCCTCTTGTTCTTGGATTTTATTTTGTTGTTCTCCAAACTTTTCTTCCTTTGTTCGAACACTGGCTGCATAACTGAGCAACGGCTTGACTACCTTATAGCAATACTTTCCACACATCTCATCCTGTTCCCTAGATTCCTTTGAGCACTGTTTAAAGCACAAAATTAGTTTTACTTGATACTACGTTTATTTGTGGAACTAACCGATTCACTAGTCGATCCATAACATGACATTGGTATTAAGATTATTAATATAATTATGAAGAGTGTTAGATTCATTTTAAATTATTAATTCTCGATTCAATTTGTGTTTGCTGCACAGCTATACAAATTTTGTACTAACTGAAACGGATTTTGCAACGAAAGACGAAACCTCGTATTTGCATTTTCTTTGCGATTTCAATAAACAGATCGGATGATTTGTTACAGATGTTACAAATACAGACCGTAGTCAGCCAATGACCCTTAATATATCAATATTAATCGATCGCCGGGTTAAAGCTTATCGGTAGCTCTGACATCGTTTGCTTTGTGCTGAGATTTATATTTAAAATATGGCACGAGAAGTACATTTTTATGACGTTTGTTTACATATATATGCGCTTTAATCAATTTAAGCTTGAGACAAACAAAAAATACAAATAAACAAGGCAAATGAAAATTTGTAACAAAAGGCGCATGAATTATGCCCAGGCAGTTGAAACCATAAAAAATATACATGAAAATGAAGGATGTGTAAAGTGTGTTAAGCATGAGCATGAGAAAGAGGAGAAGGATTGAGCTATGGTCATGCGCAGCCTTTTAGTCTTTCCATATGAAGCGCCAATATTTACTTTGGCTACATTTGCAAATGGAGCATTACGAAAATAAACAAATTTTCATAAATGACAAGTACAAAGGGTGCATCAGCAGTAGGAGGGGAGTGTGCGGCAGAGAAGCAATCGCAGATGGAGCAACAGCAGCAGTCGCCGCACAAAGGATGTCCCCTGTTCGTGTGTTTGTGTGTATGTGTGTTTGTCTGCGAACCATTTTCAATTTGAACGACGCGTCGCTGAAAGCAATGGACGAGCAGGCGGGTTCTGCAATTGGGGCATGTAAATTTGTCGCAGCATCAACAGCAGCAGCAGCAGGATGAGGCAACGACAACGGCAACGGCAACGGCACTGGGAAATCCTTGATAGTCGATATTATTTTTCTTACGGCGCTCCATTTGTTCCTTGGCTGCAATTTGTCAACTTTGCTCGCCGTTTGCCGTTCGCCGAATCGATTTCCATTTTATTGCCAAATAATGTTTTCTGTTCTTATTTTCTTTCATTTTGTGTCTTGCACCCCTAGATTGCGTCATGTTATTTATAGAGGCTGGGACCCAAGAAGAAACAAAAAAAGGGGTTGCCGTGCCGCATGCAGTCGCAGCAAATGTAAAATAGCTAAAGGTATGAATTGCATGTCAAAATGTTTTATTGGCTAACCATTTTTTATGCAATTTGATAATCAGATGCGCAATAAATCGGTGTGCCCCAAAGGTGTTTGTGTGGGTGCTTGTGTGAAGGCAATCGACCTTCTGCCAACTTATCGCTAGCTCCTTAGACTTTGACTAATAGCGCCTAGAGGAAGTTGTAAGCCATCGTTTGGAGGCCCCTTTCTGTGGCAGTCAAAATCAGCCACCTGGTCAAACTAATTAAGGGCCAAACAATGACGCTCAAATACATAAATCAATCAAGCACAAAACAACTTGACGAGTTTCATGTCGCAGCAAGCCCGCCACTCCGCCACGCCTCGCCTCGCCTCAAATAACAAAGCACCCCAACAATGATTAATCGCACTGCACGAATAATGGCAAGTGCGTTTGAATACCCTTTCCCCGATTAAGCATGAGTAATAGCAGTGGGCAAAAATGTTTGCATTGGCCAACAGAAGTGCCATAGAAGATCTTACAAAGTATTTGGAAACACTGCATCAAATATATTATCGGCTCAGGAGATTTGTTACATTTATTTAAGAAACAAATAACTTTTTTGTGGTTGATTTGATATGACTTGCTGCTTAAACATAAAGAACTCAACTAAGATTGCGGATTGTTCGTCTTCATAAGTTAGAACTTCTTTATCAAACCATTGAAGTTCGATTCGATTTTTACACCACTTTGTAGCCCAAAAATTAGCCCGTTCAAACACTTTTCTTAGAATTGTATAAACATTGAGAGCTATTTAAAAATAATACTTAACCTCTACTTCAGCAACTAATTTTTTGAATCTGTGTCAACTGCTGGCACCAAGTTTTAGCAAATTAAATGTCTGAATGATACCTTGTGTCATGTTCTCTTAATTGGATTGGCAAGGGTAAATAAGCAGCGACCCCGTTTTGCAGCATTTGCTTTGTACTAGTACTTATTTCAAATACCAGCTCACTTTTTTGGAGCATTCACGCTAATTAGCCCAGACCCAGATCCAAGAATCGAGCGGCAGACGAAGGACGACTTCCGGCGAGATTCCATTCACAAGTCCGTTCTAGTTGTTTTTTTTTTTTTTTTTTGTATTTTTGCAGAAATTCACGAATTGTAAATAGCTTTAATGCTCGTTATTTTGTGGATTATGCTCACGCCCACAAGGTGTGACACGCCCACACAGATGCGAGACCGCCCAGCGCTTGTTTACTCTTCGCCATGACAAATGCCACGACATAAATCTGAGACGATGCGAACCAGCAGCGTCCAAACAAGAAGTCCTGCTCTAAGCCTGTTGGTCAGGCAACAGCTCTCGACTGGCTGGCAAAAGTTAATCAACATTTCATTAATTAATTTCTTTAAAATGTCCTTTGTCGCTGTGGAGAACAAGAAAAATGACTTGAGCCAGACGACTTGATAGCGACATGAACACGACGAGACCAGACGACACGAAACGGGAAGGGAAGGGAATGGAAGGGATAGATAGAAGGGACCATCGGGACTATGGACTATGGCCCAAGTCGGTCTTTAGCAAATTATGTAAATTGGTTAAAAGCTTTTCCGGTTTTGAATTAGCAGCGTCATCAGCAGCATTACGCGATATTATTATTCACAACTTTTCTGAGTTATTCGCATCATTTTAGCTTATGCTCTGTCAACCAGGGACGCCGAGCTTGGGCAGCCAGGGAGTAGAAGGTTTTTCTTATGATTATGAATTGCTTTTACTTATCTTTAGCTGAATGTTTGCTGAATATTTCTTTTGAGTAGCACTCAAAAGAAATTTATATTTTTTAAAGCTTATAACTTTTATACACATTCATAAACAGCCAAAGAACTAAACTATCCCTGGTCAGTTTTCGGGTTTTAGTTTTTTGTTGTTTTTGTAGTTGCAAATAGATAAGGAAATGCAGCGTGAAAATATAGTGGAATTTCATTAAATTTATAAACAAAACGTGATTAGAGACCGACAAAAGGAGAGAAGGAGAGAGGAACAGATAAGTAAGGCCTAAAGGCAGCAGTGTGTCTGGACAATGGCGCATTGGAGACTCGACGACATTCAAAGTGCATTTAATTAAGCACGCAGAACTGCTGAACTGAAGGAGGGTTGAGGGTGGAGAGAGAGAGAGAGAGAGAGAGCGAGGGGAATCAAAAAGAAAGAAATGAATCAAAACAATTGTAAATACTGAAACACAAAAGCAATTAGTGACACACAAAGCGGAAGTGCAAAAAGTGAAGCTGTTGAAAATAACTCAACAAAACACAACAAAAACGAAAGAAAAGGAATAAAACAGTGGCAATCGCTAGGGTAGGATGCGTTGGTGGTGGTGGGGTTTTAGGGGGTTAGGGTGTTAGGGGATGTTATTGGTTGGGTTATGTTGTTGTCTATGTGCAATGGGGGCAAGGCGTCAAAACAAACAAAGCGCAATGTTTGCTAGGCTTGCAGCATGATGAGAGCGTGGCAGAGTGTGAGTGGGTAGGGGTAGGGATAGGGGTCGCGGAACTGTAGCAGCCGCAACTGAAAAGTGGCCAATGTAAATCTAATTAAAAGCAAAACAAAAGCAACTCTCAACGTGCCACTCAAATTATAATGCATATATATATACAAAGCGAGTGGCATGAAGCGACGGAGCGAACGAGAGTGTGAAAGAGGGGGGTGCGTTGTAGGGCGGATTTGAGGCGCTGACTGCAGCTACGTTTTTGGCTACTTGTACAGCAGAGAAGAGTGATTTTTTTATTACTTACTTCATTTGTTTTTCATATTTCTTTATATCACAAAAATTATTAAGTAAATATGAATACATAATTGTATTTTAACAATTTTATGAGTTCTGTAATTTTATGACAATAAAATTAAATAGTTTAGCTTGTAAATTTGGTGTTCAAAATTTCTTTATTTTTGTTTTGTGCCACTGTGCAGGCGGTACTTAAAAATAAATAAAATGGTAAAATAAAAACAACGACAAATGCCAACACGAAAATGCATAGCAACGAGCATGGGAACGAGCCTAGAGAGTTGTCCATGTCCATGTACCACCATTCAACACTCTTCTGCCACCAAAAAAACGCGTTCGTTTGTGCAAACCTCAAACTCCAACACAATTGCGTGGCGTCGTTGGCCTGGCTGTCGACTTGGTGATGCAACATTTTGCGGAGCGGGGGAATCATTTTGGCACGTGAAACAACGTTGTCGCATCGTTTGCCAAATTCCGCATTAAATTTATGCAGTTCTGTTGTACGACAAAACGTGGCTAAAAATGTCAGAGCTGAAAAGAACAGAGCAGAAAAGAACAGCAAATAACAGGAAAAAAAAGAACAGAAGAGAATAGAATCGGCCGTTTTCTTAGCCGTTGCCAAGCTTTTGGCCTCTGATGATGGCACTGACGATGATGCTGGCAAAGTTTTTGGCAATTGCCATTGGCTCATCCGGCTCAGGTTTCCTCGAGCGCGTTGCCTGCCACTTGCCACTTGGCAAGGTGCCGCAACGCAATCAGGCAATGGCTAAGGAAAACAAAACCCATGCCACAACAAACGACGATTCCAGCAACGTTTTGCTCACTTTTGGCTGTGATTTTGCAATTAAATAGATTTCAAAGGGGGAGGTCATTGGGCGGGTCAGGTCCATGGGCTTCCTTGCAGTCGAGTTCAATGACAAATTCATGTATGCATACAAACATACTTACATACCGCACATCTGCATTGGGGGCACAACAGCTTTGGGCCGACTATTTATATGCCGCCTTCTGCATTATTTGCAGTTCATTTGGCCAGCCTCAAACATAAAGTATTTATGTTCATACTGAACGTTTCTTTTTTGTATTAGATCCCATTCCCTTTGGGCGATTCATTTGTAAGCAGTCGTTATAAATGCTGCTGCAACTGATTTTTTCCTTCTAAAGGCGCTCCTTAGAATGACCTCATTTTTGTGTGTGGAGTATTTCAAATTTAGGGCATCATTTGGGTGCGTGCAGGAAATGTAATGGATTTTTCAATTGTTTGTGTTTTCTGAAATTATTATTATTATTATTTTTACTTAAAGTTATATGTATAAGTCTTTGATTTTGGCTTATTGAATATTAATTTAATTGTTTAATTATTTTTATTAGAAATAAAAGTTGAAAAGCCACCTTAAGCCTTTATATAATGTCACAAATATATTTACAAAAATATTATAATTTCATCAAAAATATACTAGCTTAACTTACTTAACTAAAAACTATCTTTATACATATTCTGAGATGCTATACAGAAGACACGACTTTGTTTAAAGAGTAGTTTATGTGTATTATTTTATTTTAAATTTATATTTTATAAAAAAAACTTCACACTGTTCTTTCTTTCATCGAACACTGGCTGCATAATTGAGCAACGGCTTGACTACCTTAAGTCAAGCCGTTGCTCAATACTTTCCACACTTCTCATCCAGTTCCCTAGATTCTTTTGAGCACTGTTTAAAACACAAAATTAGTTTTGGAAGTAGTGACCTAGTTTGTTTGCAACACTAACCGATTCACTAGTCGATCCATAACCTGACTTTAGTATTAAAGTTATCAATAGAATTATGAAAAGTCTTAGATGTCTATTCAATACGATTGATTAATTCGCGATTCAATTTGTGTTTATTGCACAGCTATACAAATTTAGTACTAACTGATACGGATTTCGCAACGAAAGAAGATACCTCTTCGTTGCAGTATCTTAGCGATTATCTCCAATTTTATTTATGAGCAACGACCTCTGATCGATAAGATGATTTGTTTATTCTAATTTCATTTACCTACATATGTATATAAATCTACTTTTAACGTATAGGAGTTTCGTCAGCCAAGAGCGAGTCGACAGACAACAAAAGATAGGACTAACAATCTACAGCGAGTATCAAATATGAAGAATGTGCTGATTGAATGAATGATAATTGGAAATGCTTTTAATTGGTACTACGACTTTTTTAAGAGAGAATGGGTACCAATAAACGTGTCAATATTGAAAAATATCTGATTTAGTTATTTGAGACTCTTACTCAGTTGTTCATTGCATATGTTTACAACGTGTTATTTTTTAATAAAAATATTTATAAAATGTGAAATATTTCCTTTAAGCTTTAAAATTGCAAAAGACTTCATATATTTTAATGAAGAAATATACAGAGATTGATTCCTTAATGCTGTATTGGTCTGATCATCATTTGTACAAATTTAATTGGGTTCAAATGCCAACCATACCAAGAAATTTTGAGACTATTCAATCCTGAAGTTTTCGTATGTTGTCCATTTAAATCACTAAATATATAAAAATGAGAGAGAGAGAGTAATGAATTATCTTGGCTTAAACTGCTAAAGAAATATATTTTGCGTGAATTACCAATAAGAACAGTTTAGAAACCACCAACCAGATTTATAATAATTCGCACATGAGAACTTATTTAGATCATTATCCCGATCTTTTGTCGAAAACTTCATGTTAATATGGTATTTAAATGAATCACCAGCAGTTCCAGAATAATGTCCAAGCTTTTTCAACTCATACGACTCTGCCTCGTTGCCAATAACAAAGTGACTGTATTTGGCATACCTTTTTCCATTGTTAAAGTTCTCAAGATGTATATACAATTCGTGGGGCTCAAATTGTGTTAGCAAGTGAAGTTTCTCCAGTCCCAAAAAGAACTCTCCACGCAAGTCTCCAAAGCCTGCCTTATACTCATCCCAATTTCGATAGAAGTCCACACTGCCATCAATTCGACGCTGAACTACAGTCCATCCAGAATCTGCAAGTTTGGAGTCACAAGGAGCAGAGAATGTCCCAATGTTGGGCAAATTCAACGTATACACATTTGTCGATTTACCCAGACAGTTTGAAGATATAGAACTGGATTGCAATTCTGATAACTTTGATTCAAGTTTGTTCAATTTAGCAGCATTTATGGCCATTTCGGATTTGAGCTTAGTTATTTGTTCATATTGCTGTTGAAGTTGTATAATAGTCGCATCTTGATCATGGATTTTATTTTGTAAGTCTCCAACTAGTTTTTTAATTACATCATTTGCTGCCTGTTGCTGTTGATGGTTTTGTTTGTTAGATTCGTCAAATTTTACTAAAGTCTCCCCTTGATTATGGATTTCGTCTCTCAAATCTCCCATTTGTTGCTTTTGAATCTCAAATACATTCAGCTTGATCTCTAGATCATTAATTTTATTTTCTAAGTCTCCAACTAGTTTTTTAATTACATCATTTGATGCATGTTGCTGTTGATGGTTTTGTTTGTTAGATTCATGTTGAATCTTATATTCATTCAGTTTGTTCTCTAGATCATTAATTTTGTGTTGTAAGTCTTCAAATTTTTTTTCATTTTCATTAGTTAAGGCACATTGGAGTTCAAGTTTACTTATGGTCGCCTGTTGTTCTTGGATTTTATTTTGTTGTTCTCCAAACTTTTCTTCCTTTGTTCGAACACTGGCTGCATAACTGAGCAACGGCTTGACTACCTTATAGCAATACTTTCCACACATCTCATCCTGTTCCCTAGATTCCTTTGAGCACTGTTTAAAGCACAAAATTAGTTTAACTTGATACTACGTTTATTTGTGGAACTAACCGATTCACTAGTCGATCCATAACATGACATTGGTATTAAGATTATTAATATAATTATGAAAAGTCTTTGATTCATTTTAAATTATTAATTCTCGATTCAATTTGTGTTTGCTGCACAGCTATACAAATTTTGTACTAACTGAAACGGATTTTGCAACGAAAGACGAAACCTCGTATTTGCATTTTCTTTGCGATTTCAATAAACAGATCGGATGATTTGTTACAGATGTTACAAATACAGACCCTTAATATATCAATATTAATCGATCGCCGGGTTAAAGCTTATCGGTGTGTCAATTGTATTGTATTTGTTGTTAACTGTCGCACAGAGACAATAACACAAAGCGAGAGTTAAAACGATGGAGAGAGAGAGAGTGATTTGGAGCGTGTGTTGCAGGAGTTGAAAGATATATATATATATAGATTTGTGTCACATTGGAAGCATTTGAGTGAATTTATTAACACGACACATATATGACATTTGACACATTGTGCAAGTTCCGCTTACGCTCTCTTTTTCTCTCTCTCTCTCTCTTTCTATGTGCGAAGGTGTTTGTCAGTTGCATTAGACGATGCACAGCACAGCCCCTCGATGCACCCCCCTCCATTGCCAACGCGCTGCTATCAACTGCTCATAAATCGCAAATTAAACACGCAGCCACGCCTACGCAGCGTCGCCCATATTCGAGCGCTATTGTCGAGGTTTGGCTTTTGTGAGTGTCTACATGTGTGTGTGTGTGTGTATGTATTGCAACAATGCGCTGCACCAAATGGAAATGCACTCGGAAATTCGAACGCTAAACTTCACACATTGTCTGTGTTTTATTGCATTAGTCGAATATGTGTGACTTCTATGGCACTTGTTGTTATTGTTGTTTGTGTGGGCATATTAGCTCTTGTTTTTGTTATTGTCATTGATATGATGACACTGTGCTACTGCTGAGTCCGAGCTTCACGACAAGCCACGGACAACATTCAGCCATTTTGTCAGCGCACAATTTCTGTCAGTTGCATGCAACATTAAACGAGAAAAACGATTTTTCTTTTACAAATAAAAGCTAGCTACAAATTTAAATCTTTCAGCTGCTCCAAGTTTAAACTAAACTAAATAGTTTAAGGAAATTATTGATTATATATAAATATTTTTATTTACGTAAAAAAAATAAAAAAGATAAAATATATATATATGTATATCTTCTAATATTTTAGTTAATTTTTTCAATTTGTTATTTAAGAGTTATTAGATTTGATAAGCAAACTTATTTATATTATAATCATACGCTTTATGTAAGCTTTGCCATTTTACAGTTAATTCATGTGGAACGCATTGTTGCAAGATGTTGTTGTTGTAGTATTTATTAATATTTTGTATTGTATATTCCAACATTGCGTGCATTATGCAAGTTGGCCAAGCATAATGCATGCCTCTCTGACGCACACCGCGTATGCGCAATATGGAATTGGCGTTATTGAAAATCGTATGAAAATCAATTTGCCAATCGTTCGGGCTTGCTGTACGCGCCATAAAAGTCACTTCCTCTCTTTCTCTCTCTCCCTGTCTCTCTCTCTCTCTCTCTCTCTCTTCATCTTTTTTTGTGCCATGCTTAACCCCACATGAACTGCGTTGCAGCTGATTTGCTATCAATTTTAATATCACATAAAACTAAAGGCAGCCCAGAAAGCCAAAGGGGCGCGAAAAACAACAGACCCCTAACAGATGCCGAATGCCATGCGAAATGGGGTTTTGGTTCAGCTATTGAAATTTTATCAAGTGCACATAAAACTCAAAAAGCCATGATGATATTGTATGATGGGGCATGTGAGGGCTGCATGGGGTGCAGAACACTTTGGTTGCTGCAACTACTATTGTAAAGCATTGACAATTTCCGTCACATCTCTCTCTCTCGGTGGCTTGTGCAAAATGGCAAATCAATAAAAACAAATTGAACTCGAATTCAATAAGAAAAAAAGAAAGAGTAGCTGGAAGTGTGGGGGATTGTGTTGGGGCTGGGGTTTGGGTAAGCACAACTAAAGCAAAACTTTAACAATGTTTTTAAAAAGATATACTCGCTGTGCATGGTGTACGTGATCCCGGGCCGCCTTTGCAATGGATTAGGGCAATTGAAGCTGAAGTGCGGCAATGAGCCGAGGGGCGCTAGAAAGGGGTCGGAGTGTGTGTGTATGGTGGGGATGGCAACTCGATGAAGTCAAGTCAAGTGCGACTTTGGCATCTTCTGTGCTCTGCGGCAGCTCGAGCTAATAAAAGCTAAAATCAATGCCAATAAGTGTGTGTAGTGTTTAGGTGTGTGTGTGTGTCAAATGCGATAAAATTTGGTCAGCATAAGGTTCAAATACTTTTATAAGGTGCTGTTGAAACGTATTTGTTGATTGCTTGGGTTTGGTTTTTATTTGCAGATCGTTGTGCTTTCTATTTGCTATTTATTTTCTTTCTATTTTCTTTGACTTTTGCCTTTTTTGTGGTCAACTCGTTCGTAGCCAGGAAATTGCCAAACACATGTACAAAACAAGCCAACAACAACACAAAATAAAATGAAATGAAGAAAAAAAGGTCAAAGAAATGCGATTCCTTACATGGTTTATGTCCGCATATGTTCTACATATATATTATATGGATTAGTTGCTTGCGTGTTCCACATAAACATATACTACATATATATGACCAGGCAACAGCTTGGCTAAAACTAAACCACTGCCGTTCATGAAAATAAACAAAAAACGAGCAAACAAACGAAAAATTCAACCAGACATAAACAACCACATCAATAAAGCAAAATTTTAATATAAATAACTATAAGTTTAATATTGTTCAAGTTCGAGCGAGCGAGCGTTGACGCATGGTTGCCCATATTATACAACTGTGTATATGTGTGTAAAGTCATGGCGTGCCTTTGGTTTATGAATTGTGTGCATTGTTGACCAGCATAACATTTGAATAATTATTTGCATTGATTTTGCTCTTGCATTCCAAATAAAAACTATCATTTGCTAATTTCATACTTGCATACTTTTAGACATTTCACATTAAAGATAACTTACTTTAAATGGCGTTCAAGACGTTTTCATTGAAGTCGGAATATGCCATCAGTCAGTTTGTTTCGGCTGCTCATTTTTTGCACTTGATTCATACATTTAATACTGCTCTTTCCTCACAACTTTCTACGACTGTAGCCCAAAAAAACAATCAAAAAAGAGATCGCCGGAAAACGAACTAAATAACACACAAAAAAAAAAAATGTGTTGCGGGTGATGTCTTTTAAGTTTGCTTCAGCTTCTTTTTCATTTGGTTGCCTTTCAGACACATAAATAAACTTGTCACACGCAGATAAAAAAAAAACACTGTAGAAGAAACGGAAGTAGAGAAGAAAGAAACTTGCTTAGCTTGATGGTGGTGGTGGTGGTGGTGGTGCTGCTGCTACGTTTTGTATGGATGAAAGTCTTGGTTCGCCCCTCGTCGTGTGCTCATTAAGTGCAGAAAAACGCCTTTTCACTGTCATTGATGTCATTCACGTGCTGGCACAAAAAAGTTTGCAGTCGCCAGACGTGTGCCATACATATTTCGTACAGAGTTAAAGCACGATGAACAGCAAGTGAAAGGGGACTGATAAAAAGTAAGGAGAAAGCTGTAGAGATAAGTGAGGTGTGGTGAGGAGAGGGAGTTGGTGTCTGACAGACATTCGAGTTTCTCGCTCATTAACCGCGCGCGTTGCTGACACGCTTGAGTTACTTTCAATTAAATGTCGATGAAAAGCGCGCGCGACACACACTCGTCTAGAGCGCACACATGCACATGTATAACTGAGAGTATGGTGTGTGTGTGTGTGTGTGTGTGTGTGCAAATGTGCATAAATTAAAAGTCGGCGATTTTTCGCTTTCCTCATGTCCTCGATGATTCCACTCATAACACGCGCTCATATCCAACATTATTAAGAGCAATTGTCTTGCGGCTCAAATGTTAAAAGGAACACACAGACACAGAAATGAATACAAATACAAACACAAATGCATTCGCACAAAGCATTTAATTCAGCCTGACATAGAAATACCAATTCACATGGCACAACAAAGCCAAAATTTGTGATGCTTAAATTCGTATATACTCTGTTCATTTCCTGTGACTTGATTGATGATTCAATTGATTTCACCCATGAACTTCATTAGCTGTGCTCGCCATGATGATGACAGGAAACAATACCTTGAAGTGACAAACATTTAGTATTATCTGCAATGAGAAGAAACCACAATATACATTCTCATTGATTATCTGAAGTATTTTATGGCAAAGTGATTTTGGGTAAACAGCTAATGCTAATGCGATGATATGAGATATATGTGTTAAAGAGACTTGAAATGTTTCGTTTTATATTGTTGCTTATTACAAAAGATATGTTTTGTAAACATTTCCCGTATTTGATCACTTAATTAACAATCCATCCAATTATAAAATTAGCTCGTTTTAGTTATGTAGTTGTACAAAATTCAAGTACGTAACGCCCTTCCTGGGGCTTGGTACACGTGAGTAGCCAACCGCCTTTTGCATGCGCGTAATTTATTTGTAAATTTCATGTAATTTATGCAACACACACACACACATATACACAGTTACAGATAGAGTCAAGTAGTAAGCCCTGGGGGCTTCGTGTGTGTGTGTAAACCAATTAAATGACCGTCGACGTGTTTTGTTTGCTTTACAGTTTTGTTTTTGTGTTTTTTATATTTGTGGTTGTTGCAACGTTGATTTCGTGTTGCTGCCGCATGCCGTTGTTAAAGCTCTTTCTTTTTTTTTACGTGAGGGGCGTCTTAGATAATTTGTCCAACACACACACACACACAGAGAGAGAGAGAGAGACATACATAAACAAGCCGATACCAATTTAACGCTTGGCTTCGGTTTGAGAAAAATTTGTTGTGCCACGTTGATTTATGCAAAGCTGCGCAGAGATAACGCGTTGCGCCTCGCCGCTTCCTGCACCAGTTCCCAAAAATATATATCCTGGATTTGAGCTAAACACACATGTATACAAACATAGTGCTACTACAACGACTGACTACCTGACGCTTCTCCCGTGCACTCAGACCCTCCCCAGCAATTGTTTTGACCATGTTGCCGTTGATGATGTTCCTGTTTCTGTTTTGTTGTGTTTTGTTGTTGGCTTTTGTTTCGCTTTGATTGTTATCACGATGTGTTAACGAGAAATGCGGCTGCTAGTTTCGCGTTTTGTTTGTTCGGTTGACCGTCTGTGTGTCAGTGTGTGTGTGTGTGTGTGTTTGTATTTGATGCTTGTATTGCCGTGTTAGCAAACAGGACCCTCATCATAATCATCATCGTCAGCATCATCATCAACATTGCATTGAGCATGTTGCTACAGACTTTTGTTTAACATTGCCCAACCGTTAAGTGATCTTTGTCGTTTTGGAAGCACACAGACACACACCCACCCACCCACACACACAAACACACACAGCACACACACACACTTGACACAAGCTGCTTAGCTGAAGTGTGTGCTGTGCGTGTTTATCCAAGTGTTGCTGCCAGCTGCAGATAATGCTTCAACAAATTAAAGATTACCCCACTTCTTGAAAATAAAATTATATAGCGTCTTAAAGAATATTCCATTTGTATTAAAGCACTCTATTATACATTCTCTATTTAAACATAACAACAAAATTAAGATATTTCTGCTTTTATATATATATCAAGAGATTTGCTCATTAGAATATTCATTCATTGCATTTCTAAAGCAAACAAGTCTTGCTTATAAATAAAATACTAATAAAAATCTTTCTGAAGAAATTTCTTCAACAAAAAAACTATCTTTTTAAAGTATAAATAAAAGTTTATAGTAAAAACATTTAGAAGAACAAAAAACTGTTGTACATTTCATGTTTAAGTGCACTTAGTAAAAATTGTTTGTGTTAGCAAGTGCGAAATATGTTGGAAGCGTGTAAAAATGTTTGGAGTACGCTTAAAACTGAAATGAAGCAACGGCAATTCAATGCATAGAAAATCAAAATAGTATAAATTGCGATGTGGTAATTATGCCAAGCGAAGCTAAATCGTAGTCGCATTTCGTGCCAAGTTGTGAGCTGCCTTAAAGGGCACGCCCAAATAATTAGATACTGCAGCAAAAAGAAAGAATAATATAAAAAAGAAAATGCTGAAAAACGAGGCAGCAAATTTTGAGCAGATACATTTGGTGTTCAAGCACAAACATACACATGCACACGCACACACACACACACACACACACACACACACACAAACACACCAGCTAGATACACACACGCATAGAAGAAGACACACAATAGAAAAGAAAGAGAGAGCCGAAGTAGCAAAGTAGTAAAGGAAGCGCCGCTGGCGCTCCGTGCACATTCTGTGTAAGTAATTTGCATACCGGATCAATCTTGAAAAATTAATGGCTTTCCCGACAGATAATGGTAGACCACACACGCAGTGGCACGCAGCAAGGAAGCAAGGGCCGAATAGGGGATTACGACGGAATGAGGCAGCTAGCTCTCTTGGATCTGTAGCAGTTGGAGGAGCAGCAGCGGCAGCAGCGAAGCGTGTTGCTCTGTTGTTGCTTGAGTGCAAATGCTGAAATATTACGCATACGCAGCGTTGTTGCGCGTCTCTTTTGCGGTGTATGGCAATATTACGTAGCAGCCACAATGCCGCCATCGCCGTCGTCGTTTTCGTTGTCAACGTCACGAGACGACGCGTCGGCTACAACAATGTCGAGTGCCATGGCAACGTGTGACTTGCTCTTGGTGCTCTTGTGGTTACCATATTTGTGGGTGTGGGCCTTTTGTGCCTAGGGATTGTCGGAAATGAAGCGCCCATGTGTCACACAGTTGACTCTCGCACATTGCTTGGGCAACGCAACGTTCCATGCCGTTTCCCGTTCCTCGTACTTCATTCCCGCTTCCCCACGCTTCCTTTTGCGGCGCAACGCGACGTAAATCTTAATCCTCACATGCTGGCATCGCCAAACCGATACTAAACAACAACGCAGATAGAACAACAGCACTTATCAAGAGCATTAATATTTCGGAATTAAAGCATTTTAGAGGCCTTAGATTGCTAGAAAATATTTTTAATTCAATGCTCCTGCTTTCTAATATCAATTAAAAGCAGATCAACAAAATTAAAAGTAATTTACTCAACTGAAAATCAAAAGAATTATTTTGCGGGAGTTCAAAAATGATACTTATTTTGGGTATAAGAAAATAATAAAAATATGTCGAAAATATATCCTGCTGTTAGTATATTTTAGTGGATAAAGCCTTTGCAGAGTAATAGACCAGACATACGTGTAATATTCTTGTATTCTTTAATGAGTGGCATTTACTTAAGTACTAATTGTTCGTGGCGCGATCATTCCATTATACATATTATGCCCTCACGATACATCGATAACATTGGTTCTAAAAAGGGCTACCACTACTACTTACGACTACTTACATGTTGAGTTGTAGCTTAATTTCAACACCTGCGTCATAAATATAAGACCATTTATCTTCTACATTATTTAGAATATCCAATCAAGTAGTTTCATGCAAATATTTTTAGTGGTTTATCTCTTGTGTCTTGAACAAAAGCAATTTGAATATGCATTGTTTGCCACAATAGTACCTGCACTCAGCTCCCCAGTTGTATATTGTATTTGAGATGCAACTTTAAATACACACATAACACACCCAATTGTGAAGTTTTGTGGAAAAAACTTTGGTTTCTACAAAAGTGACTATTGCACTTTAGGATCTACTCTCCGCCCAGCGGCTCAATTAACATTTCAGCCATAAATTCTACAATTCCGCCTACCTCTCTCTCTATCCCATAGCCCAACCCACCCACCTCACCGCTGCTGCATTTGCGGAGATAACTCATCAGACTAAGGCAAACGATTCATCTAAACTCCGCTAGCCACTTTCATTTTGCCACACACACACACACACACACACACACACACACGTACGGAGAGAAAACTTTCCACATAAATTCTGCGCAATTTATTCATGGAAAAAAGACAACGCTAAAGCAGAAGAAATAGAAATAGAAGGGGAGTAAAAAGTCGACTAAAGCAAAGGTGCGTCGCCCGGTGACTTGGACTTGGCGAACAGTTCCCCTGCTTCCAAAAATCTCATTCTTTCTCTTAGTTGCTCTTCAAACTTTTTTGAAAGAGAAGAAGACGCTGGAGCAGCAGAAGCAGCAGCGAGAACAACGACAGCGACAACGGCAACGACAACGACAAGGACAACAGAGTACAGGCAAATGTGAAAAGATAATGGGCGGGGGTAAGGGACACCAAGTTGTAGCAAGATTGATATAAGACTTTTATATTCAGGCATTTCGCAAGCTTATTCCACGCGATAAACAACTACACAGAGCATAAAAGTTCAAAATATGCTAATGTGTTTGGCTGGCTGTGCCAACCGATAAGCCGCAGATAGAGAGAGGGAGGAAAAGAGTTGGTTTTGGACACTGGTCGTCCTTTTTTATTTTGTTTTTTTGTTAAGGCCGTGCGTCTAAGAAGCTTAACAACAAATTAGATGCCAGGCAATTAGTTAAAGTCATGGCTCAAAGTCGCTCCAAGTCGTAAAAACCTTACACCACCATCCAACCAAAAGTTTTCAATTTGCTGAAAGAGAGAGAGAGAGAGGAAAAAGGTAAATGGCAAGTAAGGACTTCACCTGCTTCACGCTTGTTGGATTTAATTTTATTGTGACATAACCTTTTCGCTTGTCTCTCCAGGCAGGATACGCCAGCAGGATGTTCTCTTCAGCGCTCAGCTGTTGCTTCAACTCGGCTGCGAGATGTCTGCGGCTGCAGTAAAACTTATTTTTATGACCTGCGCTCGTGCCCGCTTATCTTTAATTTTATGTGTGAATGCGGCAACTGTGCGACATTAGCGGTAATTGGCAACAGGCCACAACAAACAAACAAACAAACATACCTACAGACAGGCAGACAGACAGACAGACGAACAGCAGCATTTGTCACCTCAACGCAAACAATTACAATTCCCACAATTTCCTTGGATGTCAACCGACTTTTGTTTCTGCGTCCTGGCTGCATGTAATTGAACACCACGCAAATTGCCCATGCAAAATTTTACAGCCAGATCAACAATTACTGTTGCATGTGCAACTCGAGACGGAAATTGCTTTGCACTTGCAACTGTCAACTGAACCACTCGTCGGCCCGCTTGCTCATTAAGGAATTACACCCACACACTTTCCTCCGCCTACATATATATCCGCTGACGATGATTGGCGTTTTGTGCGTGACACGCGTTGCGGTCCGTGGGCCGCTTTCCGAATCCAGTTTCCAATTTTCACATTTGCATTGGCTTCTCCAATGAATTTTCGTGGCCATTTTGTTGCCTTGTGACAAATGCGTTTTGTGCCGAGTTGCTGCTGCCACTAATGACATCACGTGCTGCTCAAACTAACAAACACATACACAAAAACCCCCCGCCCCCTCGCATACACCAGTCACCCCTGATAGATTTTGACTGTCATTAATATGCGCAATATGGCCCATAAACAAAATATGTCAACTGTTTGTCCGTCTTCTGTATCGCGTCCTGTAGCTTCTGCTTCTGCTTTAGCTACTCGGTCGCTCTCTCTCTCTCTCACTCACTGCCACTTGGTTCGTCTGACCGTGTGCCTGGCATGTTGTTGACAGCGGTGCTCAAATGTTTGTGTAGACCTCATCACCAGTCACCGCTCAATTGACATATCCCATGAGATTTTTCATTAGTTGCTCTGCTCGCTCTGCCTTGCCAGCTCGATACATCTTAAGATACATATTTTTCTGCACTTGTATTTGTGTGTATTGCAAGATTAATACAGTGAGTGCCAATACACTATAAACAACGCTGTCAGCGGACATGTTCATAAACCAAGCAATCTGCTTTCCTGACATTGACGACCTCTTCGCTTGCCCATTTGTGTGAGCTCTCTCAGTTTTTAGTTTTTCTTTTGTTTTTTGTCATTCTCTTGATTGTATACATGTGTTTACGGTTTATTTAAAAACGCTTAGCAATTTGTGGAACTCTCACATTGAACGCTTTTTTGCACCGTGTACTTAGAACCGAATACTTTTGTGACTCACTGTATATAAGTTGCTTGCCTCTAATGCCAGAAACATCTTGCAAACATTAGACTTTTGAATATTATTTTAAAAAAATCAAAGTAAGTTGACATTAAACAAAAAATGGCATAACACCACTCCGTATAAATATTTCATGATATATAAAATGTTAAAATTTAAGTTTCTCCGTTTTTGGTTTTGTTTGTTGTGTATATGAAATTTGCCAAAAGCGAACAGACAAAAAAAGAAGGAAATAACTAAAAATATCTGAAAGGGTGGGTCGAAAAGCACACAAACAAACAACCTTTCAACCTCTCGATGCTCAATAACTCAATTTTATAAATAAAAAATATAATCCAAGCACAATCCCATACCCACAAATCTCTAGTCAGGACATTTTTTGGACACTTGAATTGAGATTTTGTGCTGAAAGGCAGAAATCAATTTCTTTATCGGCCTGCACTAATATGTCAAATGTATAATTCTGTGAGACTAAAGGAGAGCTGAAGGGGTGTGTGTGTGTGTGTGTATGGGCTCTTCAAAAATGTCCTTACACACACATACGCACACAAAGCAAAGGCAAACAAATGGAACAGAGCTGAAGCCGACTCTTCGGTCATTGCCAAAAGTGAGCCAGGAATTGGGCAACTGATTGATTGCAAAGGACCCCTAGCACACATACCTCAATATACACACACAAACAAACACACACACACACACACACCTACACGTACATTTTGTATAGAAAGAAAATTTCTTTATTCATTAGCTGCGCATTGCCACAAATTTATTTTTAATGACTGCCTACCAGAAGCAGCCTCCCCCCACCCCTCCACAGACAGGCAGGGCGTTACTTGCAAGTCGTCCAGCACTTTAATGTATTTTTCATGAGTTTGTAAAGTGAAAAACTTTGCTATGCGTGCAAATAACTCATATTCACTGATATTCCTCCTTTATTTTCGTCTTGCCGTCAACAGCTTCTTCGTTCGTTCATCTTTTTTTTGCCATCTTCAGCTCCTCCTTTTTTATAATTCATGAATTCCTTGGCCAGTCAATGACTTTGAGAATTTTTTTTTTAACAGTCTAGCGTAATTGCTGCGTCCTGCACTAAATCTTGTCCACCAAAATTGGCCGGCAGCAAAGCGTCGCGTGCTAAGCTCATAAATACTTCCCTGCTAGGCTCTGCAGAGAAAATAATTATATTGGAGTAAAATATAATAAGTGAGATGTAGCTGACTGGGAAATGCTCTTATTTGTAGTTAACTTGTTGGTAAGTATTATTTATTAGTTCTGTCACTAGTTCTCTTAAGTTCAATCGCGCGAGAAGATTTACAGACAGTCGTTTATCGCTCAGATGATTGGAACTGAAGTCAAATCTGCGATGATTTAGGTAATGCGATATATGAAATATGATATATAGTTGAAGAGATCGATAGTTGGAGAGGTGGGTGGGCGATAACGATAATAGCAATGCTTGTCAAAGTGAACATTTACCAAATCGAAAATTAACAACAGTCAAACAGTAGAAACTTGTATACACAATTATCAGTTTTTATATCAAGCCAGCAAAAATACTTTAGCATCTGGTATTTCTCTAGGCGTGCATCTTATTATTGCGCAATCATCGCCAGAGCCTTTGAGTTATGCATGTCCGCAGTTCATCCCCCCACCCGGCCAATTTGCGGTGCTTTGCAAGTGTCCAATGATCGTTAATCATAATCGACGCATAATATTTTGCAGCAACGAGCGGAATTCGGAATTAATTTATGTGGAAATGAGTTAATTTCCTCGAATCGAATCGATTTCTGCTGATTTCATTGCGCAGTCTACCCAAAAAGCTAATTGCCAGGCACTTCATATCGAAAAAATATGTTTATATTCCGACGATTAGACGCAAAACTGATGTTTTTCGACCTTTTCCAGCCTCAATTAATAATGGCAATTGTGTGCTGTTGTTGGTAAATAATCGGTAAAAGTTATGCTTAGAGCTTTTCAAATGAAAATGCGTTGGGAACGCGAACAGATGTTAAACACTGGCTAAGAAATATTACAACAAAGTTGTGATTGATATATTACTACAGTACGATTTATGTTTTATAGTTACCAAAAATAGATTTAACCATAAATAGCAGTTATGTGAATATAAAGCAAATTCCCATTTCATGACTTTTATTAAAGGTAAACAAAAAAGAATAATTTTTAAAGCTTGAATGAAAGTCTTTTTTGTTTCGCCAGACAGAGGTATATAACGGCCATGGGCCACCCATTGGAGCACACGTTGGGGACACTTGTCGGGCATAAGGTGTCCAATACAAAAGCTGTCAAAATAAAGTTTTACAATTCACGTGCATCACCGGGGCCCCCCTCTCCCCTAACAACCTGCCCCATCCAACACAACCTCTTAGCCAACAAAAGCATAAAGAAAACGTTTGGCTAATTTGCGCTGTTTGCTTGACATTTTACATGGAATGACAGCAACAACAACATGGCCACATGAGACCCCGAAACGAGACACATCCCTCACACACACAGAAAGAGAAAGCCCCCCCCCCACCATTCCGTCAGGCTGTTGTCTGGCGACGCGACAAAGCATTCCTTGTTCTGGTCAGCAGCTGTCAGTCAAGTCACGCGCCTACCCGCCGCCCCAACCAGAAAATAAAAAGTTTGCCAACATATTGCTTTTATAATTATTCACTGTTAAATAAGGTGGGAAAAGGTATATAGGATTTATGCAATATTTGTAGGCCTGCTACGAAAAAGAGAGTAAAACATTTCCAATAAGTCTCTCATTTCTAATGTGATATATATTGATTTATTATATAAATCTTTTCGAATTCAACGGGGCATTGCTTTTACCTTTTTGCACTCTGCATTCGGTTACAGGGTATAAGCAGCGAAAACTTTTACTATTCGGAACATTACTTTGTAAGGCTCACGATTAACATTTGCTGCATTGCCGATATTTCTCTGGGATTTGTTGTAATAAAAGAAAAGTTTTCGCTGCTCTGTTCCCGGCCATAAACACCTGAGACCCAAGTCTAAAAATTTTCAATTGATTTTCTAGCAGCGCTGCCTTACTGCCCCTTCCCCTTCCCCTCCCTCTCTCGATCTCACTCTCTAACTTGCTGGGCATCCATTGAAGACTGCCAATTGGTGGAACAACATTTCGCTGACAGATTGTATGCCATTTTTTACAGCAATGTTTGCAACAGTATCGATGCAAAACTTTTGAACTAGAAGCCAAGCAAGCAGACGGCAGCTGAAACAAGCAGCTGAAAACCGTGTGTAAAAAATACGAAATCTTCAAAAACTTGAAAACAGGAAAAAGAAAAAAATAACTTTGAAAAACTTTTTGCGTGTGCCGTGTGACATTACCAGGCGAGTTAATGCTTCTGGTCCTGGGGGCACTTCAAAAGGATACGAATCCTTTTTGTTTGTCGCGTCCAAAATATAAATCACAACTCAGATGCCAAAAGTAATCATAAATTACAATAAATGTTAGCACAACGAAAATGACGCTGGCCACACAAAAAAATTTCAGCTTGAGATTAATGCCCCTCAACATAATGTGGATGCCCCACGGCAAGGCAATGAAGAGTTGGACAGGGAGGTAAGAGTGTATCTACTCTTCGCCATGGGGTGTTGTCACAACACACAGAACATTTTATGCTCCTGTTTTGTATCCTGCAGCGCGATTTGTTCTGCATATTTAGTTCCCTGCTGGTGAAATGATGACCAATGAAACCACACACACACACGCACACACAGAATGAGTGTTTTAAGGCATAATGTTGTGCAAGTTGTAGAAAACGGAAACTAAGGATTTAAACAAAGTTAAGCATTAGATAACGAAACTATGTATACAACAAATGTATGTAGGAACACATAATATAGGAAGCATGAGTTTCAGATCAACTAGAAACAAGTTCGTACATGGTACACCTCAAAAAAAGATGGGATACAATTAAATTAAGGCCCTTTGGGCATAATTAAAGTCATTATGGATTTCAATAAATCAAGAAATCCCAACTATTATCATGGTTCAAGCATTCAAAACTTACACGCTGAACAAAATTCTAAGCTCTAGTCTTAAGAAATGTCGGAGAATCTGAGACAGTCTGAGTCCTCAAACTTAATTGTATTCAAAATAAAATAATTTTTCATACTACTATATGCTAATATCAAATGTTTTATTAATCATTTAAAGGACACTCCAAAACCCTTGATATATGCAACCCCAACCACCTACCCACAACACCACCCCCTCGCAAAAAAAAGAGAAGGTAGTCAATACCAATTTTCAACCATTTGCTTAGGCAAATTTAAACATAACAAAACACAAAAAAAAAAAACAGAACATTACTAAGACTCGAAAGTCGTGAGACTTATTTGATTTACCATAAAGTGTGTGGAGAGGAAAAGTCCGCCCTTATAATTTAGTTCCCCTCCCCGCCATAAGGCGTAGCTTGCCCCTCCCACTTCCGCCCGCTCCTAGCTAAGTACCACTTTGCTTTGTCTAATTTATGCAGTTGAACGAAAAGCGTTTCTAACAACATTTAATTAAGTTGAGGGGCGTCACAGACCAAATTCAAAGTCAAACTAACGAATTAAGAAGAAAAAAATGCGAGAAGAAGAAGATGATGAAAAAAGGCCAGCCCGAGGTATTTTTTGGGCTCTTCATTTAAATGGCGCCCATTTGGGCCGAGTCATTTTTAAAGTCAAGCATACGCACCTTATAGTCGGAATTTCAAATACGTGCCCCATTGCCTCCCCAAGCCCCCCTCCAATTCCTTTTACCATGCCCATGGTCTACTCCCTCGGGGAATGTGCGTTAGGCCAATGACGTTAGCAGCATACCAAGAGCAGCAAAAAATTGGGTCGTCTTCTTTAGGTTTTAATGTCTTTTGCCTGCCACTTTGTTGCTGTTATCAGTGGCAGCATTTGGAAAACTGCACAGCGGCCAAAAAGTTCGCTGATAACAGCAACAAAAGGCCTAGCGACGCCAACAGAGGCAGAGGAAGAGGCAGCGGCAGCGGCAGCGCAGCAGTTAACAGCTCAGCCGCTCTGTAATCTCTGTCAGTGAAAATGTGTGTGTGTTTGGGAGTATGTCGCTGTGTAAGTAGGGCTAGAATATGTGGAGCAAGTTGCGCTTTGTGTGGCTCTTCGCAAGTTTCGCTGCCTCGGTCGCAGTCGCTGCCATTGTCGTCGCTGCTGCTGCTGTTGCTGCTGCCGACGATGCCAACGGGACGAAGTTGTTGACGATGTGTGTGTGTGTGTGTCGGAATTTTGTTGGCTATGCTGCTGCTGTTGTTGTAGTTGTTGTTCAAGCGCATGCGCTTTGCATAGCTGAGAGAATGTACCATTGAGCTGCGTGAGAGCGAATTTCGTTTCATTCCATTACGTTTCGAACTGTATTGAAGTCTGTTAGACAGTGAAGGAACTGTTAAGATGCTGTTAAGTTGCAAATCTACAAAGATGAATGTAAAGATAGAAAGCTGTGTCCTTATCTTTCTCTCTGTTATTTATTGAAAGGAATAATAAATTATATTCAATAAAAAAATATATATTCAAAAGATTTGTAGCTTTTCATTTCATTTAAAAATATTATTATGTTGAGTAAGATTTGATTTTATTGACTCTCTAGACACACATATATATTAAGCTCTAAGTACAAATGATGTTAAAAACCCAGCTCTAAAAAAGATTAAGAAATACAAAGATATTTACACACTTTTCTATTGCAAATATTTGACTTCAAAATGTTCTTTTCGCTGCCCTCAAAGGCAATGTGCCTAAAATTTCAGACGACATCTTTGACCAAGACACATTCCTTATCAAATTTCAAAGTGTACAACGACCACTGTTTCATTACCACACGTTCCCCATGCAGAATAGACAACGAGCATTGTTAAGTCCCGTTCCATTTGCAAGTCTCATCAACAGGAGAAAAGCGACTTCAGCTTCTGATTCTTGTGCATTGAGCTAACAATTTTACACCCATGCAGTACGAAAGCAACAACAGCACCAATAACAACAAGAACTTCGGCACAAAATGCCGATGCGCTACGCAAATTGCAAGCTTCACTTGAAAATGTTCGTGGCCCGACGCCACCACAATGTCTCACATTCAGTTACAAGTCCAAACGTCCTTCGGCTCTCACCCACTGGCCCAGGTTGCGCTCTCGTGTCGAGATTTTGCTCATCGTGCGAATGTTTCGCTGCTCCTGCCGCTGCTGCTGCTGCTACAGCTGCTGCGACGTCGACTGCGACTAGTGACTGCGTTCTTTGACTGGATGTTTTTGGTCCTTTCGCAATCGGTCGTTCAGTCGTCGTTGCGTGTTGTAGGTGGTCTGGTCTGCTCTGCTCTCGACTCCTTACGACGCTGCTGCTGCTGTTGCTGTTGATGTGGCTGTTTCTGCTTCTGATTCTGATTGTGGTGCCTCTGCTGCTGCTGCTGTTGCTGCTGCTGCTGCTGCTGGTCCTGGTGCTGGTCTGCCGCCATATCTTCTTCAACGACGACGACGACGAATAACCCAAACTAAGCTACGAGACGCGACGCGTTCAGTCTACGTTTAAATGCGTTACGTAGTGCAACAAAGTGACGCGTCAATTTTGAGTTCACAGTTTTGCGAATTTAAAGTTTGAACGTTGAATATTGAAGTTTTGAATTTCGTTGCAAACACGACAATTGGCCTCGTTAGGCCGGCGCAAGGACCTCCTCCATTTGGCTGTCTGGGCTGTCTGGGCTGTCCTGTCCTGTCCTGTCTGGCCTGCCTGGCGTGCTCATCAGCATCAACGTAATGATCATCAACTGTCGTCAGGTGTCAAGTGTCGAGAGTATGTGTGTGTGTGTCAATTAAAATATCTCAGCTCAGTGAGCGTTTTGTGCGTGACTGTGTTTAATATTGTGCCACACGCACCACACCACCGACACCACCACCACCAACCAGCCACAGACACATTGCAACGTGCCCCACAACCAAACAAGGACAAACTACAAACACTAAATCAACCCACTTAAAATGTGGCATTAACTTTATTTAAACAATATTCGAGTGCGCTTTGAAAGATTTGAATGTGAATGAAATTCAACAGGAAAACACCCAAAAGTTGTGGTAAGTTGTTCAACAAATCGTATCATGAAATATTGTTTATTACATATCCAGTTTTAGTCCCAACGAATATTTTCCACGCTGCGGTCTTTTATGCCCTTCCCCACAAATTCAATTCCATTTTAATTAATTACGTTTGCACATTGGTCAGCCTTGGCCACGATTATTTAATTTATTTTCTATGTTGAGTACTAGTATTTGATGGTTGTGTGAAATTTGTTTAATGATTTGTAAATTGGATTTGCGTTTTTATTATTATATTTTATGCCGAGGTTGACATTGGCAAACCACCTCAGATTGCATTTCACCCAACAAATATTTAAAATATTGTTATTAATTATTGTTTGTGGATTTGTTGATGTAAAAATCAAATATCAAATATGTAAAGCGTATATTTAAACAGAGTTTAAAGTGTGTGAGGGTCGCGTAGAACCTAATCAAGCTGGTATTGAAATATAAGTTGGAAGAAAAACTATATTCCATTTTTATTTAATTTAAAGAATACTTGATCTATTGAAACGAACTTCTCAAGAATCAGTTTTAACTAGTTGCAATTATTATTATAATTTTTTTTTTAATCTTTATTTTATTTTATTTTTGTATTTAGTATTTAGTTTACTAAAAAAATTTAGCTCAGCATCATTTTAAGATATAATAATTCAGAGTTCTCTAGTTATCTGTCAATAATGAACATCAGCTATAGATTTTATTTATATATATATATTGATATTGATATGTAAAACAATATTATAAATTCATTTCATTTAAATAAAACTAGTAAACAATTATTTTTAACTGCCTTTAAACTATACTATTTATAATTAAATATCAAGTATACGTCTAAAAATGGTTTTCTGTTAGTTCTTTAATGTTTGTTATTAAAAAATTATTATAAATATATTTTAATAGGCTTGTAACTCATTATAAAAATTCATACCTAGCTCTTCAACTGTATCGACAAAGATGAATCACTTATAATATTTGAATAATAAATATCTCTAATTTGGTACATTACTAACCGTTACCTTGCAAAAAGGTTCAGCATATAAAATGTATGCTTCAGGCACTTTAACTTTATGTTGCATCGCTTTGAATAATTCGCTTAACTCTCAAGACTCGATTATCAATGCATTAAGCCATCTTGCTTGTGAGCCAAACATATTTGTTATGTTCGCTTGGCTGCACATGAAACAAATTTCATTAGGCTGCACATAAATCAGCTCAGAATAAGGTAATAAAAATGAGCAGATGGAACGAAAGAAATAAAGAAAGCGTAAATGAAAGAGACCCAAACAAATAAATTACAATACATTACGCATACGCATACACCAGGTGTAACAAAGGTGGTAAAGTGGGAAAACTCCCTGCTCTATGCATTTAAATTGATAACCTTATGGTTTTCTCTCATCTCATCTCTTCTCTTTCTGCTGTACTCTTGTTAGATATTTGCTGTTTAATCAGTTGTCTGGTATGTGGCAGCTGTTGCTGCTTCTTCCTGCTGCTCCTTCAATTTAATTATAAAAATCAACGCCATTAAATATTTGCACAAAGTGGCAGGCAAGCAGCCAGCCAAAGGCAGCCTGGAAACTGTAACACATTCCTTACGTCTGTGGAATGTCCTTGTCATTGTCGCCTGCCTGGCTGCCTGTTAGCCTGACTGCCTGTCTCTATGTCTGTCTGTCTGTCTGTCTGTCGGTCTGTCCTGCTGTCATTACATAGAAAATTAGATGGGAGTCAGGCATTGCGGAGAGTGGGCCAAGCAAGCAAAGTCCTGGCACAACTCGCGCTCAAATGTAAATAAAACAAAAGCTGTGAGACGTTTTGCAAAAGCGAAAGCTGAAGTTAAAGACACACCAACACACACACGCACTGTTACAGACGGACTCGTTTACACACACGAATGTATGTAAAATAATAAAAAGCGACATTTACGACATAACATGGCAGCATATTACAGAAAACAGCAAAAAGGGCGGGGAGTGGGGTGAGTGCCGGGCCGGGTGCTACACTCTAAAACTGAAAGAGAGAGACTCGTATTGCGTTTAGTTCCAGTGTATGTGTGTGAGTGTGTGGCATACATCGCGTATACGCATTACAATGTTGCGCACTGATTCTGTGTGTCTGCGTTGTTGCCATGCAAATGTACACAAAGTAATTATATGCACATGCTCGTTGATTGTGTATGTGTGTGTAAGTATTTTGTATCTCTGTGTTTGTTGCTGTACAACAACCCAAATAATTGCCAAAGCACCGAGTCGGCTGCCAGGCAACAAAAATGAATTTTTAAATACACCAAAACGCACACAAGCAACAACAACAAGAACAACAACAGTAGAGTATCTTATTAACAAAACAACTTTGTGTGTTTTGTTATACAAACACAAACACAAACACACACACAAACGCACACACTCGCACACTGACACACTTATGCCCTGTCCCTTTGTCTTATTGTTATTTTGAGATACTTTTCAGCAGGCAACAAACAAGTTTCATTTTGTAGATATACGCCATGAATTTTCATTTAATTAGGCAGCGCATCATCAGCTGCTGTACAACCCCAATTCCTACACACTTCCCCTCACCCAAAAAAGCACAACACACACACACACAAACTCATCCCTTTGATGGTTAGGCAAATTTTGTGAAATGTCTCACAAAAACAAAAAAGAAAAAACCAAAAAATTTTTTTGGATGTAATAGAAAAAAGGGAAACCATTTTGCTTTACTGTTTGCTCTGTGATGAGTTGCTCACTTTTATCTTTTTGGCCAAGAGTGCGACGAAGTGCGGGGGGAAGCATTTTCAAATGATTTCATTTTGCGTGAAAAACCGCATACAGGATATATATGAAGGAGCCGGAGCAAGAACGAAAGCTTGATGCCCTAAACGTAATGCTGACCAATTTGTGGACCCTTTTGCTGCTTTTGCCTGCTCCTTCTGTGTTGAGACCGAGTAAGAGATCCTTTCCTGCCCAGACATGGAAACCAATTAATTTTAAATTGTCTGAGAGTTGAGCAAACCCAAAAACCAACACGCAAACAAATGAAGAAAAAACAAGTAAGAAGGCTCTAGTCGACCAATACCGACTAGAAGATACCCCGAACCCTATACTTTACGAATACAGTCACTGCTTGCAAGTATGTGTGTGTGTAGGTGTATAGTGCATACTTTCTTAACTTCAATGCTCCATATCTCCGGGGTTTCTCAGCCGATTTCAATAAAATTTCACAGATTAATATAATTTCGTCCAATGTTTCAAACTGCATCACAGAGTTTTCCAAATTCAAGATTTTGTTGTTTTCGATCACATGTGTATATCGGAAACGGGAAGAGTTATCGAAAATTAAAAAAACACACTTGTACTGCCTAGGGATTAGGCGAGCTTATGTTCCAAATCTGGAGTCTCTAGCTCTTATAGTCTCTGAGATCGACGCGTTCATACATACGGACAGACGGACATGGCTATATCGAGGTTGTTGTTGTTGCTGAGAAGAATATATATACTTTATGGGGTCGGAGATGCTTTCTTCTCGCTGTTACATACTTTTGCACAAAACCATTATACCCTTCTTACCCATTTTCAATGGGTTAAGGGTATAAAAAGGAAAAAAGGAAAAATTCCATCTCTTTACTCACTCACGATATGGATATTTGTCCAGCTCTGTTTGTTGGCCTTGTTAATGAAAGTCCAATTTGTCGAGTGGCGCAGACAAGGTGCTGATAGCATTGGTTTGGTTTTGCGTCCCCTAATGGCAGGCATCCCTAGCAGCAATTCCGTAGGCAAAGCCACAAAAGGTCACACAAACAAATGCTCAAGAAAATGGTGGCCCAGGACGACGACATCGAGGCCAATTTTCTCCAGGACTACACATTTAGGTTAGAAATTTTCACACATGATTTTTTTATAGGCCAATTTGCACACATTATAAGTTTCGAGAGTTTTACCGAAAAGTGGCATGCCCCAAAGGTAAACGCTGTAAAAGGAAAACTTGCAACAATTTTCTCTTTGTTTAGGCAAGTTTCACGTTTGAAACAATAACAAGGCAAACTCGACTTGCCAAATTGTTTGTCTTGCTTGTTTGTCATCAGAAAAATTTCGGAGTTTTTTTTTAATATATTATTTATTTTATTTTTGGCATAAACACTTTTGGCCCTTATTTAAACTCAAAACCAATAATATTTTTTAAAATTTTCGATAAAAAACGAATAATATTTTTACCTATATTTATTTTTCTTTTGACACAAAAATTGCAAATTATTTTAGACTTTAGATAACAATAATTAAATATCGTAAAATCAATTCAATTGCTGTATAATTGTTGCTAATGAAAACAATTTCCCTAACTATTTTCCTTTCGTTCTTTAAAGAGCCTTTCATTATTTAACAAACTGCCAGTGAAAATGTAAGCATCTTATAGTCGAGAGGCTTTTGCTAGTAGTATTATAATGCGCTATTAGTTTTGTATTCCACAAGCTCTCTGCTGTGTGTAGCTCTCACTAAATACATTTTCTATTATGCCCCAAACAATTTAGAAAACAATTTTGGCAAGTGCGAGTCCTTTCTACCCAAAAAGCTGCTCAGCTTTGTCGAGGGCCCATCAACAAACATACATATAATCCCAACTGACTCTGTCAGTCTGACAGACGAAACAAAAATACACACACAAAAAATAACTAACTATTCCTCGTCGTTGTTGTTGTTGTTGTTGTTGTAAATGGCGCCTTCTGTGTTTGTGCTTTGGCTGGAAATCCTTTTATGTTATCAACGCTTACATAGCCAGCAATTATTTGCTACTTTTGGTTTGCTTTCGCTTTGCGTAAATTAAAGCGGTAAGGGGGAGCAGACACCACCCCCACCCCCTCAGCTGCAGCACCAATACAAGCGTGTAGCGTTTGTTAATACTAACGTATTTTGCGTATTCCCACGTTCATTCATTCTCTCTCTCTTTATCTGTGTGTGTAAAGCTGTTGAAGCTGCCCAAAGCAACCACTTCCTGTTTTGTCTAATGTCTTTATATGTATATGTATATGTATATATATATATTTGTGTGAGTGTGTGTGTGTGTTTCCATATATTTTGCTTGACAGTCGACTCGATAAAGGACTCGGCATAACCACATTCCCGCAAGACCATAAAATTAAACTAGTGCAT
This sequence comes from Scaptomyza reducta, assembly GCA_035044485.1. NCBI lineage: Eukaryota > Metazoa > Arthropoda > Insecta > Diptera > Drosophilidae > Scaptomyza > Scaptomyza reducta. The sequence continues at coordinate 95,142 of JAWNNV010000045.1, forward strand.
AATTAAACACTCGCAATTAGGCGTAATTTACTTTGCGTGTGTCTCTGCTGCTAGCTATCTCTCCGTGTGTGATTGTGTGTGTGTGAGTGTGAAAGGTCTTACTATCTTTCACCCCCTTGGTCCGATCTCTCCACTCTCTCTTTCCATCTTGTCTCATATTTTCGCAACATTAGTTTTTAATTAAAAAATGTTCATCACATGCGCAAGTGTGTGGATGAGTGCCTTACCACACTCATGCCACACTTGCCCCTTGCTACATAGCCACAATTTGTGTTTAAGTCTTTTAATTGTTTTTTGTGCGTTTAATTTAATACGCAATGAGCTGAACAGGCGGCTCATAGGCTTTTCGTCCTCTTTTCTACAGCCTCATCAAATAAAACCAAACAGAAATACAACAAACAAGGAAAAAAAAAGAAAAGTCTTAAGGATAAGCTAGAAACTAAGTAGCAAAGCTGAGAAATTAAAATGCATTGTAAACATTGCCAAGTTGTAATAACTAATCCGTAAGATTTACAAAACACAACTTGCGATTCATTTCCAAGTCCCGGACAGTAGAAAGCAGCAAAAGCAGCAGCAGCGATGGTTTCATTACTCAAAATTTGTGGCTGCCTGGCAGGCGAGAGTAGTCGGGTTAGGAGGGGGGCACGTTGAAGTTGCAGGACTGTAAAGTTAACTTTTTGTTGTGCCCGAAGGACAAACGCTGTTGGCTGTGCTGGGCTCGGCTGTTTCTTGTGTTGCATGCCACAAGAGCAAACAGCGAGTTGCGATACTCGAGGCTGCCACGCAATAAGATGCAAAATTCTTGCTTACAGCTACCGCCGGCCGCATGCCAAGACACAAGAAAAACCACATTTAATTGTACTTAGTATGCGGCAAACTGACTCACTGACTGACTGACTGACTGACTGAAAGATTGACTAACTGACAGACTGACAGGCGAGTCATTTCATTTACATTTTGCTGCGATTGCCAAATTGAAAAGAGTTTCTTAATGTTATTATTGTTGTTGGTGGCTGCGTTTTGTTGTTTGAGGCGTTTTTGGCATTTGCCAAGTCAAATATTTATGTGGCTGGACAGGATTTTGAGATTGCGGATTACGCCAAGGATTCACTGTGCGGTACTTGGGAGCTCAAATGCAAAGCAATTGCAAGTAAATTAATTAATGAAAATATTTAAGATAAGCGTAGCGCAACAAACAATCCCAACGGTGCTGTAAGACGGAGGTAAGAAAATAAGAACAACTTAAGGTGACTAAGACGCATTTAAGCCGCTTTTAAAGCCAGCTGGCACTTGGGAACTGGCAATGGGAAATGGTATTGTGGAAATGGAAGCCTGACTGAGAGATACTTTGAGGCGTGTGAGATTTGCATAGTTTAACTAGAAGGCACGGCGAAAATGCGTTGTCTGTATTTGTATTTGTAGCTACTACGTTTAATTGACAGCTGACAAGTTGATTATGGAATAATTAGGGAGCTGCTAATTGAAATTAATGTGCGACGGATTTAGAACAAAACAGACAACTGACCTCAATGCTGCGTAAGTTAAAGTAGTACTGCAAAAGTTACCATTAAATATTTAAATGATGAGAAAAGTTGTAGATTTAGATTACAAACTTAATATTAAGAGGTCAAAACTCAACCAATTATAACTTTAATATAACTGTCAAACCCAGCTCTAGTAACGAGCTGCCTGGCTATGGATTTTCCGCTATTATTAATATTCGTATTGGATTTCCGAAATTGACGCAAAACTTATGCCATAAATTGTCAACGACCACAACAAACAGGCTGGCAAAACGAACTAAACAGCTTTTGATTAATTGCAACTGCTTTGCAAAAGATATTAAATTTGAGCTACCTGGACGAGAGAGAGAGAGAGAGAGAGAGAGGGAGCGAAGAGAGTGCTACTGCAATCATTTGAAAAGCCATTTGTAAATAACATAACCAAAAAGCATTAAAAGCTAATCCCATTTGAGCCAGCAGCCGGCAGCTGAACACGTTCCATTTCCAAGCGATTTGGGTTTGAGGTTGGGATTTGCTTTTTGCGGATGGCAAGGGGAAAATGTGTATGTGTGAGTGTGTGTGTGTGTGTGTGTGTGTGGTCTGCCTGCCACGCTGTGTTGTGGCATCAACTAGAAATCCACGTCACTCGCTGCTTAGCCAATATACTAGTACTATATATATATTTTCATTTTTGTTCAGCGAATCGCGTTGCATATTTATGTGATTTATTATGGAAAAATACTTCCGCACACAATAACTACAACCAAAGCCAGCCACAAACCTGTGCATGCCCAAAGCCAAGTGACCCTTAAGCTTTTTTTGACCAACTGTCCCGTTGGCCGTCCCAGCTTTGGCCTAGAGCGACATTTTGTAAAGGTTAAAAACAAAAGGCTACAGCGGAAAATAAAGCGAACAAAAAAAAAAAGAAACGAGAAATTAGGTTTACGTTTCAAAACCACCCCACCCCAACCCGTACTGCTGGGCCAAACCCATTTTTTATTTTTAGTTGATTCCTGGTATATGGCTATGTTCAACTGCCTGTGGGCTGTGGGTGTGGCTTTTGGTGGGGCTGTTGCTTGATTATTAGCCACTGGCCTTGTTTCTGATGCTTATAAATTCGGTTCAGTAGAGTTCAGTTCAGTTGTTTCTTTTTTTTAGGGTGTGTTCAATATGCCCGACACGGACACCCAACAAATCCTCTTTTAAGGCTTCCTTTACTTTGACGATGTTCGTGTCTGACTGGGCAGCAGTTCGGTTGCTCCGTCTGTTCCTTGTTGTTGTTGTTGTTTCTATTGCCTTTTAAATGTTTATACCAATATTTACATTTACAGAGGTCAGGCGGAGTCAGAAGGTAAAAAAAAAAAAAACAACAAATGTATATATGCGATTTTAACACGAAAATAAATAAATGCGAATTGCTTTTTTTTAAGATAGGAATCCTGATAAGCGTTCACTTTGATAGATGGCACCTTATTTGTGGGGGAGGCAGTTGACCAAACAACATCGTTTCACCTCAAAAGCCTTCCTGTGACCTTCTCGTTGTTGTCGTTGTTCTTGTGCTAGCAGCCACATTAATTGAAAATTCTACATGTCCCACATAAATTTTTGCTTGGGCAAACATTTTTATAGCATACTTTTAAGGGCAAGCCCTTTGAAGCTGCATAAATATGTAACCTTTTCATACGATATATATGGTGGTGGCTTATATTTTTAAAATGTACACCTTGTGCAGTAAAAAACAAACACTCGTTGTGATTATTATGATGATTTCTACTCGTTAAATTGCAGGAAATCTTTAGTGCCCCCAACAATTGTCTATGTATAGAAAGAGCTACTACATATATATAATAACAGCTCGACTTTGCCATGCATGGAAAACGTGCTCGAAACACGTTCTGCCATTTACACGAGCCATGCCCAACTGCAGCAGTATTTATGTACGTAGAATGCCAGCGGTCTTGCTGTGCTCTGCTGTATGCTATGCCTTGTCATTCTGTTGATGTCTTCATATCTGACTGTTTGACTGACTGAGTGACTGACTGTTGGACGAGTACTCCCGCATGTCTGCCTTGTGGATGCGTTGCCATGTGTGTTGTCCTGGCAACGCATCAGCTGTCAGCCATACGCTCAACGCGAGATTCATAATTGTCGCACATTGGAATTGCTGATGTTATTGTTACATTTGTCGTCGTTGCTATTGTTGTTGTTGGTATATAACTGTGGCAAATGACTTTCAGCATATCACAGCATATATCCATGGCAATCCGCCTTATACACTCGCAGTCCATTTTCAGACACATTGTTTCTTGATGATCCACATCCAACGACCATAACTTTAATACATTGTAATTATGTCAACTCGGCAACGTGTGTCTGGCCAGGTTTCAGGCTGTCGCCTTCGCTTTTGCTTTTTATCTTGTTGTTGGCTGCAACAGCATACGTATACGTAATTTATACGATTTACAATCTGTGCCAGAGAGACGCGCCTCTTTTAACGGCTTAATATATTGTTACAGCAGCTGGCGTCGCATAATAACGCACATCCAATGCACACACATCCAGCTAAATAAAAGAAAGAATAAAATAAATGACAACAAAGCACAGGGCAGAAACCAATTCAATTCACACGCTCACACACACACACACACACACACACACACATACACGTGAAATATTTATTAAAGCGTGGCACAGATGCAGTTATCAGCTTGAGTATGTGTGCGAGTGTGTGTTCGCATCCGGTTATTTAATTAGAAACTTTGAAAAGTTTTCAAAACTGAGCAACACCAGCTGCAACCATGTGAACTGCTTCATGTTCGCACTGCTTGCACTGCTTGCCCCTGCGAATAGGTAACGACCGCAACCAGAAACCAAACTTCAGAGCCAAAGTATCACTTACAGTCTGTAAATTATTGCAGAACTGTGGAGAGTCCTGTGCGTCCTGCTTGTCTAGTTTATGCACGGGCAGCATATTGAAAACGGCAACGCGTCGGCTTTTTGTGCCATTTGTCAAGCGCAAAACTTTTGCAATTAGATGAAATGGGCAAAAAAATAAATATTTATGAGTATGTGGCACAGCTTCTAGACAAAATATGGCAAATAGCGAGTTCAAAGAGCTAACAAATTAAAGCAAATCATTGACTTAAGATTCCCTTTTTATATTATATATTCACTTTATAAGCTTGTCAAACAATTAATTTGCTTTAAGTCCTTACGGATTAACATTCGTTTCAACTGCTTATAAATTGTTACAGCACGTTTTAAATATGATTTACTACATCGTTTTTTTGTATGACTTAAACGAATACCTTGCAAAACTTATCATGAGACAGCGCTTAGCAACATTTTTCATAATTCATGACTAGCGCTGCGCAACGCGGCCAAAAACGAATGTCAACTTCATAAGCCAACGGAATGCCCTAAAATATGCACTGCCAAAAAGAAAAAGGAAAAACTGCCACTGGGAGTAGTGTATTTACTTCTTATCAAAAGCAACAGTGGCAGTGGCAGTGGCAGTGGCATTGGTAGTGGCAGCGGCAGGTGGTAGGTGGCAAGTGACAAGACAGCTCAAGAAGAAGTGAAAACAGCATCCATCAGGAGACAGCAACAGCTGCAGCAGCAGCAGCAGCTCACCTGAGCGCACAAAATTAATGAAGTCTCTCTTCGAGTGCACACATACACCTACACGTTATATAATTTTTTGACTCATTTTTTTTATTTGAACTTGTTTTCTTTTTAGTTTTAGCTGCTTTTAGCTGACTTTCAGTTTTGTAATATGTAAATATATTTTAAAGCTCTACTGCCATTATTTTCGTCTTCTCTTTGCACTGATTTATGTCGCTGGCAAATTTTATTAAAAGTGCAGGCACTCAGCTTGATGAAGTCGCTACACCCGCTAACATATACTCTCATATCGTTTAGATCTCATCGTCTGGTTCCTACTATAATTCCTACCAATTGCATTTGCTTTCGTGGTGGCTTATCTGCTTCCTTCTTTCCCACTCCATCAACTTTCTCTTTGTCGCTTGCTTGCTTCTAGCGACTCTTTTGCTTATCGGCATCCGCATCGGCGCTTGTAATAAATCAGCTCGTCGCTTCACTCACTTCCTGTCGTCTCATATTCTTTTTTTTTCATCTTCCTGCTGCTGCTGTCAGCCTGTCTTTCTGTCTTTCTGTTTAGCTGTTGCAAGTTAACCTTTTACACACACATACATCGGTGGGGCATCATCTTGTCAATGAGCTTAGCGTTCAGCTCTATACTATTTTCGACACATCATTTTCCATGTTGAGGTGTTGAGGACGAGCGCTCACAAAAAGAATTTCCATTATTTTTCCTCGTCATTGATAGAGCACTCGCTTGCCATCCCGCTTAGCAGCTGTTGCCTAACACCATTCGCTCATTTGACGTGTATAATATCATCAAGTTAAGTAGATGGATAGTCAGGTCTACAGGCTGAGACAGAGACAGAGGCAGAGGCAGAGGTAGGATTTTGCTCAAAGCGTTTTGATAATGTGTCAAGTTTGCTTGTAGACTTTTGCCAGACTCTTGACTCTCTCGACTCAACTTGAACAACTGATTAGCCGGTAAAGTTTCTGCGTTGCCAGCCAACCAGTTTTATTTTAACTTGTTATAGTCAGTTACGAAGACGCTCAAAAAGAGAACGCAAGAAAGATAGCTCAACAGCAAGTTACCTTTCGGTAAAGTTTTAATATCCTTTGTAGTTATTTGAGTTATGCTTAAGTTAAATAAATCGCACAAACTTTCTATTTACAAACATAAATACACTGTGAAATGAATTATTCAACTAATATGCTTGCTCTTTAGAAAATAATAAAATCATGCTCGAAAAGCTTTAAGCTAATTAGAGAGTAACCGAATTTTCGTTATATCATAAACTTAATTTGAGATAAATATCTTTTCCAGTTGTGTGCTTCTATGTATTGCAAATTAACATAATCGCATTATGCATAATGCAAATCAGAATGTCATTCAGACAGCAATTCAATTAATACAATTAATGAATATACATGTGTGTATGTAAATGCCCAAAATGTTTGTTAATAATGCTCAAAGCAAAGGAACACTGAGTGTGCAATACTGATAACATAAAACACACACACACACACACACACACACACACACTATATATATATATATATATATGCAAGAAAACTAATTAAGGTATATTTTCTAAAACAAGAAACAATGCAAAACTTGTTACATGATTCTCATTGCAAAAAGCTGTGGCCAATACTGGCCGCAGGCTGGCATTAAAACATTTGGTCTGTGTTTGGCTTTTTCACTTGAAAATCAATCAGCTCGCCAGAACTGTTGCAAGTTTTATAAATGCTGAACGAGTGCCTCAACTCTCAGCTCATGTTGCATTTTGTATGCCTGTCAACTCTCTGACTCAGACTCTGGCTTCCTCCCTCGGCTTCACAGATTACTAGCTGTCTGTCTGCTAGTTTATTTAACACTGATTGACAATGCACACACACACACACACACACAGAGTGAGAGCGAAAGAGATTTGGCACACGATGACTTTTCAGTTGCCAGCCGAACAGATACGGATATTCTTGGTGTATGTCTATGTATGCTAGATTGAGGTTGCTAAGTAAACTCTGAACTGTGAACTCTTCTTGACAGTGTAGTGTAATCAATGCCCAGTGCTCCAAGTGGATATCTCTGCAGGCTACCAAAAATTGCAATGTTCAAGCCCTTCTGGCATTGCATTCAAAAATCCAAAATCCACTATCTTTGAATTGCATTCGAGTGGCGTTGGCTTTTGGCTACGATTTAACCATATTTGAGCAAATCTTGAACATGACACTTGGCCACAGTCAAATTATGCTAAATTTAGTCTCCATTAGCATGAGCATCAAATGCAGCTTAAGTTCTATGAATTTACAGAAGCAGGCAATTGAATAGACAATATGTCGAATGCATAATGATTTTGACTGCAAAACAAGAAATAAGTTTAATTATCAAATCACTTTTAATGGAAATTTGACGGGTTTTAATATCTTAATAGATAAATAGATATAGACCTATATCATAAACTCGCATATGTAATCCGTTGAAATGTGAAATGAGAATAAAAATACATTTAATGGCCATCAATAATAAAGTTATACAAGTTAACGAGCATTAACTAAACTGTAATAGGATATAATTAATTACAACGCATTTGTTAAAATGAATTAATATTAATATTCAATAAACGCAAAATAAATAGTGAAACGAATAACGAATTCATTAAAATTTTGCGAACAATAAAATGAAATATAACCAACTGTTTGGAATGATGTAAATAATTTGTGTTGTTGCACGCATTTTAGCCCATTAATTACGGTTATTTATTAGCCAGGTGCAAATAAATTGCGAAAACAGCATTGAAAAAAATATAAAGAATATATATTGTGTATTGTACGTACGTATATAGTACTATATGGTATAAATATAAGCATGTTTAAATGCTTATAAAGAGGTATAAATTACGCCTGATTTCACGTGCCATTACCGGGGGACAATAATAACAGCAAAGTGCACCAAACTGTGGCATAATTTATGGCGTACAACCGATAATTTCCTGCTGCTGCTGCTACTGGTGTAATGTGAGCGTTCAACAGAAAGCAAAGAGGTGAAGGTGAGGACGGAGGATGGGAAGGAGATGGTAGAAAGGGCAAATATGAGTGAACACATATATAATGTAACTGACAACACTCTGGACAAAAGATACCGAATGCTGAACAGTGAAATATGTATTGGAGTGTTAAATATTATTTTGATCTTAAGTTCAATCGATTTTCCTTTTTCTAACTGGTTTTAATATCTAAAATTAATTTTACATTAGTAGTACCCTAACATGCTCAATCATTTCCTTGCATACTCCATGTTTGGCTTTGAAAAGGGTATAAAAATGTTTAAGAGTCAAATGTGTCCAGTTCCGTTTGAAAGTGTTGCCATTGCTGAGCTCAGCTGGTAGCAGACGGTGTTTGTTATTAAATTGAAACCCTTGGCAAATGCAAAAGGCAACAGCCAAAGGTAAAAGTAACTTTTCGATCAACTTGAGCCGGGTTCGGGTCCTGCTTGGGGTGTGGTGTGGTTTGGGTCTGACTGTAGCTGCTTGGCAGCTGCGCGTTAAGGATTCAAATTGCAAGCATGCTCGCTGCTCGAGGAGCGGTTGGGGAGCGAAGGGCAAATACATCATTTTACCCAAAGAGTGGCAATTTAATTCTTTACATATGAAGGGTTGTTTAACCCGACGGGCGGGCGGACGGTCAGGCGGGCTGGCAGGTGTGGTAGGAGAAGTGTGAATCGAATGGAGAGAGGACAAAGTGGATTGGGTTACGGGCGTGTTATATCACTAGCCTTAATTTCAAGCATCAGAAGATGATCGCTAAACTAAAGCTACAGCTTTAATATGTACATAAATGAGAAATGTTAATAATCGAAAAATACTTATTACTTTATGCAAGAGTTGGAAATGAGCTGAAATTGCATTTCAACTAGATAAGCAATCAGCAGGCATTGAACTGGGGCTATTTACTCTATGGCACTCAGCTGATGATGCCTCAGATCAATATCCGTCAATAGCTTTCGATGGCACAAATTGCTTGTCCCTTTTGCTGCTGCTGCTGCACAGTCACAAACGCTTCCCCCTACCCGCTTTTTGCCCACATTCATGAGGCCAATTATTATGCAAATTGCAAACTACTTCGACTTCGTAGAATCCTAAAATGCAGACATAGAGCAAATTTGAAATAGCACCAAGCAAGAAATAAGTAAGTAAACAAAGTTGAATCTACACGATAAGATGACCTGTTCTTAAGTTGGCTGAAGAACTTTAAAGTTCTGAATTGAAATAAGAAATTAAAAAAAATATTACAATAATTTGTTTAATACAGTGAAAACTGAGTTATTTGACTTTTTGTTACACAAAGTCCAACTGGATTTGATTATTATGTGTCCACAAGTTTATAATACTCATTTCTATTGAATTGACGATTGTCTACAGGGTATTCCGAATATAATGCAATGCGAATAAAATGTGCACCTTGGACTCCAGCGCAGACCACACTAAATCAATAGTTCTGGTCCTGCTCGTGGTTCTGCTCCTGCTATTGGTCCGAGTCCGAGTTATACTTCATTTTAATGCTCCTGTTGCTTGCTCTTGTTCTTGGGTTTTGGGGAGCTTGGGAGTTGAGTTTGTGAGATGGCAACAAATCAACATTTGACTTTTGCATAAATTGCAAGTTGTAGTAGCAACAAAAATGCTAAAAAAAAATAAAAAAAAATAAGAAAAGTAATTTTCTCGCTTTCGTTTGCAGGTACAACAGGAACAGTGCCACGCCCACTGTTGATTATGCGCTGCTTGTTGCTGCTTCTTCCGTTTGTGCTGTTTGTTGATGCGTTTCGCTTTTATGTCTGGGGAGCAATGGTAGCAGCAGCTGGCTGCATCACGCCACCTTGCCACCTGCTGTTGGGCAACATTTGTGCGGTTTGATGTTGTTTACTCATTTCCTGTGCAAGACTATCTGGTCTGGGGTCCTGGCATTAAGATTGTAGATTGCGAGCGTCTTCATTACGCTATGCAATGAATGCATTGCCTGCTGCTTCGATTTGCATTTCATTTGCCAATTGAAATGAAAGGAAATAACCAAGAGAAGCCAACGTCCACAAAGAGCTGTACGACTTTAAGATCTATGTATAGATTTGCGGGGCTTATGCCTGGCTTTTTCAGATATTTTTTTCCATTCTTTTCCACTGGAAGGTAACACGACCCCGATAAAAAAAAAATCCGTTGAAAATCTGTGGCAGAAAGCCGTTGCAAATCGAGCTGAATCGATGTGCGACAAACAAAAACAGGAAATGGACGTTCTGTGCTTAACTTTGTTTCCGCTTTTCAAACTACGTCGTCGATGTCGACGACAACGACTGAAATTCGATGCGTCCTGACGCCTGTTTTTTTTTTCTATATTGTTTCTTTCTGTCCTTGCAACTGAGACACACAGTATGTGTGTGTGTGTTGTAGCTGCAAATGCAAATTTGTTCAAAGTTTATTGAGTGCACGTGACGGCAAACAAAAGTGCAAATTTGCCTTTGTTCGTGCGCCTTCGAAGGGACATTCCACAACAGCTACTAGCTGTGTATTTGCTTGTTTTTCACTTTTGTTGTACTTTCTTTGTTTTTTGTCCAGCCTGTCCATAACGCTCTCTCTCTCGCTCTAGCTCTCTCTTTTGTACAGCGATCTTTCTTGCTTTTATACAATTTTCTGTTAATATTCGCTATTTGCCTTGTTTTTTATTTTTAGTTCCCGTGTAGTTTCTTGTTGGTGCCATTTAAAAGTTACGCCCCACAATTTTGACTTGCAAATTTTCTGCAGCTTGCATGCTTAATTCTAATAAAACGGGCTAAGAGCGGTATGTGAACGTTGAAAATGACATGAGCGCACTTTAAATATATTCAAAGAAATGCATTAAAAAATATGTTCTAAATAATATTCAACAGTTAAGCGAAATAAAAAAGTTATAGCATAATAAAAACTGTAGAGCATAAAATGTGTACTTGAATTAATCTTGAACCAAGTTATATTATTATTGAGTCTTAAAGTATCTTATAAACATTTATTTAATTATAAATTTCAGCTAAGGCCTTTTGAAACATCAATTTTACATTTAAGTTTTATTTAAATCTTAATCAAAACTTTCTCAAATATATTTAATTTATTAACTCATTAACCTCAATTAAAGTTTTTCCATGTTAAATTCTCCACAAATGTTTACATATTCCCATAAACAGTGCCCCCAGAAAAACCAGAAAACTAAAAGAAAGAAAAAAACCAGAGCACTCGACAACAAATTCGATGTCGGAAATGTAACTGTTACATGCAAATACAATAAAACCCCAAAAATATAAAATAAATATCCAAATTTAATGGTACAATATATTTTGCATCATTTCAGATATGCCTGAAAAGCAGCAGCAGAAGCAGTGACGGAAAAGCAAAAAGACCAAAATGCACTAAAAATCAATAAAAAGAATGGTAAGTACTTGCCAGGAATTTTATCCTGTATATACGTGCAGTTAAATATATCTGTTTCGCTGCTCTTATATATGTATATTCTTCACACACACACACACACAATTTAAGTGCAGAGAATTGTGGATACTTTCTGGCAATGCTTATTGCAAATGCTTTTATAAATTTTATGACTCAATGCATTCCATTGTCGTTGGTCGAAACGCAACGCAACGATGACGACTGCTTCGAAATTTAACCTAGCGACTTTTTTTTTACGAGCAGCCAACAACAGAAATCAGCTCGAAACTGCACTTGCAAACTGCAACAGCACAATATTATACAGCCACATCCTTTCAAATCTAACCGACTATAATTTTTAAGTCACAAAATCGGCAAGGGGCAGAAGCGAAGAGTATGGGGGCGGGGTTGTAAACCAAATTGAGCACAACTTGAGCTTGAATTGTCCATGCGAGAGCCATGTAAACAGCTGAAAGGCAAGTAAGGAAAACCGAGAAAGGCAAACCCATCGCACATCTAAAAAAAAAAAAAAAAAAAAAAAATAACGAGCAAAGAACTTTAAGAAGACCAGCTTCTAACTAAATACACATACAAACTTCAAGAGCAATTTTCGTTTTTTATATTTTAGGAATTTGTTCTTTAATTTAATTAGACGCACTAACAAGTTTGTGTTTTATTTCTTCGTAAAGTTATCTGTCAAAGTTGAGAGGGCAAAAAGTTTATTTTGCTTTTGATTTTGTTGTAATTGAATAGCAGGCTGCCGGAGAATGTAGAAAATTTCAATCAGCCCCCGCAACGACCCCATCTCTCAAGAAAGAGAGAGAGAAAACGAAAATAATCTGCAATAAAAATGTTTTCCTTTAATAAAAATTCAATTTCCTCGAAGCGACACATGTTACAACAGAGTCCACGACGACGATAGCATCAGCTGCCAGTCGAGCGTCGAGCATCGAGAGTCTAGAGAGAGAAAAAGAGAAATGCTGCGCCGGATGCAGTTTAGGTAAAAGGCATCTGCCTCCTCCTCCCTCGATTACATCCTTTGCCTTTGGGCTGGACGCTTGCGTTGGAAATGTCTTTCAATTTATAATGACGACGACGCTTGGTGAGCTGGCAGTAGTATTAGTGCTGTCTGTCTGTCTGTCTGCAGCATTCGCAATGCCGCATTAAAAACGACGACGTTGTTGACTTTGCCTCCCTTAAACCCGCCACTACGTTTCATGCCACAGACAGCTTACTGCGGATATGCGTTGCGCGTGGCAGCAACAGCAGGGATCCAAAGAGGGGGAGAGTTGCCGCATCGATGACTGCATAGCTAAAAAGCAAAAAACGACCCACAACACAGCAACCCACTGTGGCAACATTAACAAGTAAGAAGGCTCTAGTCGAGAAATCTGGACTAGACTAGACTATACCCTGAACCGTATACTTTACGCGTACAGTCGGTGATTGTACGTATGTGTGTGTGTACGCGTATAGTGCATACTTTCTTAACTTCAATTCTCTATATCTCCGGTGTTTTTCAACCGATAAAATAAATAAACAAATTTCACAGATTGTCATTATTTCAAGATTTTATTGTTTCCGATCACGTGAGTATGTCGGAAACGGAGAGAGTTATCGAAAATTTGAGACAAACTAGTACTTACTAGCAATTAGGAGAGCTAATGTTCCAAATCTGGAGTCTCTACCTCTTATTGTCTCTGAGATCGACGCGTTCATGGACTCGACGGTTGATGCTGATCAAAATATATATACTTTATGGGGTCGGAGATGCTTCCTTCCGCATTTTTACCCATTTTTCGTGGGTTCAGTGTATAAAAATATAAAGAAAAAGAAAAATATAAGAAATTAAGCGAGTGAAAAATTACAACAATCGTCACAAGACAAAATGACATTTTCACGGCGCGTTCGATCATAATGCAAAAATAATTGTATGCAAATTTTCATAAAAGCTCCGCACTCCCGAACAAGAATCATATGTATTTGCCATCTGTTAATTCATTTTTTTTTTTTTTTATAAATACCCTATAACCGTCCTTAATCACTAAGAAGAATAAAATCTAGTTACGCTGCAAAATTACACGCAATTCAAAAATATTTAAGTTATTATTGAAAGAAAAGTTAATCAGTTTTATCGTTCAGTTAACTTTTTGGTTGCCTTAAAGGCAGGGCATCTTCACGTTGATCACATTTAACTCGAGCGTTCCTGCATCTTTTGTAAGTCTTGCAAAATTAGTTTTACTTGATTTTACTTGTGATACTATCCGATTTACTAGACGATCCATAACCTGACTTTAGTATTAAAGTTATCAATAGAATTATTTTTATTTCGCGATTCAATTTGTGTTTGCTGCACAGCTATACAAATTAAGTACTAACTGAAACGGATTTTGCAACGAAAGAAGAAACCTCGTCGTTGCAATTTCTTTGCGATTATCTGCAGTTTTATTTATGAGCAACGACCTCTGACCGATCTTGCATATATATATATTATAATATACTAGTGATAACTAAATGGACTGAAAACTGCTAAAAATAACAGCTTATTCCGGGAGGCGCTTGACATTGCGTGTGAAAGCTTGTCAGAATGAATGTCTGACATCATATTCATTTGCTGGAAATAATAATAGTGTGGTCGCTCGTCAATTGAAAGTTCGCTTTGTTGTATTCAACATAGAAAGATTTAACATATATTAAACAATTATTTTATTGGTAAATTCAGATATGTGACACAAAAAAATTTGTTGGTATATAAAGTATTTAAATTAGTAACAAAAAAGCACATTAATATAATCTTGTTTACAAAGTATTATTTTTTAATAAAAATATTTATGAAATGTTAAATATTATTTTAAGCTTTAAAATTCCAACAGACTTCATATATTTTAATTAAGAAATATACAGAGATTGATTCCTTAATGCTGTATTGGTCTGATCATCATTTGTACAAATTTAATTGGGTTCAAATGCCAACCATTCCAAGAAATTTTGAGACTATTCAATCCTGAATTTTTTGTATGTTGTCCATTTAAATTACTACAGTTATAAAAATGAGAGAGAGAGAGAGCAATGAATTAACTTGGCTGAAAATGCTAGAGAAATATATTTTGCGAGAATTACCAATTATAACAATTTTTAAACCACCAACCAGATTTATAGTCTATCGCACAACTTCTGTCAAATAAATCATTATCCCGATCTCTTGTCGAAAACTTCATGTTAATATGCGCGTTAAATGCATCACCAGCAGATCCAGAATAATCTCCAAGCTTTTTCAACTCATACGACTCTGTCTCGTTGCCAATAACAAAGTGACTGTATTTGGCATACCTTTTTCCATTGTTAAAGTCCTCAAGATGTATATACAATTCGTGGGGCTCAAATTGTGTTAGCAAGTGAAGTTTCTCCAGTCCCAAAAAGAACTCTCCACGCAAGTCTCCAAAGCCTGCCTTATACTCATTCCAATTTCGATAGAAGTCCACACTGCCATTAATTCTACGCTGAACTACAGTCCAACCAGAATTTGCCAGTTTGGAGTCACAAGGAGCAAGGAATGTCCCAATGTTGGGCAAATTCAACGTATACACATCTGTCGATTTACCCAGACAGTTTGAAGAGATAGAACTGGATTGCAATTCTGATAACTTTGATTCAAGTTTGTTCAATTTAGCAGCATTTATGGCCATTTCGGATTTAAGCTTAGATATTTGTTCATATTGCTGTTGAAGTTGTATAATAGTCGCATCTTGATCATGGATTTTATTTTGTATTTCTCCAACTTGTTTTTTAATTACATCATTTGATGCATGTTGCTGGTTTTGTTTGTTAGATTCATGTTGAATCTTATATTCATTCAGTTTGTTCTCTAGATCATTAATTTTGTGTTGGAAGTCTTCAAATTTTTTTTCATTTTCATTAGTTAAGGCACATTGGAGTTCAAGTTTACTTATGGTCGCCTGTTGTTCTTGGATTTTATTTTGTTGTTCTCCAAACTTTTCTTCCTTTGTTCGAACACTGGCTGCATAACTGAGCAACGGCTTGACTACCTTATAGCAATACTTTCCACACATTTCATCCTGTTCCCTAGATTCCTTTGAGCACTGTTTAAAGCACAAAATTAGTTTTACTTGATACTACGTTTATTTGTGGTACTAACCGATTCACTAAACGATCCATAACATGACATTGGTATTAAGATTATTAATATAATTATGAAAAGTCTTAGATTCATTTTAAATGAATTATTCGCGATTCAATTTGTGTTTGCTGCAATTCAAATTTTGTACTAACTGAAACGGATTTTGCAACGAAAAACGAAACCTCGTCGTTGCATTTTCTATTCGATTATCAGCAGTTTTATTTATGAGCAACGACCTCTGACCGATCTTGCATATATATATATATATATTATATACTAGTGATAACTAAATGTACTGAAATCACCTATAAATAACAGCTTATTCCGAGTGGTATCAGAATGTCTGACATCATTTTCGATTGCTGGAAATAATAATACTGTGGTCGCTCGTCAATTGAAAGTTCGCTTTGGTGAATTAAACATAGAACGATTTAATATATATCAAACAATTATTTTATTGATAAATTCAGATATGTGATACAAATATAATAGTGTAAAAAAAAAAAATGGTATTTAAATTAGTAACAAAAAAATAAATTAATAATATGCAAGTGTATGCATGTTGTGTCTACAGTATTTTTTGGCACATTGAGCATCGGCGACGATCACACAAATACGTAACACACATTATAAGCCGATTCTTCGACTTGATGTGCATAAACATGCTTAGCAATGGCATGCCAATGAAAGATTTAATTAAGCTTCACTTATTGCCGCGCGTGCTGATGCTAATCAAAGTCCAATGTACGTCTGATCTTTGATTTTATATATGTGTACGTACATAATATATACAACAGACAATAACTATTTTGCAAAGGGTGCTAATTAATGCCAACGGTGGACATACAAAATATGAAATATTGTTCAAGACCAAAAAATAATAGAATGTTTGACATTGTCGTAACCTTTATTGGGGAGTTGAATTTAGTGCATTTGTTAGTATTTTAAATGTTTCTTTGTTAATGTTATTGTTTTTTAAGTTCTGTTTAATAGGTTTAAGAGATAATTGACTGAATTACTTATAAAAAATAAACAATTAAATTAAAAACAACAACCAGTGTGACCATTATAGCTCTAAAGTGAAATTATCAAAATTGTTCACTCTGTCGCAACCTTTATTGGGCAAACTGTAAGTGTACGTACATAATATATACATAATATAAACAGACAATAACTATATTGCAAAGGCTGCCAATCTAAATAATCACTTACGTTGCGTCTTATGTGAAAATTGATTTGAATAGTTGACAATTAATGTTCAGTAACAATTTGCATTTAATTTTATTTTTTTGGTCGTTAAATAAATAAAAAGATAATATAAAAAAATAAATAAATAATAAAATCTTAAGCGCTTTTAAAAACTGGATTACAGAGCCGGAGGTCTTGTACAGGGTAATTAAATACGCCAGCATGTTATTCATGCAAAGTAGCTTAGTAAAGTCGCAGTTCGAAGTATTAAAGAGCCCACACACACTCACACACAGTTTCAAATGCAATACATACTCGTATCTGAATCATAAAATAGAGAGGGAAGTTGTACAATAGTTCGGTAGCATGCAATCACACATTCTTGGGTCGTTTCGGGCGCATGTCAATTATGTAAATTCGATTTTCGCTTTTATGGCTGGTAAATGTTTAGAAATGTTGTTAAAAATTCATTACAGGGCAAGGCCCCTACCAAAAAAATGTTTGTTTAATTTGATTTTCGTTAATTTATGCAGAGCGCTTGCAAAACTACAAAATGATAAGTTCAAACTTTGTGCCGAAAAGCTAATAAAATGCCAACACTTTAATTTGCGGTGATAACTATTTGAAATAGAAATGGTGCATCCAAATACCCTGTAGCAATCCTGCTGTCCATTCCAAATTGTTGTGCTATACAATTTTTTATAGGGTACAAGTGCAGTATGTGCTTCTAATTAAACGACGCCTTAACGTAGATAAGCCATATTTTGAGCATTTATGAGCAACGACCTCTGACCGATCTAGCAAATTGTTTTTTTTTTGAATTTCTTGTTTGTCAATACATTATTATATATATAAATGAAATCAACTAGAAATAACAGCTTATTGCGAGTGGTGCTTGACCTTGACTTTTTGGCGTGTGAAAGCTTATCAGAATGTCTGACATCATATTCAATTGCTGGAAATAATAATACTGTGGTCGCTCGTCAATTGAAAGATTTATTTGTTGAATTAAACATAGAACGATTTACTATATAGTAAACAAATATTTTATTGATAAATTCAGATACGTGACACAAAAATAATTGTTGGTAATATAAAAAAAATTTAGTATTTAAATTAGTAACAAAAAACCAAAGCTTTAAAATTGCAAAAGACTTTATATATTTTATAATATACAGAGATTGCTTCCTTAATGAAGTATTGGTCTGATCATCATTTGTACAAATTTAATTGGATTGAAATGCCATCCATTCCATGAAATTTTGAGTCCTGAATTGTTTGTATGTTGTCCATTTAAATTACTAAAGTTATAAAAATGAGAGAGAAATGAATTAACTTGGCTTAAACTGCTAAAGAAATATATTTTGCGTAAATTACCAATAAAAGCACTCTTTAAACCACCAAGCGGATTTAAAACTGTTCGCACAACTTGTGACAGATATATCATTATCCCGATCTTTTGTCGAAAACTTCATGTTAATATGGTGTTTAAATGCATCACCAGCAGATCCAGAATAATCTCCAAGCTTTTTCAACTCATACGACTCTGTCTCGTTGCCAATAACAAAGTGACTGTATTTGGCATACCTTTTTCCATTGTTAAAGTCCTCAAGATGTATATACAATTCGTGGGGCTCAAATTGTGTTAGCAAGTGAAGTTTCTCCAGTCCCAAAAAGAACTCTCCACGCAAGTCTCCAAAGCCTGCCTTATACTCATCCCAATTTCGATCAAAGTCCACACTGCCATTAATTCTACGCTGAACTACAGTCCAACCAGAATCTGCCAGTTTGGAGTCACAAGGAGCAGAGAATGTCCCAATGTTGGGCAAATTCAACGTATACATATCGGTCGATTTACCCAGACAGTTTGAAGAGATAGAACTGGATTTCAATTCAAGGTTGTTCATTGTAGCAGCATTTGAGGCGATTTGAGTATCTTTGTTCGCCATTTCTTTAACATTAGCATTGTGTTCGGATTTGAGCTTAGTTATTTGTTCATCTTTTGAGGCGTATTGCTGTTTAAGTTTTATAATAGTCGCATCTTGATCATGTATTTTATTTTGTAAGTCTCCAACTAGTTTTTTAATTAGATTATTTGATGCCTGTTGCTGTTGATAGTTTTGTTTGTTAGTTTCGCCAAATTTTACTAAAGTCTCCACTTGATTATGGATTTTGTCTCTCAAATCTCCCATTTGATCAGTAATTATGTGTTGTAAGTCTCCCATTTGATCAGTAATTATGTGTTGTAAGTCTCCAAATTTTTTTTCATTTTCATTATTAAAGGCACATTGGAGTTCAAGATTACTTATGGTCGCTTCTTGGACTAGGATTTTCTTTTGAAGTTCTACAAACTGTTCTTCCTTTATCCGAACACTGGCTGCATAACTGAGCAACGGCTTGACTACCTTATAGCAATACTTTCCACACATCTCATCCTGTTCCCTAGATTCCTTTGAGCACTGTTTAAAGCACAAAATTAGTTTCACTTGATACTACGTTTATTTGTGGTACTAACCGATTCAACAAACGATCCATAACATGACATTGGTATTAAGATTATTAATATAATTATGAAAAGTCTTTGATTCATTTTAAATTATTAATTCGCGATTCAATTTGTGTTTGCTGCACAGCTATACAAATTTTGTACTAACTGAAACGGATTTTGCAACGAAAGACGAAACCTCGTCTTTGGACGTTCTTTGCGATTATCAGCAGTTTTATTTATGAGCAACGACCTCTGAGCGATCTTGCATATATATATATATATATATATATATATATATATATTATATAATAGAGATTACTAAATGGACTGAAATCACCTATAAATAACAGCTTATCCGGGTGGCGCTTGAGCTTGACCTTGACTTTTTCTTATCAGAATGTCTGGCATCATATTCATTTGCTGGAAATAATAATACAGTTGTCGCTCGCAAATTAAAAGTTCGCTTTGTTGAATTAAACATAGAACGATTTAATATATATTAAATATAATTAATATATATTAATCAAATAGTCGAGAAATCCCGACTAGACTATACCCTGAACCCCATACATTAAGCTTACAGTCAGTGCTTAAAAGTATGTTTGTGTGTGGGGCTATGTGTGTGTTCGCGTATATTGCAAATTTACTTAATGGCTATGCTCCTTATCTTCGGTGTTTCCCAACTGGTGTCAATAAAATGTTCAGAGATTGTCATTAATGTTTCAAACTGCATCACAAAGTTTTCCAAATTCAAAATTTTTGTTGTTATCGATCACATGTGTATATCGGAAACGGAAAAAGTTATCGAAATATTGAAAAAAACTTGTACTAGCGATTGGGCGAGCTTATGTTCCAAATCTGGAGTCTCTAGCTCACATAGTTTCGAAGATCGACGCGTTCATACATTCGGACGGACAGACGGACGGACGGACGGATGAATGGACAGACGGTTATGGCTATATCGACTCGGTTTTTGATGCTGATTAAGAATATTAATACTTTATGGGGTCGGAGATGCTTCCTTCTGTCTGTTACATACTTTTGCACAAAACCATTATACACTTTTTACCCATTTTAGGTTATAAAAAGCACGCTGCACATAGAAACACACATACATATATACATCAATTGAAGATGGGACACTGTACTGCCTGCAGCAGAAAACGCAAAATGTTCGATAGATGGCTGTGGTGCACCTTTGGTTGCCATGGAGCCGGACTTGTCAACCGGAAACGTATCCGACTCTGTCTCTGACACTTTTTCTTTTTTTCAAAGGACATGATAGGTAATGAAATCTATCTAAGCTGCAGTTACCAAGGCTAGCTGATACAGCAGGTTCATCACCAGCTAACTGCAGTCTCAAGATATTCATTCGATAGATATATGTAAATTATCGTTATTTACTTCAATTTGTCTTCAAACTGTACTGAGAACACTTTTGAAGTTTCGTTTATCGGAGCATGAGATCTCAAATAGTTTCCTATAATTTGTAACAGATACGAATCATCCTTCTAAAGCCAATTGCTAACCATTAAATAGATTACTGACAATTAAATTTATTTCTAATTGCCGACAATACTTTACTCATAGTGTATAGCTTGCAATAACTTAATCCCTCAATTTCTAAGACAAATAACATACGTTAACCATGAAGCAGCAATGGCAAGTTATAAAGAACTATGGAGAGCACGTGATGGAGCTTAAGAAGCAACCATACTTCTACATAATTCGAGTCTCCCCGAGCATCAAGCAATCTACCCCAAGGCTAACAGAAATGATTGTTTTGGTTTTCAAGTTTTGGTTTGCTGCGCTTATCTCTTTACCCGATTAATCTAGCAATGGGCAATGGGCAATGGGCAATGGGCAATGGGCGATGGGTGGAACGATTGAAGCATTTGTTAGCTCATACAGCTTATGCTTATCCATATGCCTGTTCAATACATCACGCAGCCAGCCCAACCCAGACCTCAAAGCAAACAAATAGAGCAATTTTTAGTGCTTTATCCTTACTCTGTTTCCCCCCTTCAACAAGATGAGTGTGCCAATCAACTATGGCTCTAATACGTTTAGGCTGCTCATAATCACGCTCCAGCAAGCGAGAGACATCAATATGAGAAACGAGACAACATTGGACTGGACATTCTCACAATGGCTAAAGCTGCCAGCAACTAGCTAACAGCTGCTCTGCCTTAGCTCTGCCTTAGTTCTGCTTACTGCTCTACACAGCTCCACACAGTCCAGACATGGCGCTTATTGTTCTTATCTCATTATTACATTTCTATTTACTCTACACAAGCCGCTGTCAATGCTGCTTCTGCTACTTAAGCGTGCTCTTTGGTACAGTCTTTTTATCTGTTGCACTTCGAAAAATATCGAGATGTAACTAGGGAAATCTCCAAAAACAGCTTAGCATATTGAACAAATAGTGAAATTCACTAACCTGTTTTTAAAATCGATGTATATCAAAAATTAAAAAAAAAAAATAATTATTTCATAGTCGTAAAAAATCTGTCATATGTTTTTAGTTTATTTTTTATCCAAGCCGACTTTTTTAATTGTTTTTTGTAAGTGTAAGGTCCTGCCGCTTGATTGGGTCTCATTGTGAGTTTCTCTCTGGGTTTGAGTGTGATGTCTGAGTCTGGCTTTATTTATATGCCTTATTTGTCTTAGTGGCCCGCCAACTAATAGCGTTGCCTTATTATTTTGCTCGCCTTCGCTTTAACTTCACTCTCTGTCGTTTTCTGTTTTAGCATCTCTGTTTTTGCCTGCACTTAACGCAACTCATTGTCCATTGGCTTGGCAGTCTATTATCCTCCAAACCGTCGACTTGCAAAATGCAAGTTATTAGTTGGGTAAATCTTGTGGCCCTTTTCGCCAGACATTTCCGTGCCTTATCAAACGCAAGTTCCGCCACACACCCAAAAGTATATATATATATATATATATGTACGTATATAGTCTGAGATTATAGTTTCATTTCAAGCAACCGTCGCTGGTCTACTTCCGGCTATTTAGATTGCCATCCTGTGTTGGTTGCACTTGATTTTCAGTGTCCACTTCCTGTTGCACACACACACACAGGCACACACTTAAATACACCTGCACAGAGGGGGAACTGTCTCCCGCTGAGAATTCAATTTGTAGAATCATTAACACATTTTCTCAATAACCTGTTGTTGTCAATACCCCAAAGGATACTGATGGCGGCAAGGCATCATTAAAGATTATTATTCATTTTTATGTAATTATCTGCTTACCCAAGTGCCCAAGCACAGGGCCATAAAATATGCTCGGAAATGGCAGCTCAAAGGGGAAAAATGAGGGGGCGCATTGTAGCGGAGTGCTGAAACAGAGACGTGAAATGTTTTTTTATTTTTTCATTTATTTTTTTTTTTATTTTTTATTTTTTTTTTTGGTTTGTGTTACTAGACGAGACCTTCTTTGCTCAGTTGGCCATCTACAGTGTGGCGATAACCCGCTCGAACCGTCAGCTGCCTCAAAACTGATGGCTTTAATGTGTGTGAGCTTGTGTGTCGCAACATTAAACTACACTAAGCAACAAATATGTTTGAGGCTGAGTAAAGAGTTCTTTACTTAACGTAACCAAATTTGTAATATTGCACATTTTACCCATTATATGCATATAACCCAATTATAATTAAATAACTATTTATTCAATAAAAACTTTTTGTGAAGAATAAGAAATAACTTCAATTTAACTCTGAAGCTCTTCAACAAATGAATAATAAATACTTTTAGCTTTAGAGTGCTAAAAAAAAAATATGTTTTTCACATTGCATTTTATTGTCTTTATTGTCTGCATAACATCTAGGTAATGGAGAACATACGTAAAAAATATCATTTAATATTAAAACAATTTGTTTCTTATTTTAATTATCTTTTTAAGGTAATCTTATTTCATGTGTTTAGAAAAAATTTTATATTTTTAATTTATATATTTCATATTCAAAATGGGAAACAAGACACAACTAAAATGTTGTGACTAAAGCAAAGAGGCATATTATAACACTTAAATTTAATAGCTGTGTTAGTTTACAAACATTGTTTGTGTTGAGTTGTGTTGTATCTATAACTAGCCTGGTAAAAGCATCCTAATGCCCATATATACTAACGGGCCATGAGTTATGGCCGCAACGTGTGGCCCTAACTGTAGTTACACTTAAGAACACTGCCCCAAATGATCCAAATGTGTGTGTGTGTGTGCGTGTGTGTGTATGTATGTGTGTTTGAGTAAACGAGTATATTTAATGCAGAGCACACAACAGCAACGCCGTCTGGAAACTGGGAGCAAGAAAAAACTGGGTAAAAAAAGAAGGGCACATCATTTAAGTTTACTGCACAATAGCCCAGAGTGTGTGTGTGTATATGTGCAGTTGTGTGTGTTAGTTTCATAATGTAACCGGATGTGCCAACACAATGCTCGCACATCCGCTTGCTAGACAACAGAACAACAGCTGTCACATACACTCACACACGCACGTACAGAATGAGAAAGAGATAGAGCATACATGTGTGTACCGCTGCGCTTTTGTTTGCGAATCTTTGGTAGAGAAGTAGTTGTCGTCGCCTTTTGTCTATGTGAAGCGAAGGCTAGGCAAAGGCAGCATCAGAAAGATGACAGTAACGGGCACATTATTAGAACCAGCAGAGCATACAATAGGGGCATTCGCATAACAAGAGGCGTGATAGTCCGTCCGCCACTCACACATACACACACAAAGATGAAACGAGAGGCAGTGACATAATTATTAACTGCATATAAGTAAACATAAAGGCGACCAAATGGCTAAAGATAACAACGCTCATTGTACCTATCTTTCTCTTTCTCTCTAGCTTCCTTCACCTCCTTCTATGTTTGTGTCCTTAGGGAGCCGAAGCTGAGAAGCACATTTGTACATTTCGCAGACATGTCACGTGTGTGGCTCATCATTTAAGTTTTAGTTAAAGCTTAGCAGCAGCTGACAAGACTTAATTGATTAAAAATAATACTAAAAGAGAGAGAGCGTGCAAGTCGCGCATATTAATCAAAGACTACCATAATAATTGTGCTTTGTGGCTAACGAAGCTGCTTTTTAAATAAGTTTAATTTTTAGCTTAACAAGCTTATAAGATTTGTTCAGCGGTTTTCTTATACTTTTTACTTTTCTTTAAGAAAAATCTACAGGAAACTTATAATACATATCTTGTCAAGCCTAAAAATATATATCAAAGTGCCAGTCGGGCAATCGAAAACCATATAAGAAGTTATGTAGATAAGTATCGATTGTTAGATAAGACACGTTATAGTTCATACCACAATCTGCTTTGTAGATCATATCATAGTAGTAAATATTACAATTCATTTATTCTTAAACTAATATACAAGGTATCTTCTGTTCGGTGCACTCGCAACTTAAACACTTCTTTATGTTATACAGCTTGTTTGTCTTTGACTGCTGTTAATTATAAACTTTTTAAGTGGCTTATTGCGACTTGCGGTTTCCCAGCCACAAGCCAATCCGCATACCACCCCACAACGCTTACCCACACTTTGCTGCTGCCTGCGGCAAGTCATCAAGTGCTGCTTAAGTTTCAAGATGTTGCCATTTTTGCTTTGTGCTTTGCGCCTTTTCACTGCCTTCGGGGCTGGTTGCATTTCGGGGCTTATTACTTGCCAGTCCCTCAATCACCCCCTCAATCACTCAAAACGACTCTCCCAAATGGCATTTATTATTTAAAGCACTTGCTGTTGCTGTTGTTGATTTTGTTGTTGTTTAAGTTGTAGTAGTTTTTCCCTCAAATATACAAGCGGAGCGTTGCGCATTGCGTTTTATGTGCATTGATAATGAAGTGCGCTCAAAAGCAGGCAACAGTTCTTTCGTATAGTAAAAAACCCTTTTTATGGTCTTTAGGCGAGCATAAAGCTTTGATTAATGTTTAGTCAGTGCCAATTTAGATTTTTTCTTTATTGCTCAAAGCACCCACACACACACACACACACACACACACACATAGCCAGTCAGCCTCGAATAGAAAGTTAACGCCTTATCGCCTTGACGCCATAAATCAGCATTAAAGACATAAACACATCTTCCGCAAACTGGCCCCCTGTTGCCCCGCTCTTCCGTTGTCCCATTCCTATTTGACCAATTTTTTAACAGACATGCTCATAAATATAAAATTATACATAAATGCGCAACAGAAATCACATCAGACAAGCAAGACAAGACAACTGAACTCCACCCACAACTTCCGCTCTTGCTCCATGCTCTGACTTTTGCAACCGAACTTCGACCTCCGGAGCGCATATATGACTGCCATATAAAAAGTATAGTTGATGGATCACAATTCGATTTTTAGTAGACATTAAGCTGTGTGCAATCTGTTTAACGCTCTTTGGCACGTCCTCTTCCCCCCACACACCGCCTCCACATCATTTCTTTAGTTTTACACGCTACTTTTACGCTAAAACAAATATGCGCATAAAACTTGATGGCAACGCAGCAAGCAGCATAAGCATCAACAACGGCAACATTTGCACCTACATGGAGGTAGCCAATGAGGGGCGTGGGAGATGCGGTAAGAGGATCAGGGAGCAGGTGCGTCTGTTGATGGCGAACGTCAATAAATTTATGATGACATATGGTACATGCTTTAATACCCTAACATTTTTAAGAGTGAAGATGGATTATGTGCACCTTAGTTTTAAGTGTTGTTAAAGCTTCTGAGATCTCAACTAATCAGAGAAATTGTGAAAAGATGTAAAGGAAAAGATAGAATTAACAAACTTAACGCAAAGTGTATAAAAGGAAGGGTATTAATACTAGAAGATATATTCATTTCACTGAAAATTCAACTTTTAATTACGTATTTTTATACCCTTAACCCATTGAAAATGGGTAAAAAGGGTATAATGGTTTTGTGCAAAAGTATGTAACAGGGAGAAGGAAGCATCTCCGACCCCATAAAGTATATATATTCTTG
This sequence comes from Scaptomyza reducta, assembly GCA_035044485.1. NCBI lineage: Eukaryota > Metazoa > Arthropoda > Insecta > Diptera > Drosophilidae > Scaptomyza > Scaptomyza reducta. The sequence goes on from JAWNNV010000045.1 coordinate 121,488, forward strand.
ATCAGCATCAACAGCCGAGTCGATATAGCCATGTCCGTCTGTCCGTCCGTCCGTCCGTCCGTCTGTCCGTCTGTCCGTCTGTCCGTCCGTATGTATGAACGCGTCGATCTCAGAGACTATAAGAGCTAGAGACTCCAGATTTGGTACAAGCTCGCCTAATCCCTAGGCAGTACAAGTTTGTTTTAAATTTTCGATAACTCTTTCCGTTTCCGATATACACATGTAATCGATAACAGCAAAATCGTGAATTTAGACAACTTGGAGATGCAGTTTGAAACATTAGACGAAATAATGACAATCTGTGAAAATTTGATTGAAATCGGTTGAGAAACACTGGAGATATGGAGTATTGAAATTAAGAAGGAATGCACTATACGCGTATACATATACACACTCACACATACTTGCAAGCACTGACTGTATGCGTAAAGTATCGGGTTAAGGGTATAGTCTAGTCGGGATTTCTCGACTAGAGCCTTCTTACTTGTTTCTGCTGTTAGTGTAATTTTAAAATATTAAAATTTATTAAAATATTTCCAAAGCAGCTTAGAGTCTGAACATTTTTGTTCTTGTATTTTTATTAAATTTTGAGCACGTTTTGATGAAAGCACTACAAAATGCTACGACAAGTGTTGCCTGTATCCTAGGGATCTATTTAATGTATGCTGAATTTTGCTTGTTATTATTAGCCATCAATATTTGCACAAAATATTGCAGCAGACATCGCGTCGAGCCTAGTTGTATGTGTGTGTGTATTTGTCGCAGCTGGCTGGGTATAAATATTTAATATACCATTTGCACAGTGCAGCCCTGTCTGTACATGGTGATAAAGTGCGTTGCCAGCGTTGTCTTCATGCGGCAGATTAATCATACCAGGTGCAGGTGGGGAACACACACACACACACACACACACACCTTGCTGGCTGATGCTGCCCGTACCAGCTGCTATCATTTGACATTTTCAGCTTCTAGGTGAATATTCTTATTATATTTTTTTCTGTTTGCACTCTTGTGTACTTTTTTTCACACATTATCAGCATAAATTCAAATAAAAAGAGCGAAGAGCATAAAAAAAAAAAAAAATTGTGTTTTGCCCGCAGTGCTAAATAAATGATGTTATAACAGACAGACAAAAACATGGACAGAGGCGCTGAAAAAAGCTGACAGCATGCAGGACACAACAGAGCCAATCATACATATATATATTTATATATATATACATATATATTTATTCTTACTTGTGGTACTTTTTCTTTTTCGTTGGTTTGCTGCTCAACTTTTTGGCAATATTTCTTAGACAAAGTTGACTAAACCAGAACACGTAGAGACAGCAGCAGCAGCTGTCAGTCGTAGAGACGCACATGATGAAGCTCATCATCAAATGCAGCAGGCGGAGGGTGCAGAAAGGAGGAGGAGAGGTTAGCGATGATGAGATAAAAGAACACACACACACACACATACACAGCAGACTTAGCCAAATGGAGCAACAAAATGGTCCTGGCCAAGAGGAAGGAAAGCAAAAATCCTGAGGCGTGATTGATTAATATTATTCTCGGCTAATCTAACTTAAATGGGCCGCAAGCAACAACGCACAATGCTCACAGCAGGCAAATATAACTTATTCAGCAACTTTGACAGCGCGCACACTCACACACACAGACACACACACACACACGAACACAGTGTACACGCCGCGTGTGTGCGTGTGTTAGTCTCGTTGACTACGCTTCATACATAATAAACACGATGGCGGCGTGTTAAGTGCACAAGAACAGCAACAACCACAACAAAAAATTGATCAGACGCGAAGTTTTATACAGCCCCAATCCCCCCAATACCATACCAATGGTTGTGTTGGCGGAACTGCTAACCTTGTTAGGCTACCTCCTAAATGCTGATGAAATGCCGACACGCATCTACAAATTTGTTATGCTTACAGCGCAAACCAAAAGGAAAAGAAAACGAAAGAAATAAACCAAAATACTTTTAGTTGCAACTTTTTCCTTCGTTTCTTTTTCCTGCTTGTCAAGTTGTCACTGCAAGTTTGGCAGTTGGCATATGAAATGTTTATGATTTGAAGAGATGTGGTCAGCGCTAAAAATTGTATTAATTTGACTACAGGAAAATAACATTGAAAAAGGCCTTGGTTGTATGGGTTAAAGTTCAAGTTGTTTAACTTAACTTAATAATTTCAATATTTACCAGCTCTTTAATACAAATACAAAGAATAAGTAATTAATCAAATTATGGACACAAATTAATGACCGAAAGCATTTTGTCTGCGCTCAAAGGACCTCAAATAAGAAACCACAACAGCAGCAACAGCACAAAAGCCAACTGATTGCTCACTTTGGGAAGTCGTCAATAAATGAAATTCATTATTAATTAATGTGCAAATGACGGCTATATCTACAACAACAACAAAACAACAATAACAACAACAGCGACAACAACAAAGGAAACTGCCATAAGGTTCGCACAACTTTGTGACGCAAATTGAACAACTGTCAGCAACATGTAGATTTTGCGCAATGCCACGCCCCCTTTCGCACGACCTCATTTGCGATTTACACGCTGCAGGCAAATGACATTTCGCTCATTTGCTTGTGCGGTCAATCATTTTCCACCTGGCCAACAACAATTCTTGCGCAGAATAATTAAAATAATAAATGATTTTCGTTATTACTTACTTAAAGTTGACAACAATTGATGGAATTGCCTACGTGTGAAGATTTTACCATGATAACATTTCAAGTACATCCTTCAGTTCAATGCCAATCGATGGGAATTTTGCCTTTGATACATGCAAAATTATTATCAATTTTAGCGCAAAAGTTTATATTCAACTTTTCAAGTATAAGTTTGTAGTTAGCTTTTATACATTTACTTGTTAAAAGACAGATAGTAGATTTTTATAAAAATAATTAATAAATATTTTATTTGGAATAAAAAAAAATCCCTTTTCGAAACGAACTGCAAATCAATTAAAATGTAAAAATACGTAAATATTTTTATTAAATTTAGTACAAATATTTATTTGTATTGCAGCACGAAAATGCAATGTTTTTCCAGTTGCCTTGAAAATAATGTTTAACAGCGCTATTTTAACAAAAACTTTAATGTTTTTGCTGCTTCATATAGACTCGATTAAAGTGTATTTCACTCAAGTCAATTGCAGGAATGTACTTTGTTAATTGACTTTTTGGTACGCTCTTGCGACGGCTCAAAAGAATTTTAATTAATTTTTGGTACACGCATCGGAAACAGACATTAAGCTACAGTTACTGCCAACTGTAAATGTATCCACTATCTGTGTATCTGTGCAAGTTATGATTTTAACCCTGCCCCCGTCCCTCCAGCCAACATACCCACAATCATAATTGTTGTTTGTATTGCGTTGCTGCTACCTTGACGCTGGCTGCGTTTTCATTAGTGCTTGCCGCACACGAATGCCACACATACAACGTTGAGGATTGTGCACAAATAACATAGTGTGTGGGCGTGGTGGGGCGCGGCTGGCGTGGCAGATGACGCTGGTCGGTCGCATGCTTCATTGGCTTGTGCATTATTTGAGCAACTTGTGTTGCATCGCATAAAAAATGCACGAGGAGCCGACGAAAGTGCAGCTGCTCCTGCCGCCAGATACTTGCCACACATACAGTTCGCTGAGGGAAAGTCAAGGGCCAAGGGCCAACCAGAGGTGGCAGCATGTAGAAAGAGGAAACTAGGTGGCAGGTAAGTTGTACTGTCTCCGCCCCCACCCAATGGTTCTGGCTAAAAGGACATGCCGACACGGACATGCGAGTACAAGCCACAGTATTTATGGTGCTGCGGACAGCAGGCAGCTGTGGGTGGGTGATGACAGTTGGTTGGGGTGGGCATTGCTATACCACGTCCGCCCATAAAACACAATCAGGCGGAAAAATGGAGGGCGGCCACTTAACCCAACGACAACACCAACAATAACAACAACAACAACGAAGCGTGAACTTTTTCTTTCACATCGCGTTTTTTAAATATTTTAAAATGTTTGCTTAGCTGTGGGCGATGTGGCTGTTGTTGTTGTTTTTGTTTCTTGTTGTTCCTGTTAGTGTTGTTACAGCTGCTTATTTGCTTATTGCAAGTGTTGACGCTGCGCATTAAAATTGTATGATTTTAATTGCAGTTTGCACAACGCGACGTATGCGCAACATAATCTTGCACACGACTGCATTAAATGTTTCCCATACGCAACGTATGTCAATTGATATTGGCATACAAACTGCCACGCCTTAACAACAAACGGACTAAATGACTACCTTTTTCCCAATCTCTCTTTCGCTATCTGTTTCTCTCTCGCTCTTTTTCAATGCTTAAATGTTATGTTTACCATTAGCTGGCGCATTGTCCTCATTATACCCTTAACCCATTGAAAATGGGTAAAAAGGGTATAATGGTTTTGTGCAAAAGTATGTAACAGGCAGAAGGAAGCATCTCCGACCCCATAAAGTATATATATTCTTCATCAGCATCAACAACCGAGTCGATATAGCCATGTCCGTCTGTCCGTCCGTATGTATGAACGCGTCGATCTCAGAGACTATAAGAGCTAGAGACACCAGATTTAAAACATAAGCTCCCCTAATCCCTAGGCAGTACAAGTTTGTTTTAAATTTTCGATAACTCTTTCCGTTTCCGATATACACATGTGATCGATAACAACAAAATCTTGAATTAAAAAATCTTTATAATGCAGTTTGAAACATTAGACGAAATAATGATAATCTGTGAAAATTTTATCGAAATCGGTTGAGAAACACCGGAGATATGGCAAATTGAAGTTAAAAAGTATGCACTATACGCGTACACACACACTCACATATACTTGCAAGCACTGACTGTATGCGTAAAGTATAGTATAGTTCAGGGTATCGTCTAGTCGGGATTTCTCGACTAGAGCCTTCTTACTTGTTTATCTCTCGCTTTCTGTCTGTTTATCATTGCTTTGCGTTTATTTATTTGCATTTGCTTGTATTTTATCCCTGAAACTTTATTGCTGTTGTTCTGCAATGTTGCTGCCAAGCTTAATGCAAACTGTCATTCGTTCATTGTTTGACTTTTGCTGCACACAGCAAATGTTGTTTATGCTAATGAGAATACTGTGCGAGAAGGTAATTTTGCTACGGTTCGGTTGAGGCAGAGTTATAATAGTTATATTTCAAGTTGCGAACGCGAGCAATGCAGTTAATATCAAGATTTTTCTATACTTTTTCGCCATATAGCATTTGTAATAGAATTTCTTAAACAAGCTTCAAATACTTTTGCATATGCAATACAATCCTAACTGTATCTCCTATACTCTTCCTTCGTTCTTTAAACGTATATTTTTATTTTGCATTTAATTTCCAATATTTTCTCACATTATTCAATCCCCTTTACAATATTTATTTAGATTTCCACTTTGAGTCTTTCTAAAAAGCATTTTCAATTATAATTAAAATCTATTTAAATATTAGCAGCCACATTTAACTTTAAACACACACAGAAATGATTTTGTTTATTTTATGCTTGGCTGTCTTTAAATTGATTTTTGAATGCATTTCATTACCCTCTCCCTCTCTCTTTGTTGATTTCTCAACGGCTCTATTCCCTTCTTCATTCCCTCAGCAAATAAGTTGTTGTTGTTTGTTCCGGAACATTAGCGAAATAAATGAGTTGCCGTTGCGTTGTGTTTGAATTTTGAAAGCAATTAAATGGTATTTATTTTATATGTGAAATGCGCGCGCTTAAATACACACAAATACTCGCACACACAAGCGCGCGTAACTACTGAATGCGAACACACACTTGAGCGCTAAAATCCCAAAACATTTAACTTAATGAAATAACAAACAAGTTCAGAAAACAACGTCAAAACAGCAAAAACCAAGCTAGAAAAGAGAAAACTCAAGACATGGCAGCAAGGGGTAAAGAGTACAAGACAAACAACAACACTAATGGCAACTTTAATGTTTTAAGGCAACTAAATGTATGTATGTTTATGTGTGTGTGTGTGTGTGTGTGCAATGCTCGGGGCCAGGCATAAGGATGCGCATAATGTGCAAAGTTTGCGACGCAAACTAATTTCAAAGTAATTACGTAGCACAAAAGTGTTGATATTAGACTGCTGAGCAGCATTATATATATAGAAAGAGATGGGAAGAGAGAGAGAGAGAGAGAGAGGGAGAAGGAGAGGTAAAGTCGAAAAGAGTCTGCTTAAGCAAGCTGCAAAAACAACATGACAAAACGTCATCAGCAGGCATCCTAAAAAAAAACACCCCAAAAAAAATTCCAAAACTGAACAAATGCAATGCCCAAGTTGTAGTTGTAGTTGTTGCTTAAGCTGTAGCTGTTGTTGCATGCCCCCAAGAGCACAACAAGCAACGTCAGCGAAAACATCATTGACTAAAACAACAAAAAACCAAATATAATAAAAAAAACCTCATCGCGATCCCAAAAAGAAAACGTTTTTGCTGTCACAGCTTTTGACTTTAATTTGACTTGTGGCGTTTGGGGGCTGCTAACAAAAATTAAAGGCGCTGAAAACTTTGCTAACCACCCATTCCACCTGGGCGTTTCGTGGAGCTGTCTAAGTAGCTGGGCTTTGCGGGTCGCACACAACACAATTTCTCTATATATTTGTGTAATATTTTACAATTTTATAAAGTAAACGAAACCGGGCGAAATATGAAGCAAGCCTGCAGGGCATCCAAAGTCTCCGAGGCGCAAAACAGGAAGTCAAACACTCACACACACACACACACACAATCACACGTACACGAGAACAGTCAATAGGGGCAGTGGGGGAGAAAAGTACGAGAGTTTGGCGTAAACGGAAGCCAAAAACAAAGGCAGAAGCAGCTGCAGCAACACAACTGTGAAACAGAACAAAACAACACAGCACAAACACAAAAAAAAAACTCAGAGAGAAGGAAACACACAACAGAAACGCAGACAAACGCTTAAGTTTTTGCAGCAACAACAACACACATAGATATAAACTTTGCGGACTGGCTACATATGTCTGCTCTAATGCAGTGTCTATGGCTTGAGGCTGTGACTTAAGGACAACAACAGAACAGCTGAAAAACCTTTCAACACATTTAGCGCGCAATTTAAGACAGAAAACCAAGAGAAAAAGACAAAAGCATAAGCTAGTCTAGAATTTTGATGGGAAAAATACTCTTTATGGCTACAATAAACTATAAATAGTCTGCCATACTCGAATTTCGTTATTATTAGCAGCATTTTTCGTTGTTATTGCTAATATATATAAATATAAAAATTTCTTAAAATAAAAACAGATTATTTTCTTCAAACTTATTTAATACATACATCTATATTTCAAAAAAAATCATTAAGTGCAGCGGCTAACAAAGTACAAAAACAAAAACAAGACAAAAGCGAATAATTTACGGCTTTTTCCTTGGCATTAAACATTTTTTATAGCATACTTTTTGCAGCCAACTGCACGAGGATACAAAAAAATAAGGCGAAATGCAATTAAACAAATAAATTTTCGCACAAACCTAGTTGCCAGGCGCTGGGGGCGTTGAGGGCGTGGCAGACGGGCACACACACACACATGAAAAAACAATAAAAAATTACGTAATTTACCTCAATTAACACGCCAGATGCGCCACGTTGTTATATTGTATTTGCGTGTGTGTGTGTGTGTGTGTGTATTTATGTATTGGGCGTGAGTTTAATTGCAGCCAATGGTCAGCATCAGCGTCATTTGGCCAACAGACAAAACCGTAAACGTTAACGTAACCGTAACCAAAAGCGCAACCATTGCACAGCTTCCGTTGCGAGTGGAAGAGGGAGCTACGGGTAGCGGGGAGTGAAGCTGAACATGGCCCAGCTGAGTTTTATCGCTGCTCTTAACGACACTCCAAGTGTTTCAGTGTCCGAGCCCTGCCCATCCCATTTGAAGCTCACCATTAAAATTCAACGGCCCAGGCGACTTAAACGTTTGGCAGCCAAATCATATCGACCCCGGGGACAGTAGCTAACCCCACCACACCCCTCTGTCTCGTCATTTAACGTGCATGTAAATGTGTACACATAGCCCAACTATGAGCCAACATACCTGGAGCCATTAAAGTTCACTTTATATCCGCCATTTTACAGCGCACAAAAACCTCGCTTGACCTCCTTCGTTCCATCTCTCTCGCTCCCTCTCTCTCGCTCACTCTCACTCTCTTTCTCTCTCAATATAAAAAGCGAGTGAGCAAACAAAAAAATGTATGGATGAGACAGTCCAGCCAGTTGACCTGTTTCTCCTTCTTTTCCGGCTACGTAATTGTGGGTCTGCATAAAAATACGAGTTTTACGTTCGAATATAGAAAACAGGTAAACTCAGCAACAACCAAAGTTCAACTCGACTAACAGTTACCTTGTCAACACATAAAGGTATTTTCTTCTATCAATATCTAAAACTTGCTCAATATCAACACAGATATAAAACATTGAAATACACTTACATACTTTACATCCTTAAAGCTGTACACGGTATTCCATAGGAATTTTTAAGTGTGTTTTCGCTTTCATGTGGCACAGATGAGGTTTTGCAACAGCTGCGGCCATAGGCCATTAAACGACTGTTTATGAATGTGCCCCGAATATCTAAATAATCGTGCTAATGACCGCATGCTGGTTATATATTACAAAAAGTTTGCGCGTTAAAATGTGGTAAATGCATTGAACATTTGTGAAAGCTTTTTCTAAAATATGTGGGCTTATTTTATATTAATCTCATAGGCATGAAATCTACATATAAAAACCAGTTTCCTTACTCACTTGAAGTGCGCTTTGTTTGTGGTTTATTTAGATTTATTCTCTTTTAAAACTCTACTTTAAAAGATTCGTTCCATTTCCAAGCAATACTGTAAGCTCAAATCCACTTCGATGGTCTCTCGAACAACTAATCTATGGATTCAACTGCTTCACAGCCAAAAGAAAAACCAATCGGGCTCTAAAACTCGCCTGCTTATTGGCTAAACAAGAACAAACTAGAAAGGGAGAGAGAGAGAGAGAGAAAAAAAGCGAGTTGCGTGTGGCATCTCAGGCGTTAAGGCCTAATTTGTAGGGTCTGTAAGGCGGTATGGGGCGTTGCTAAGGTTGGGTTTTCTAACTGGCTGAGGCAATTACAGTTAAAGCCAGCAACGCCTCTGCTGCCCCGCCCCCCGTTCACCAATCCACAATTTTGTCCCTATCATTCTATCTCTAATCACATAGCCTGGTTGCAATCGGCTTTTGTGCTGGTGCCGCATCCTGTTGATGGCCTCGTTAGTTGCGACTTAACGTCTGGCGCTCAGGGGAACGGCACAACAATACAATCAACGAACACACACACATACACGTGGCAGCTTTGCAATAAAAACGAATGTCGTGACGTGCTGCAAGCAAAAAAAAAAAGGAATGAGCATGAACAACCCAACAAAAAAACCCGACCAACAAAAAGGAGGCCAACAAAATGACATCGAGCAAGCACTGCTCTCAAAGTTTTAGCTGCCATTTTAATGCGTTGCAGCTTCTCCTTCAAATCCCCAAAAAAAAAATAAACTTTGCTTAAGCACAACGCAACAAAAACAGTAAAAGAAAATAAAATAAATACCAAAAACTGCATAAATAAAATAAGCCAACATCGTTTGAGCTGTTAGCCATAAAACGTTTATAAATTTAATTAGTGCCAAGGCAAAAGTTTGCGGCCCAGGTGAGTTACTTGGATCTTTTGGCCTGGCAGCCAGACACCAACTTTGTTGCATGCAACAGTTTAATTGATGTTTCACTTTAATTGCCGTTTTAAAGACATAGCTTACAGGCAGCCATTAAAATACGCGCACAAATACATTTTTCATTTGACTTGAAAGCGTAGAGAAATGTTGCAAACAGTTGCTGTTGCAGTTGCATTTACCAGATAAGTCCTAGAGACCACATTAGCAATATCTTGAAATAAGCTCAAGAATGCTTAACTAGGGAATGCTCCGTACGAATTTATATCATTTCCATCTCTGAATAATATAATCATAATTAAACGATATTTAATTACCTAATAACGATTGTGTTTAACATAGTTAGAAGGGTGAAAGAAAACAACTTACTCAAATGCAGAGCTCTTGTGCCTTACTCTACCATTTCTATTATGCATTGACCTTGCTGCATGGGAACAAATGTCAACTGTGCATAATATTTGCAATAATTAAAAAATCAATTTGAAAAAGAAAATTATACATTAACCACAAGCGAAAACACAGCAATTACAATACAATTTCGCAATGTGGCCTATAAAAGGCAGCTTTCGCAGCTAAACAGACAAACAGTCAACATGAAACCTTCGCTGTGTCTTCACTATCTGATTAAACACACCAACTGGTGCGGCCGGCTAATGGGATTGGATCTTCTTACGCCAAAGATGGAATGTGTCTCTCGTACCTGGATAACAGTGATTATTCCCGTAAGCTATACGATCTTTGGTTTCTTCTGGTCCTACAAACAGATGCAGATTCACTGGATGGAAGGCCTTAAATCCAGTATAATGTATGGTGGACTCATCAATGCATCTTGCGAGTTGTTCACATTCTTTCAAAGACATTCGGAAATGAAATATCTAATGTACTTCACAACTGACATGTATGTCGAGTACGAACAGCATGGTGCTGTTTATTGTGATGCTCTCCACTTGGGCGTTACTCGGATGTTAAATATCCGTCGTGTTATACGTATTGGCTATATTGTATCTTTCGCCGTGATGCTAGCTCTGCCTGGCATACTTCTCGTCTATAATGGAAGTCGTGTCACAATTATGCAGTACGAGATTCCTGGACTCCCACTGGACACCAACTATGGTTATACACTTACGTATTTACATAATATGCTTAGTGTTGGAGTGGCTGGACTTGGTTTCTATACGGGCGATTTGATCATTTTGCTAGCGTTGACTCAGGTCCTAACATTTGCGCACCTGTTTCAGTTGAAAGCAGATGCTCTAAATGCTGGACTGCATCGTAAGGAGAAGTCCAGATTCGAGTCAAGTGTGGGCGCTTTTACAGACACAGGCATTGATGTATTGCTCATCGATACGATTAAGTTTCATCAAACTTTCATTTAGTAAGCTGTTCATTACGTAACGAATGCAGTTTTAAACGTTGGAATTCATTTTATTTTAGCTACTGCCAGAAACTGGAGTCTACCTATGACATAATGATTGCTGGTCAGGTTCTATCCTCGGCCATTGCAATATTGATTTGCTTTTGTGTGAATTTGAGTGGATTTCATTTGATATCAGCCACCTATTTAGTAGTCAGTGCCTACTCCATGTTGGTCTATTGTGTTGTTGGCACTCAAGTTGAATTCGCTGTTAGTACAAAGCTGTGACTCTTACCAATGCTTGTTCGTAACAATTTTCTTTCTGACAGTACGATGGTGTGTTTGACGCTATTTGCAATATAAATTGGTATGAGCTAAATATCAATCAACGCAAATTATTTGTCTTGATGTTGAAGAAGTCGCAAAATATGCCAATTATCAATATGCTTGGCATAATGCCACTGAGTGTGCGTACAGCTCTGCAGGCAAGTTTTACGGGCTGAATACTATATATCAGCCTAACTAATCCAATTCATTTCACAGATTACCAAACTCATCTACAGCATATCAACGATGATGATGCAATAAATCGCATCAAATATATCTATATTCATTAATGCTTTCAAATCACAGCTTTAGCTTACAATAAAATGTAGTTGCACTGAAGCAGATTTTTAATTTCGAAAACCTAAAAAGACGATGTGCAAAATTGATAGGCATACGCAAAGTACTTGATGTCTGAACTCTCATTAGAGACAGCACACAGCATAAAAGAACAGTTATGCGAGTCGAGTCAAAGTAAAATAGGTTCTCAACTGCATTGCAATGCCTGCAGAGCACTCGGAAGCGTTTAAGTACACTTGAGTGAATTTTAATGGACAACTCTTGCAACATTGCATCGCAGAGAAGGGGACAAAGAGTGTCGCTCTAATCAAGACTTTTGTATATGTCGACTGTTTGTGCGTAAGAACATTTGAAAGTAAAATCTCTACACTCCAACCCCTCTGAGCCAGCAAGAAATATGTGGACATTTTGTATTGTCGTTATCTGCATCGGGGTTGGAAGGGGCGTGCGTCTTAATGAGCTTTGACTGTGCAATCAAGTTGCATTTCTTTCACCTCCCCAGTCATTTGCTCTTGCCAACCGAATGTCATTTACAATTAGAAGTATTTGCAACAGACTTCAACTGTCAAAAGCATTTTGTTAACTTCCTTTGCTCCTTCTTCTTTAATTGCAGCACTTATTGGATTTAGATTTTAGTCAAGTACACTAGACAATTTATTTTATACTTTGTATAAACTGCAAGTTGTGAGAATTTATGTTATAAGAAAAAAATACTTAGGGGAGATCGTCATTTAAACCATTCTAAGAAATTAAACATGGTAAGAATGCATAAAAAGCATTAAAAGTTCTTCATTGATATATATAAACTTAAGAAGTGATGCCAAGTTAATGAAGTTTGCTCCATCCCATCAACATCTTGTGCTTGTGCTCTTTGTGAAATTTGTGCCTGTGATTCAGTCTTATGTATTTGGGTCTTAACTAACGCTAGCATTACCATTTCAAGCATCATTTGCAAGACCAGAACATGGAGTAAACTAGTCTAATAATTACGCACTTAGTACAAAAACACACACCATTTGCTGTGTCATGTTTGAAGCGCTGATGCGTGGAGCTAAAGGAGGACCCCAAGCTGAAACAGAGAGAGAGAGAGAGAGAGAGAGAGTGGGTGATTGGGAGAGAGGGAGAGTATTGGCGCTTGTTTCTGGTTTCATTATGCGAATGCTTATTGAGTTCTTATGCAAATAAACAGCAACAGCAACAACAATAACAAGTGGAGTATTGTATGTTGAAGCACAAACAAGAGCAAAAGTTCCAATAACAGCAAAACGCACAAGTTAAACCACAAGAGGGAGCAACGAAGGCAATGGCACTAACTTGTAAATGGGCCAGGATTTCTTGTTACAAATGCGCCATTCAATATGGCAAACAAGGGATGGAGGCACCAGGAGGAACCACTCAATGGGAACCTCAACTCGCACACTTCTATGGCCTACTTTATTAATATTTATACAAACCAAGTTTTTTTTCCACTTTCTATTCTAGTACAACATTTTCCAGCTGCCTTTGAATTCGTAATATGGACCTAAACAAAATGTAACGCTTTTCGTCGTACAGCTCGAGCCGGTGTGAGTTGGTATTCTTTGTTATTCTAAGTGAAATGAACCATACATATATGTTGAGTGTCGGCTCTGCGTTGTTTGCTCTGCTTACGCATTGCTGATGTTGCAAAATCTCTGAAATAATAACAAGAATGTAAAGTGGGACTGGAATTAATCTTCATTTATATTTATTCCATAGAATTATTAAATATGTGTACCCATAATGTTATGAGTCTTATGAGATTTCAAATAAACTAAAATTTGGTTTCTCCCTTTAACAAATTCAGCAATAAAAGCGGCTTACAGTTCATTTATTTAATATCATAGGATTAAATGGCTCAACAGCTTTAAGCATTTGATTTAATGAGTTCGAGTTTCAAAATACATTTTAATTCTAATCTATATTTCACTTTATTTATTTGCAGATGGAAAATAGCCAACTGTCTTAAGAAAATACACAAATATCTAAGAGCAGGTAAGTCGACAAAATCATCATCTTTAAATGTAAAATCAATGAGCTTAAAACAAAATATTTCAAGTTGGCTGCATTTTCTCATTTGCTCGTCGAATTGTGATATTTCCTTTTGCTCGCATTCCACGAAATGTTCCAAATGTAATTAAAGGGGCATCAAAGTCGACATATTATAAACGAATTTGTATCAAACAAAAAACAAGTAGTCTATCTCGCTCGCTCCTACTGCCAATATATAGTGCTCTTTGTAGCTGTATTTGATTTTCCGGCCATGTTTGTCTGCACATGTCGCATAAATAAACAAGCTGCAAAACAGTCGAAGCAGAAAATTAATTGCCAAATTCTACAGTGCCAAAGTGTTTTTCGAATGTGACACGAAATTTAATGAAAACTTCTCTTCATATGTTGACAAGAAATGTTTTCTCATTTTATTAGCAATATGTTTGAATCGACATTTTGTGCAATACATATTTATGTTATTGTTTCATCTTCTAGTTCGTCACTCTTTCTATTAGTCAAAATCAGCAGATACAATGTAAGCATTGATGGGATTCCTGATTAGTTCAAGTTAAAGCTTATTAAAAGTTTCAGGAAATTTTAATGTTTTGTTTTCGCTCAATCTTTCAATCCAAGTGCTTTTATTACATTTATTCTTGCTTAATTTGCTTAGCTCTACTCAAATAGCTCAAACTAAAAAGAAAACATTAACTTTTAAATGGACATCGCTATTAAAACTAATTGCCTTGAAATACTAACTGCGACTGGCACAGATAATCCAATTTAACGCTAGTTGTTAGTTAGTAAATTATTCTAACTCTAACTTCTATGCTATAGAAAACTTATTCGCTTCGAGGTTGCTTTTATGAGCTCAACGTGGCAAAAGTGACTGATGCATCAAAGTTGTAGTTGTTCTTGTTGTTGTTGTTGTTGTTACCAACATCTACTCTTAGTTGTAGTTGTTGTTGTTGTTATTGCATTTGTTGTACATCTTTGTTTACTTTGTACTCATGTATCGCCCCCATGCATTTTGCCCGTTGGACAACGTTGTTGTTGTCCTTGGAAAGGAATTTAATTTACCCGCCGCCATAAAACGCCAGAACAGAATGGTAAACTTGCTCATGACGCAAAAGAGACGACGAGGACGCCTCTGCAATTTTGTTTGCACCGAAAAATGTGTTTGCACTTTGCTTTAAAAGCGCCAAGCAGAAAATGCTCACAATTAATTTGTCATTTCGTAGTGCAAATATTTAACCAACCCTCCACACACTATGCAGACAATGTATTCGCCTGGTTACCTTAATACCTTTATAGGTGGACTCTACTGCACCTTTGAATTGTTGCCCAGTCTCTCACTCTCTCTCTCTCTCTCTTTGACCAAAGAGCTTAACTTAATTTATGTTTGCTTAACGAAACTTTTCCATATGGAATTCACTTGCTCTCTCTCTTTCTTTGTCCTGAAAAGCAATGTAAAATATTAACAAAAGTTGAAAGCTTGCATATGCTGCAAATGCTTTATACTAATCCTTGACTTTTACCATATTTGCGAAAGGATTTTCTATGCTTGTATGTGTGTGGGTGTATAGAGTTGGCCGTAAAAAGACGGTCCACAATATGCATATATGCATGAGAAGCTTTTATTCAAATTGCAGCTGGGCAAAATGAAAAATGTCACTGAAAAAGATCAAGCAAGTTGCTAGGAGACGAGCCAAATCCAACTTGTCTTAATTGTATTACAGTACAGGCAAGCAGGAAGACAACAATCCAGATGAAAAAAACCACCACGCAAATAAAATTAAATTCCAGCAATGAAAATCGCCTTAAATTGGCGAGAGTAAAAATAAAATATTAACCTCTTATTTTTTTATAAATCATTTATTCCTTAATAATAAATAAATGGAAAACAACTTACGTACGGATTAATATTATCAAAATCCTTAGCTCTTCCCTTAAAGTTTTTCAAAAACTTTCTGTACTTAAAAACATTTCGTTTACTCGTACTTAATCCCAATCAAACTGAAATTCCACAAAAAAACAAAAGAAATAAATAAAAATGAAAAACAAATTTTGCTGCCGTTATTTATGTTTTATGTTGTTTATTTATTTGTTATCATTTTATTCTAAGCTGGTCACCAAGTTCTTTTTTTTCTATTTTAATCTCTAAACGCTTTACAAATTTGAGAGCTAAGACAAAATTCATTTATGTACGTTTACATTTTTGAGCTGTAAGCCAAACAGAGCAAGGAAGAAAAATGAAAGATTTATCAAATTTGCGGCTTTTCCAAGCATTTCAGCCGTAAAGATACAAAGACAAATCCTAAGGACGAATACGAGGCCGTTTGGCATTAAGGAAACTCAAGCTCATGCATATTGTACAATAAATATGTGTAGCATGTTTAACAAAACCAGGAGACAACTGAAAGCTACGGCCAGGTCAGGACTTGAGGTCAGCAGCAGAAGCTGCTGTCAAACAGCTTCTGCAGACTTGCTGGGACTGAGTTTGACGGGTGGGTGCGGCGGTAAGGTAGGAGCCAAGACAAGACAAGACACAAAACAAACAGGCTAATAAGCCCTGGCGGAGTGGCATTCAAACTGACAACTGTCTTCGATACAACCACACAACAGATACAAAAATTGCTACACACTTTTTGGCATATGCCGTAGTTACATATTTGCATATAAAGCTTTTGACTTTCGCATAAAAGCACAAAAAGAAATATAAATGCCAAATAAAATAAATTACACATGTGCGTGTTTGTGTGTGTGTGTGTGTGTGTGTGTGTGTGTGTGTGTGTGTGTGTGTGTGTGTGTGTGTGTGTTTGTGTGTGTTTGTGTGTGTGTGAGTAAGGCAAATATGCAAACAGGATAAACATGAGCCCCATCCGGGACAAAAACTCGGACAAAAGCCGCAAGGCAAACAAGACAACAACTAAATCTCGAGTCAGGGGCAAGTTTCTTCTCTCCATATAGGCATTGATTATTCAAATATTTTGCGAGGCAAAGTTTTTGCCCGAGCACTGACAGCAACACGAAAGCCAGTGCTGCATCTGAATCTGAATCTGAAGCTGAAGCTGGCTCTTACTATGGCACTGGTTACGTGACTATGACACGACCAATTAGTGTTTGCTGGCCAAGTTGCCTGCTGTTCCTTGTTACAAACAGAAACACACGCAAACACATGCACACGCTCATACTGTATGGTGTACTGGCATTAAAATTAAAGCCTTAACCCTTATGCAAATCTCTTGCACTTGCAGTTAACCAGCAAAATATCTGTCATTCAACAAACGCACAAAAGAAAACTAAAGTTGAAGGCGTTGCATTCAACACATGCTTACACTCTTATAGCAAGTGTGCCACACTTGCATGCAAATTAAAGGCAGCAAGCTAGCCCAGCATTGCTTGCTGCTGTCTTGTTAGTTGATAACTCCGTTTGACACGAGCAAATACTTAAAGGCAGAAAAGAAATAAAAGAAAACATAAAAAAAAGGAGAATAGCATGTTATAGGCTTACAAGAAATGACCTGTAATATATTAAGCAATCAAGGTATTGACTGACTGACTGACTGCTATCAACGCGCAGTCCAAGCCATAAGAAGTAGTGGAATAAGTTTCTCTCTATTGGGTATTGGGTTTTTTCAAAATCCAATACTACTCGCCTGCCAGCTTTCGTGCTTTTTAAGGATGAGATCTATATGTTTAACAATAATGTAGATAGAAAATTTTTAGCACGTCCTTATACAATAAATCGCTGTAAAAACTTTTATGTGATTTTGAAGCTTTAAAGTTTGAAGAAAGATTGCAAACATCAGTAAGGAGAGCCCTAAGCTTAACTAACATTATAAAAGCTCGTTTCATCTCAATAAAAGAATTTGCATACAAACGAAAGAAAAGAAAGAAGCTTTAAGATAAGATTTAAAGCTCTTAACCTTTTAAAGTGAATGGAAAGAAACTTTTTGAGATCTACCAAAACACAATTTGCCTTTTGTACACCCTAAAATATAAAGAGTATAAGAAATAACGGAACAATACGAAAAACTTGACAGAAAAAAATAACCAAGTCAAAGGAAAACAAGTGAAAATCGTTGAGTTTAGTTAGCATCAATTGAGAGCAAAATTTCAAAGTGAATAAAGCGGCAACAAAAATAAAAAGGAAAGGTGCAAAAAAGGAAGGCTAAAAGTAAACAACCATTATGCACTTCACATAAACGATGGGATAGAAGAAAGGGCCTGGTGGCAAGTGTGGCAACAACAGGTTTGGGTTGTTGGCCAGCATATGAAAACATTTTACTGCCAAACACACACACACACACAACACCCACCAGTAAAATAAACAATTTCATAAGATATGCGCAACAACAGCAAGAGCAACAATACGAAGAAGAAGTAGCGTTGAAAAATATCTGTTTATACATATACATATATGGATATATATATATATATATATATATCTATCTATATATATGTAAAATGTAGCAAGGAAAGCAGCAGGAGTAGGAGTGGTAAAGTGGGCGACGGCAAGGAAAACCGCAGGGCAGGCAAAAGCAGAAGGACGAACAAAAACAACAATAACAACAGCAGCAGCGTCAAATAATGCAAAACAAACAGAAAAACGTAACAAAGTAAGACAGTGGCTGGAAAAGGTGCAGGGGCAGGGGCCAGTTTGTTGGGGAAGGGGACGCCAAGCGACGAGACACATTGCCGCCAACGCAAATAAACCCCAAATAGTGGAGTCACCACGGACAGAGGGGGAAAGGGAGTGTGGGTTGAGTGCCGGAAACTGCCGCCGACATCGTTGGCCACTCAGCAACGTTTGACACTTGACGCAAGGACAACGTAAGGACAATGGCGACAGCATTAAACAGAGAGAGAAAGGGAACAGGGAGTGATTGAGGGAGTGAAGGCTGCAAAAAAGCGCACAAGAAATAATAAAAATAAAAAAAGCAACAAGAACAAACATAAATAAATATTTCAATTTTTATATAAAAAAAAAGAATTTCCTTTTTTATTTGTCGCGTACAGATAAAATATTGTGAGTATGGTCACAAACAAAATTAAATCCACACGCAGCAAGACACACACACACACTTCCCGGGGAGTAACAAAGTGCTGATAAAGCGAGAAAGTGACATGCGAAAAACAGCTGCGGGGTGAAAAAAAAATGTGGAAATAATCGTAAAACGTATGTGGAGTCAAGTGATAAATTTCTGTATTTTCAGTTTGTCAATGGTAAACGTTTGTGGCAGGGAGAGAGAGAGACAGAGAGATAGAGAAAAAGCGAGCGAGCGAAAGGGTGGAGTGTAGAAAATAACAGCGAATTATAACTGAAATTAAACTCCTCAATAAAGATGAGATCAGACTTAAGTTTCTTAACCAAAAGTTTTTAAAATACTGAACACATTTCATAACAGGCAGTAGGAAGCATCTTAGACGCCATAAAGCATATATATTCTTAATCAGCATCAACAGCCGAGTCGATATAGTGATAAAGCGATGTCCGTCTGTATGTATGAACGCGTCGAACTCAGAGACTATGTGAGCCAGATTTGGAACATAAGCTCGCTTACTAGGCAGTACAAGTTTGTTTCAAATTTTCGATAACTTATCCCGTTTCCGATGTACACATGTGACCGATAACAATAAAATCTAGAATTTGGAAAACTTTGAGATGGCGTTTGAAACATTTAACAAAATAAAGACAATCTGTGGAATCGTAATTGGAATCAGTTGCGAAACACCGGAGATATCGAACATTGAAGTTAAGTAAATTATGTTTGTACACGCACACATACTTGCAAGCACTGACTGTGCGCGCTAAGTATATAGTTCGAGGGATCTTCAATAAATGTACTTTAATCAACATTAGTTGTGATATTTTAAAGTACAAATGTTCGAAAAACATATACATTTTGTAAAAATAATTTAAGAATAACTATCATTGACGAACCTTTAAATTAAAGGAACATACCGTAAATAATCCTTGGAGTATTATCCAATATTATACTAAGCGATTTCGAAAGCAGAAATCTGCCTTAGCTAACTTTTTCCATAAAAATAGTTTAGTTCCTTCACGGCAAGGGCAGTTTTCACAGTATCCACAATGTAAAATACCTTTATTGAAAATAAATTCACACAAGTTGAAAGTTGAAACTGCAGCTGGCACTTTGGCTACAAATTTCCAGAGAACTGCCCCAATTCAAGCTAAGTGCCTGTTGTTCAATAGTAATTGAGGGATAAGCTAACACTTTACATGTGCATCAGGCAACAAAATCATCATCATTCGAAAGCATAGTGGTCTAAGGCATTCCCAGGACTATCGAAAATTCCAAGTTAATCAACTGACGTGCCGTGTGCAACATTTGTGTTGCATACCAAAACAATTTTCGGTTGGCCTGATCCAATTTTTGGGAAGGGTGCCACGCTAGGGTCTAATGTATGCATTAATTGAAGTACAAACAATGTATGCATGGAACAAAAAACAAAAAATACATGGCTTATGGCAGATTCTGTCGTTGCGAGCGTACTCAATATGCTAATATGCCAATATGGTAAAGACAGCAACGAAATTCAGTTGCCATATTTCGGGGGCATGCAAATTAACACCCACACACACAACAGCACAATAAAAAGCAAAAAAAAACAACTAAGTAGCATGGAGACTTTTGAATGGGAATATGCTCGAGGCAAACAAAACAGTTTCAGATATGATGCAGCCTTCAAAAATAGATGTGGTTGACTTCTACTCTCGCTCCTCTCCTTTGGGCCATAATCAATAGGGCCAATTCATTCATAACATACATTGAAGCAGGAAAGCAGCTGAGAAAAACATTATTGGATATGCGGTATCGGTTATTTCGGTATCAAAAGGCAGCCAGTATCTAAATGTTGCAGCTGAATTTATGAAAATGGCTAGTTTGATTATGCAACAAAAACAACAAGAACAACCGTTGCAACTGCGGCTGCATGCAACGTACGAACCAACCAACCAAACCCATCAAAGTACACGCCATGAGCCAGAAACAGAAACTAAAACAACAATTGCCAAGCGGGGCTAACCGCAACATGGTAAACATGAAACCGAAACTGTAACTAAAACTGCGAAGTAGTCGAGGGTGTGCTTGTATGTGTGTGTATGTGTGTGTGTGTGTGTTTGTTGTGTATATGTGCGAGGCAACAAAATTGAAAGCATTACGAGAGCTGCAAAAATTTGCATGCATATTTACAAACTTTTGCGTTGGGATGGGGTTGGCGAGAGGGGCAAGGAGCACCCACTAAACTGATCAAAATACAGGCAACCCACAACCCGCACCACCCAAGCCCACGCAAGCGAGCCTGTCGTGCCACATTTGCCACATTTGATGTTCGTTTTTGCAACAATTTGCAAATGCAAATTGCTAACATGCAACAGGGACATGTTGCGTAAATGTCAATGCTACAACACACACACATTCGAATAGTTGTGATTGTGTGTGTATATGAGTGTGTGTGTGTGTGTGTGTGTACGTTGGGGCCACTCAATACGCGTTTTGCCTGTCTACGCTTCAATGATGAGCAGCGCCTGTACCTAAGAAATATAGCTGCAGCTGCCAAAGAATACAAAAAGACTCCGACTGATTGACAGGGGAGTTGTGTGGAGCACATTGTACAACAGCTTGGCGGAAGGCATCGCAGTGTAAGACATGGGGCGTGGCATCAGCTGCCGAGCCGATGCGCTGCTGCTTAGAGATGCATGAAACACATGGAAGAAGATTGAGAAACAAGAAACACGACAGCAAAATGCTGATGACAGTCGACTCAAAAAGGCAACAGAACGAGCAAAAGGCGTTGCAGTAGCTCTTTGTGTAAGAATCTTTTTATTTAACAAACCAATACGTGTATTAAGCCAAGAATTGAGCAAAGAATAGGTTACTTTTTGGTAGATAAGTTGTTTAATTTGCAGAACACAGGTATAAGCCATAAATAAACTTCTATGCCTATGAAAATAATTAAGAAAGCTTAACGCGAATGACTCTCAACATTTTGGCTCAAGCATTCAAACGTTTAGCGAACGTGGCATAAACATTCTTCAAGCATAAAAACCATCGAGTGTAGCTCACATTGAGTGTTAATCCAGTACCAAAAGTTTGGCCCATCATTCCAACAAACTCTGAAACTGTTTAAGCCAACAGCATTTGCGGTCCAATTAAAAACTGTTAGCTGCATTTTGCAAAATCATTTGGGAAAATATTAAGAGAACTTAAATACGAAAATTACTTGACAACTTTTCTCAATTTCAGCAAAGCAGCAAGGAAAAAACTTAAGGTATGTTGGAAAAAGTGTTTCAGCATGATGTATAAAAAGGAAATCCAGTGAAAGCCAAATATACACACACACACACACAAATACTGGGAAATGAGGTTTACAAAATCACAGCCCAATTTGGAAAGTACCAGAAATGCTAAGAAAGAAACCATGAGAGCGAGAGAGAGAGACAGAGAGAAAGAAAGAGACAGATGTAGTTGGAGCATGAGTAAGTGCAAATCAGAGGAGTACGTTAAATTTTTGCTGACTTAACAACATACAAATGATGTAAATGAATGAGTACATGAGCCAGTGAGTGAATGAACACACAAACACACACACACGCACGCACACATGAATAAATGTATGAGCTTTTGTGAAAGAGGGAGAGGAAGAACAAGATGAAAATAAAGTTCTTTCTGCAAAGCCAACTGATGTTTGCATGTAGAACGCGATGGGTGAAAGCAGCTTACTCACGTTTGTGTAATCAGTGTGAAACCAGCGTTAGCAAGGAAAAGCCAGTACCACAAAAACTCATCTCCCTGCCGCCCTGCCCTAGTGTCCTTGTGCTCTCCTTCCATCTGATATCCACCCGCAAAAACTTGTGAAGATTCCAATATACATAATGACATGAGGCACTCGAATACAACAAGAACGACCTGCTGCCTTCTGTTTCTCCTTCTTCCTCATCTGGTGTCGTCTCGTGGAGACGGTGATGAAAATGCCATGTGACAACGCTATAAGATATACGTGTGTGTGTGTGCCGTTGCCACGCCCATACACCCTGCTCACACCCACACGCAAATACCTTTATCGTATGTCAACGTGTCAAAGCCAGAGTCAATTTGACTTGCGGTTGTCGTTGCCTTTTTTTTTTTGGCTTCCTCTCCTTTCCCCATGCTGCTGCTGCGACTGCTGATGCTGCCGCTTGGAATTTAGCCCTGGAGGTGTGTGACAACATCGTGACTTGAATTTTTGACAATTTTTCTTGTTGTTGCCACAAATTTGTTGCAGCTTTAAGGCTAAATGCAATTGTTTGCGCTGCTTCAAGTTTTTTTGTGGCCCAATCAAATAAGCCAAATGCAGTCGCAAATCATTTAAACTACTTAGCGATAACTTAAACACGACTCGAACTAAAACGCACAACAAATCAAATCAAAATTAAACAAAATGCTGCCAATTAGAGTGATCAGAATGCTCCAATGTGCAAGTTGCCACAAAAAAGCAAAAAAACAAAACTTAGCGCGGCAAAGTCAGTAAAAATGTATGACAGCAACCAACCTCAAAAAACGGGCCATTTCATTTACGACACTGCCATTGCACACGTTTTCCTTTGCTCTATTGCTCAAAGTTGGAGAAAACCAAAAAGAAAAACAAACTGTGCCACAATCAGCAATTGACATTAGAAAGTATAGTAGTACATTATAGCATAGATGAAGAGCTTTATACACTTTGTTAAGGGTAAGAATTTTAAGAAAAAATTTGTATGTCCTAAAATGAAAAACAAAATGTAAAAAAACGCGTTTAAAGCTTGTATCAATAATATGTTAATTGAAATCAGAGATTGTTGGAAACAAATATCGCTATGTCTTCAAATATTTACTTTTTAAACTGCAATCAAAATGTCTTCAAATATTTACTTTTCAAAATGCAATATTAAGCTTAATGTTAGAAATTACTAAATGTGATATATTATATATTTCTTATGCTATTCTGGTATGTTTCAAGAACAGGGTATTCTAGTATCAAGCATTTTAATTCAATATAATTTTTTATTTGGTGTTTTTCATTCAGTTTTTTTTTTGTTTTTCTAGTTTGTTTTTGTGGCTTGCCAGCTTTGGCGCCTCATAATGTTGAAAGTTGATTGCGCTCAAACAGCCAAGGCGTTGCACAAAGTTTCTTACCAAGCAAGACAGACGTTTCTAATTATTTAATGGCCGCATCGCATGCAGTTTTGTTATGTAAATGTGCCGGGTGTTGGTGGTGGTGCTGGTGGTGCCAAAGGTTGTGGCAGTGGTGCTTGCCAAATATTTATGGCTGGGGCGTCTGCATGCACTAAATTTTTGAACGCAACTGCAAAGCGAAACTTTCCAATCATTATTGCATGCACACACACTCACACACACACACACCGACTGGCACACTTGGCTAGGCACGTAATGGCCGCTGCGCCTTTGTGCAGTGATACGTGCAAGAGGCAAACAAAAGCCAAAAAGAGAAACGAAACAAAAGGCGTTAAAAATGCACACACACACACACACACACAAAGTGAAAACAAAATAAAAAACAATAAAACAAAACCTCTGTAAAGTACTTAAAGTGCAGTGTGGCTAAGGACATTGGGTGGTGGTGTGGAGGTGTGGTTGGGTGGGGGCGTTACCCATTAAATAACGAAGAGGAAGAAAGAAAGCAAGGGAAAAAATGCAAAAATGGAATAAATTGCATTTTGATTTTTTTTTCGCACACATTTTGCTTTATTGTTTTTCGCCGTAAGGGGGGCCGTAAGGCTGGCAGAGGCGTGGCACGCCACAGTTTTATCAGATTTGCGCATATAATGTTTAAATGGAATTTCCTTGGCCAGCTCATTGACTTTATGGCAATTAAAATGACCAGAAAAAAAAGCTGCTGGGTCAAAAGTGAAGCTAAAGCTAATTGAAATTCCAGCAAAAAACCCAATAAAAGCAATTGGCGAAGAGATAAGAAAAAATCCATTGATGGAAGGCAGTGTGTCTGCTATATATATATATATATGTATGGAGGAAATGGTTAACAATGCATCCGGCAACATTGCCACCGTTTCCGCTTGCCACTCAGAAATGAGCAATGGACTTGACAGAGTTGACTCCATTGGATCTCATTCAATGAGCGGACAGATTAGTCGCTCCTCTAGCCAGATAACGAGACGGGCAGAAGGAAAAAAAGAGCACATCGACAGAATACAACAGCATGAAAATGGCCAAAAGCAAAAGTCCGTAATGATGCGGAAACTAACAAAAGGCCGCTACGATACAAAAGAGCAGTGACAGTCTATAAAGGACGATGGTCAAGGACGCAAAAGGGCAGAGAGCTAGGAGCTCTTTCTCTCTCACTCAGTCCAGAAGCATTCTAAAATTGCGGTCAATTGAAATGGCAATCAAGTTAGTGGCACGTCCTCGCCATGGCCAATATGAGCACAATAAAAGACCACACACATACACCGAAGGGTAGGGCAGGCAATTCACACCCCACACAAAAACACACACACACACACACACAACCACTGGAACCACAGAACAGTAAGAGAAGCAGCAGCAGACCGCACCACAGCGAGACATCAAAAAAGCGCAACGAGCCAAAAAATAATTACAATCGTCAAAGCAAAGGCATTCGCCATTTTAAGGCGACTTAACTTAATGAAAGTGAACCAAATCACGCAGAGCTGACAACAAAAAGGAAATTGTAACAACAAAGGCAACGAACTTAAGCCATTCCATTATGTCCGTCTTCAAGTGTTATTCTTTCATTTATTTCATATAAACACGCCCATAAGAAGCCAAAGAATAGCATATTTTGTTTGCAAATTCAATTATGCTTTAGTTACTCAAGTTTTTAAGTATTTAGATTCTTTAATCATACAAAAACTAAAACTAAGAATCTTAGTATGCATTTGATTGCGTTTTATAACACCTTTTCGATTATATTTATCACATAATTCAAACCAAAAATCGCATCTTTTGCGAATCTTCAAGCTTTAAATTGCAAATAAATGTTTAGAAAATTAAATAAGAAACGTCCACTGAAGCGTTAACAGTGTTTTAAATAATATAATTTCCGCCTTCAAGGTGGTAAAAGAGAGGCAGAAACCATATGCGACCTGAATTTAGCCAGACATCCTGGCGTACTAGCCAAAAGCGAGAAAGAAGAAGACGAAAAATAATATAAAAATAAAACGAGCACAGGAAATGTGCAACGCAAAGAAAAAAAAACACAAAACTGCAATAAAAAATATAAAACCTAAAAATCATTTGCGAACTGGGAGAAATTCAGTTCAACTCTCGACTCGACTGGGTCGTAAGTGGTAAATGCATTGCCTACTTTGAGGCGCCACTGAGCAGCAGCAGCAGCAAGAGCAACAGCAGTTTTCAATTTAGTTTGGCCATCGGCTCTTATCGCTCCAAACGCACACAAACACACAGAGTGACTGGCAATTTGCGCAGACAAACTGCAGACACCGCAAGCAACTTGCTGCTTGCAACAAAACTTACTGCACATATACGCCAACAAACTGCAGCACTTTTCGCACTGTGCTGAGCCACAGGCCTAGACTGCAGTTGTTGTTGCTTGTTGGCTGGCAGTTCTTACACACCATTTGTTGTTGTTGGTAGCAGCGGCAATGGCAGATTTTCCGTTTAGCTTTCATTTGATGGCCTTTTAAAGCCATTTTATCGCGCGCTTCAGCAGTTGCAACTGCAACGAGACAAACCGTTACGCCGGAAGTTTAGCTCGTGCGCTTACCACACCAAAAATAAAGTAAAACACAAAGAAAAAAAATTGGGAAAAAAGGAAAATTACAAAAAAAATATACTGTGGAAAGACCGCAGAGTATTTTCGGTCATGTCGCTGCTGCTGTCGTTGCTTCTTCTTCATCTCTTGCGGCGGCTGTGGCAATGGGCGGTCCTGTAGAGGTCCAGCCAAAGCACTTCCTTCCTGTGTCTGTTGCTAAAGCCCCCCTCCGGTCCTACAAACAAACACAGAAAACCCCTAAAAGCGCCATTTTGGTGGCGACTCTAAACGCTTTTCACACATTTTGTGTGCAGCATTTGTCGGTGTCTGTTCATGATTTATGTTGTCTTGTTTCCCACCAAAAAAAAAATTCCATGTTTAAGTTTAAATGGAGAACTTGCAACCAGAAAGTCGCATACAAAATGCACTTGTCTGTCAGCCTAGTCGAAGCTTCAACTTGTTCTCGTTATGAACTGAAACTGGCCAAAAAGTGAAGAGCATAAGAGATAGCATGCAAAGTTGAAGTTTGTTTTTCTTGCTTGTTTGTTTAGCCAACTAAGTACATTTAGCACACTTTATGTCTGTCTTTTATCTTTCACTCTTCTGTCTTTTATTTAAGTGAACCTAATGGCTCTGACATCGATCAATGTAGGTGTATTTGCCTGTGTGTGTGTTCGTGTTTGTGTTATCAATGGCTACTTCAGAGAGCTCAATGAGTTTTATTTGTTAGCACATTTTTCTTGTTTGGCCGAAATTGTTTTCTTTGGCTTGTCGCCTTGACTTGGTCAATTCAGTTAGCAAAAATTATCGACTGTTTGTCTGCTTTCTCAAGAGTTTGCATGTGCTAAAGTGCCCTTTACACACACTCACACACACAGGCAGACACAAACACAAGCTTACGTGTGGCCTCATGCTGATAAAGATAAGTGCAAGATAAGCAAATGTTTTGTTGAATCAACTTTTGTGTATTATGTTTGATGCTCTCTTCTTTATAGCAAATGCAATTTTAGGCGCTTTTGTGTGAAGTGTTGTTAGAGGATTATTGGCATTGAGCCCGTTGACTTTTGCTAAGGTGGTAAAATAGATTTAAGTTAATACTTGTGTTTGTAAAGGTCTCTAATGCGAATTGCCTTTTGAGAGTGGTTTACTGTTTTTAATATTAAAATTTAATATAAAAAGCATACATTGTTTGCATAAGTTACTTTCAGTTAATAAATAATAACTTTAATACAATTTTGCCTTGCTTATCCACTTTCGTTCCTAGTTACTTTGTCAGTTACCTACTTACTTGGTTTACTTCTTATCCAACTTACTTATTTTCCCACTAAATTATTAACTAACATACTTACTTACCTTTATGTAAGTATACTCACTCTTTTACTTAGGTTGTTCATTTTTAGATTTGCCTACTAACCTACTTACATACTTCCTGAGTTAATGACTACTTATCTACTTATTTACGGATTCTATCCTTAGCCTTAAATCTCCATTACCTAGTTATAATAACTTTAACGTTAAACTGCATTTTAAGCACTTTTACTTAATGCCAAAAACTAATCATCATTTTTACATAACGTTTGGTTTTTTCCAGATGCTTGAAATAAACAAGCACACAAAAAGCCAACACCAGAAAAAAAAACTATGTCCAAATAATACGCTTCAGTTAAATTACATAAAATCTGACGAAAAATGTATGAACTTCACTAATTGGCAGCATTTACACAAGGAACCTGCTAGCAGCATCGCCAATTAGTCCCCACCAGTCAGTTATTAACAAGAAGTAAAAACAACAATGAACAATATTCAGAACATGGAAAATGATTATGTGCAAAACTCAGAAATAACAAGTTATTGGGGTAAGGTAGAAACGAGAGGGTGGAAGGTGTTAACATGCGGTCATATGTTAAACTTGTTAATGACATCAAATATGTAAGTTCATTAGCAAGGTTGTAAAAACAACAAGCAGAAAACAATCAACTGCGTTTAAAACTCAATGGAATTCGTTGTTGCTGTTGTTGTTGTTGTTTGTGTTGCAGTGTTACATTGAGTTAGCTGTTGTCAACTCTCCATCAACTCCATCAATCAAATCAACAAATTGCCAACTGACTGCACAAAGTTGTCACTTGGCTGGCCAAGATCGAAGGGGCAAAGCCAAAGCCAAAGCCAAGGAAATGAAATGAAAATTAAAATGCACACACACAACAGTCAGAGAAGAGCGAGGGGGAGGCGTAACATTGGCCAAGTGGAAGACCACATAAAGGCAGGTGACACTCCTGGACAATGCCTGTGGCGCCGCCATCACTTTGACGTTGTTACGTGAGGCAAGTGCGGCACGGCGGTTCATGGCGGGTAAGCATGCAGTCAACGAATAAGGCAACCAATCAAGCGGCGTGTGACATGCAACTGAAGCGTGCGTGCCCAGCAAAACTCCTGCGTCCCTTCATGCATTACAAACGCAGTGAATAGGCAGCCGCAGGAACAACGCACAACGCCAGTTAAAGCAACATGTTGCACTAAGCAAAATACTAAAATATTTTGGCTGAAATATCATAGGAAATATATATATATATATTATATAAAGGGGTTTTTTCATTATTTGTATTAATTTTTCATCGTGACTCTTGTTATTCTCCATTATTATTATTCACATTTTAAGAAACTCAATCTATAAACTTTTACTTTCTAAAGTATGTTTGGCATATTTATTTTTCTGAGTGCATTTGATGCAGTCCCAGTGTGTTTGCTGTCCGTGCAGTACAGGCAACTTGGCAACATGGCAACTTTTAGCTAGTTTGTAGTCAGCTTCGTTACAGGTTGTTAATTTCACTGACTCTCGCACGTTTGCCACATCAACCTGTCTCTGTCTCGACCACACACAAAAACACACACAGGAGAGCGAGCAGACGTCTCGTTCTGCTTTCATCATTTAATTAACTGTTTCGTGTGCCGTGTGAACAGCCAGACTAACTGACTAGATAACTGGGCAGGACTGGGCTGGTGAGGACAACAGACTACAGGCAAGAAGCACCACGTACTTCATGTCCTTCAATGCTAAATATGATGAAAATCACATTTCAATATGCAGAAGCCGTTAGCAGCAGAAGCAACGGCAGAAGGAGGAACATAACGCGACTCCTTGGTGGCACACATTGCATGCCACTTGATTGATCGCTTGGGCTTGCTTTTGCTAAACGAGAAATTTAACTGTCACTCGACCAATGCAACAACAACTGTTGCAACCGTTACGCCTTACGTAATTGGCGATAGTTGAGACGTGCCTGCATCGATATGACATATGACTATGGCTATGGATATTGAATTCCAGACATAATATCAAGGTTCAATCAAGACCTTCAAATTATGCAGTTGTATAATGAAGAGGGATTTTTAGATTACCCGTCGAATGTACTTCTTGCCTTAACCCTTAACAAGTGTCAAACAGTTAAGCAGTTCAATTTGCGTAATTTGAACTGCTTGCTTAAAGTATGTCTGCTGTTTTTAATCTCTTCATATTAAGTGCTCCTTTGTGCACTTAATTGCATTTCTTTATCAACGGAAATACTTTTGTGCATTTTCCACAACTTAATTCAACTCAAACATACTATCTGTAAAGCTTATCACTCCTTCCCGTCCAACAGAGCTCTAACAAATCGCATCAACGTCTCTTGTGGCTTTGCCTTATTTTATTTCTAGCACAACAACAACTCCAACAACAACTGCAACGAGGATTCGCGGCTATCAAATTAATAGATAAAAACTTGTGTACGAGGGTGACGGCGCTTGGGGAATATTTGGGTTCTATAATTTATAGCTGGAAATCAGAAGAGCAAACAGAATTGTTTACGACTAAGTAAGAGACAGAAAAGAATTCGCCCGGCTTTTGTAGATTGAAAAGAAATTGAGCGCGATATATGCGGTGATTTATGTATTATCTTCGACGTTATTTGAGTTTATATTTAAAACATTAGAAAAGAGAGAAAACCAAAAACAAAATGTCGAAAACATAGTTAGATAAAAACTAAAACTGCACACAAGCAAAAAGGGGAAAGAGTGGAAACGTTGAATGTAGGTAACAAACAACCAGCAAACAGACAGACGGACAGACACAAGAGAGATAGTCCGAATGGGAAAGAGAGAAGAAGGATAGACAGATAAAGTGCAAAGGGCAGACAGACAAATAAAGCGGAAATGTTAACGGCAACGAATGGCGGCAATGGCTAACTGCAACTTAGGGCAGCCATTTTGTTTAATGCGACTATCTATCCGTAGATGTGTGTGTAAAGCTTAGGTAGTTTTGCAGCTCACATATTTGGGGTTATTTTGCGTTACATGATTTCCGCTTAAGCACTCAGTATGTAAAACCCAACTGCCATCCATTGCGTTGTAATTTATGTTGTAATTTATGCTTTTGGACAACGATTCGTAGCAGTCGCCCAAATTTAAATGGACTGCCAGAGCCGTTGCAGGCACACACAATAAGATCAGCAGATTCAAGTGTTCTTTGGATGGCGGAGGGGTGACGGTTCTGGGGCAATGCTTACAGGCGCAACAATTGTTGACATTAATGCCTCGCAGAGAAGGGCTCGACGGGCGTTGTGCTACGAAAAGCGCAGCATTGTAGCTCTGTACAGTTACACAAGCAGACACACACACACACATTGGACACATTGCTTGAAAATTGTCTACACACAGCAGCAAAATGCAGCAGCAGCTGAAAATAAAAGCAAAGAAGTGTCACTCACAATGGCACTGAAGTGAGAGCACTTGCTTGCACGCTTTCTCTCTCTCTCTCTCTCTCTCTCTCTCTCTCTCTCACTCTCTCTCTCTATCTCTGTTTTCTTCTCGGGTCCAGCACACACACACACATTAAGTGTTTATGTATGTGTTGCTGTTCAGCAATTGGCAACAGGCGGCATAACATTTGCTAAGGGTCGAGTTGACTTAAAGCGACCCTCTTAGATAAATAAAAGCGAGATTTTATATTGCTGCCAAAGCAGCGGCTTAAAAGGGACTTTAAATTATACAAAATTATATATTTTGATTCAAGGAACTTGATTTCATGTTTAATTGTACGTGAACTCATCCAAACCCAATGTTTACTAAGTTGCAACTAAAACTGGACGAAAATAAGTCTTGAAAAAAAAATGTTCTACGCCAAAACTTAAAACATATTATTTTCCTATTTCCTATTCAAATGCTTTTAAAATACCACAAAAGAATTGCATTTTGTTTCAGATTCAACGCAAGAAGTCAAAGGTTGAATCCACACGCCAATTGTCGGATATAAAATGAAGATAGAGGAAAATTTGTTTTGTTTTCATTTTATATTATAGTATATACTTTTTGTTGTTCTCAATTTGCTGTTTTGTTGGGTTATTTGTTTTTTTTTTTTTTTTTGGAAGGGGGGGGGGAGTCGTTGGCTAGTTTTGTTGGGCACAAAAATAACAATTAATTCCGGATAAACACATTTCCTAATTAAAAAATTCCTTTTGTAGCATGATGAACCGAGGCAGCGCCAAAACAAAAGCGAGCTAAATGAAATTAAGTGAAAACAACTAAGCAAAATAAAAAAAAAGAGCAGACGAAAAAAAACACAACTCGGCAAGGGAACAGCTTACAAAACTGACAGGCTAGTGGAAGCAGAAGAAGAAGAAGGAAAGAAGATACAGCACAGAAACGAAAAATGTGCAGAAAGAATAGAGGGAGAAAAAAACTCTTAGACAAGCGCATAAAATGCGAAAATTCAATGGAATGTTGAAAGGTTTTGGGACGCAGCAAGCGGAGCAGCACGATGCCAGCTAATGCAACACATGGCGTATATGTAATGCGATTTGAATGGCTGGCAAAAACGTGTCGCCGGCGCTTTTAATTTCACTCAAAGGCCAAAAATTTAATCAACCAACATTCACTAAGCTGATTAGGGTCGCGCCAGCAAGCGAGAGAAAACCTGCACCCTTTTCTTACTCCCTTTTCTACTTATTCCTTTCTTTCGCGTTGCGAACAAACACTAATTTCATCTTTGGGAGTTCTTGCCTTCATTTATATTTATATTTTTATTTTTTTGTTTCGTGAAGCAAGTAATTTATTGTGCGTAGCATAATTAACCCGCCTCGTGGTCGAATTTTTTGGCTTTAACACTTTGTTTCTTCCAATTGCTGCCGCTGCCACCGCGACCGCCTAATGACGTTGTATACAATACATTTTGCATGCTTCGTGGTTGCCTTTTTATATTATTTTTTGACTTGAATTTGTATACACTGCATTCTGAAGAAAATGTAACTTTTTTCTTATGTTATAAAAATATAAAAAACAGAACAAATATGCAATTTACATTTGTTACTTTTAAATAGTTATACTTTATATAAAACACATTTGAAGTATAAACTTTAAAGCTGAGAAAAAAAAGGCTAAAAACAAAACTTTAAATCAAACAATTTTTACTTTTAATTAACTGAAACTAAAAGAATAACAAAAAATAACATAATTTATATACATCTACATCTCTATTTCTACAGAGTATCCCTCAGGCAAGCAACCTTTTTTTCTTACCGTGGGCAGAAAGGCAACACGAAAAATGAAAAGAAAAGAAACTGTATTTCTTTTAGGTGATTTAAGTCTTATCTGCGTGTAAAGTCGCCAACGTAATTAGTTTCATTTTGGCTAAATTGCGTCTGTGTCCGAACCCTAACCAAACCAGCTACCCTTCACAGCCATCCCCTTCAATGATGCCGATGGCTGAACCTGAGCAAAGTTGATCTTTATTTTTTCGCTTACATTTCACAAATTGTGCGCAGCTTGGCCACGCTGAGTGGGTTATTAAAAAGCAGGCGGAGCAGTGAGCGAACGTTGTGAAGGTAAGCTTTTGGTATCGTATAACTGGCAGCTGGCAGTTGGCAAATGTCAGCTTAGCCTTCCCCAACCCTCCACCGCCAGCCTGCCAGCCATTTGCCCCTTATCCAATTGCTGGCGTTAGCAAAAGTGAAATGACAGGCAAATTAAACTCTAGTAGATGACAGGCAACAGACAACTTATCAGATATTCCCGTAAATAGATATATATGTACATGAACAATAATACAAGGCATGAAAAATAATACGCGTAGTTTTGTGTTTAACAAAAAAAAAAATCGGAAAAAAAGTTAAAGGCATTTAGGAATGTGCATGTGTCAAATTGTGTCAACATAGTAGCATTTTGGAAAAATCATTTATTATTTTCAGGTCTTGTCATTCAAAATAGTTGTTTGTGTTCCCTTTTTGTCAAAAATATTACTAAAAAAACACATCGTTCTATCCCCTTCAGAATTATGGCCAGCAATACGTCTAGCCGTATGGCCAGCAGCAAGCAACTGAGGTTGGAAACGCCACACCCAACGCGCGTTTTTCGCCAGCAGTCAAACATTGTCAGCGTCAATGCCAAGGATGCCAACAAGGACAGCAAGGATAGGGACAGAAAGTTAAGATCAACAACGCAAAGGTCAATCAGCCATACCAAACAGCGTAGCAAACGTAATGAAATCACTGAAACGCTGAACCGTGCTGCACAACTAACAGCAGCAGCAGCAACAACAATACCAGCACATTCACTGCCGCCACAACTACCGCAGCTAACAGCAAAAGCAGCACCACCAGTAACAGCGCCAGTGCCAGCAACAGCACCAGCAGCAACAACTTCAAGCAAAGCTCCATCTAATGAGCGCACAGCGATTCTGACTAGGCAGTTAGAGATGGCACAACATATCAAGCTGATACGCAAGAACAAGCGCGATGGCGCTGTGACCATGGCAAGAGCTGAGGATCTGCTTCTTAACAGCAACGCCAGATACCCCAAGGAGTCCAAGTCCCCAGACAAGGCAGAGACTACTGCTGTTGCTGCACAGCGTCCGATTCGTACAAAAAATCAAAGTCACAATTCAAAAGTCTTCTTTGATAAGTATTTTAAATTTGCCTACGATCTAACACAGCCGGATGGTGTGCGCCAGCTGGAAGCACATTTCTTTCCCACCCAAAGCTATCAAAGCAAACAGCATTTAAAGAAAAGCGATGCGGGCGATTCACCTGAAAAGTAAGCGCTATCGTTTGTGAACTATATAACGGCTGCAACAATCCAAATTTTTGGAAAAACCCATTAACAAAATGTGTTTTAAATCGGTAATTTTACAATATGAGGTCAAAATTTATGTTTACCTTTTTTTTGGACCTAATATCATAACAACTGTAAATTGAATGTGGCATATGACACTCAATAAATTCTGTCTATAACTTCACATAAAACTTCACGCAGCATTCGCCAACGAAACCACTTTGACCCATTTCAGTTTGCCTTTTCTAATTACCATGCGCTGAATATACTACAAGGAGTACTCTCTGTGGGCTTAGGCCTAATGAGCGTTAATAGCAATGTGCTACAAGTTGGCTAATTCACCAACCAAAAACAAAAAACAAAAGCAACACTCACAGTTTCGCACACAATTTAAATGAAATTTATTGTGTAACTGTGTGTGAATAGCCACATGCAAATGCATTATCCTTTATTACATAAACACACACACACACACACACTCTTATATTTAACCACAGACCCAACCAGCTAAGCCGCAAGCTCATTCAGCAAGAGGCAGACAACAGCAGACAAAAGCAACGCACTGGGCATTGTAAATCATAATCACAACAATAGAACAAATGAAGCTAATGTGGTTCATGGCAACAACAGCAACAAGACCAACAACAAGAACATATACTGAATGTGGAACGGCGGGTGTGTGTGTGTAAAATTGGTCAGTTACGCAGCGCAGTAGCTGCATGTGGTCAGAACAAACTTTAAAATAGCAAGCAAATTAAAATTAACAAAATTCTTCAAATACAGAAGAAAGTGTATTTAAGCTTTAAGCATTTTTTAAATATAATATTTTCTATTATAATAAATTCAAAATAAACTAAGTCCGATATGCATTTTAAAGTGTATACAAAAACAATTGACTGTATGACAACTTCTATAGCATACTTTTGTGGACATGGACTGCATACAATTATGTCAATTTATTTCTATAGCATGCTTTTTTGGGCAATGCATACAAAAAGATAATTAATGATATTTGATATTATGAACAACAAAAATATATATAAAAAATATACAATACTATACATATTAAATCAATTAATACTATATTTGAATAGATTGTCAACAATGGCGCGTAATTGGAGCGCATTGATTTATGTGGCCGCACATTAATGATCGCTTCTGCTGCATCTGTTGTGGCAGACAACTGTTTCCAACCGATGCGGCCGTCCGGTGCAGCAAACGTGCTTAATGAAATCCAAACAATGTGCATTTCAATTCAATTCAATTAATATGCAAAACAATAACAAGCAACACAAATATATGGTGAATTTAATAACATTTATTGACAACGCTGTATGTAGCTGGTTGACATCGGGTCAGATCTATTTATTCAAGCATTTGGTCCCCTTCAACCAGCTGTAGCAGTGGTTGATGCCAACAAGTGAGCAAAAAGTGGAAAAAAGTGAAAAAATACGAATATATATAAATAACAAGAAATAGCAAACAAAAAGTTAAAAAAAAAAAAAAACTGTGTTTAGTTCTTTAGAGAGCTTAGTATTTTTTTTTTATTTCAACAATAAGCTGTAAGATTTTAAAACAAAACTATTTGCTGAAGACTTTAGAAAGCAAAGTGCTTTGAGCTGCATTTTAAAAGTTTATTTTTGCAATGAACTCAAAAATAAAGTAACGAACAATAAGTTGTATCCAAAGGCTAGCAAATAACTTGACAAAAACACAAACTATAAATAATATTAAGCGTAAAGCCGTTGAATAGTCGTTTGAATATATGATTGAATGCTATTATCTGGAATTTGTTATCAATAAAAATTCGAACAATAAGCCAGTTTACGCAAACTCTGTTTGGCCATTAAACATCATTTTAAGTACTAAATAAATAAAAAGATTTTATGTACAATATTATAATCGAACTTTCACACTAAAAACTTATGCAATCACATTGCACTTAAAAGCTGAATTTAAATAAAGGCCAAGTATCTTAAAAATACGAATGTTTATTTGTAATTGAGTCGAGAGCTCTTAAATATTTACAGTTTAAAATACTATACATACGTATTAGAGACATGCGCTTGCTTTTATATGCAAATATTTGCTAGGTTCACTACAAAAACATTTGAAGGCAAAGTGAACCAAACATTCTACATTATTGAACATGAATCGATGTGATTCATGTTTGAACGCGTATAAGTCAAACAAACAGAAATTTAATTAATTTCATGCCCGCTGGGTGGAGCCAACCAAATTGCAATTGGCATTCCGAAATGCAAAACTAACTCATCGTAGAAGTTAACAAACCGTGAACAAATCAACGCAAAATGAAACAGCCATTAAAATTTCTGGCTTAAATCAAGTGATTCGCAGATATGCAACGCTGAACCAAAAAACTTGACCCGCAAACAACAATTAGCGAAACGGACTAAAGATAATCAAAGCCAAACACAGCGAGTCTTATATGCATGTGGAATTGAAACTGAAAAGCTGAATGTCATTTAAATTTAACGACAAAGTTTGATTTCAAAGCTGCAAAAAGTGCTGGCAACTGGCATCTTTTGGCTAGGCAATAAATGATTCAATTATTCGAATACGAATTCAAATTGGCCCCTGAAAGATCAAATTTGCAATTGAATTCAAAATGGCCAGCATTTAATGAAGCTGCAGCAAAATGGAGCATGAAACACAGACAGAATCTAAAAAAAAAAATAACCCCCTTTCTTTTTTTTTTTGCCATAGTAAACGAAATTCAATTTAATGTAGATTTACATGCAACCAAAGGCGTTGCAGGTTTTCTCTTTTCTCTCTTCCCTTTTATTATTTTTATTTTTTTGTCCTTATTGAATGCGAACGCTTGACAAATCACCGCACAGGACGACGCACGGGAACTGCCTGCGGCCGTGTCATGAAATGAAATCGACATGAAACCAACGTGACCAATGTCATTAATTATCGCCAGCAACGTGGTGCACTGCTAATTACGACTCGGCTGCTGTCCTGCCTGTACGGTCAGCAAGGGGGCTTGACGGCGTTGTGTGGGTAGGTTGGTTTGTGGGTCAGCTGTAGCTGACTGTCGTTTCTCTGCATGATGGTGCATATTTTGCATTTGGCCACGTTTTAAAAGTGCGCGGCTGGCCGCAAATATAATATCCCATGTTGGCAAGCACCGAGGCATGCGGGGTGGACGCTCATCAGCAGGTCAGCAACGGGCTGCAAGAAAAAAATAATAATAATGAAAAATACTTGTGTCGTTGAGTAATTGAATATGCTTCACAGTGACACATGTTTTTTGCCAACTAGCATAATTTAAAGAAAGCACAAAATAGACAGCAATTTTTGAAAGTTTAAATATAAATGCGAGAACTTATACTTATACTCTCCAGAAGCTGGCTTAAGTTCTATACAAGAAGTAAAAGATATGTATTAAGCTAAAGTAAAAACTGTTTAACAAATATATTTGTTGTGCAATAAAAGGATAAGGTAGACGCATTGCCTCCCTTTTTCTGCCCTGAAATCTGTTTCTCTTTGCCCGCTTTAATGCTCTGACTTATAAATAGTAAAAAAAAATCTCTGTAAAAATGATATTAAAAGTTAAGAAGAATTAAACTGTCGGCGATAATTATTTGAAACTTTGTTAAGCTTTGAGTTTTTCAATTTACTTAAACTTATTTTTTAACTCGATTGCACACTGACATATATATAAAGCGTAAGGACCTTGAACGCAAAAAAAAGTGCTTACAATTATGTATTGTACTGTTAGTTGATACATTTAACAACATTTGTAACCGCTAACTGGCGACTAACTCTGAGTTATGATGCTTACAATCTCTTGGATTGCAATATGTTTTATTTTTTTTTTTTTGCGGTATATATCAAACACTCAGCAGCACTCGCTTGTCGACGGAGTAAACTTGACGAAAAGCTGAAGTGATGATGAAGACGAAAGGAAGGAGAGTAAGATGCGATACAGTTGGTTGATGGGCGAGCTGCTGACCGCACATTCATTTCGTCATTTGACAAAGAAGTCGGTGCAAAAGATAAGTCGTGACAAGTACGAACTTAAGCCACTGAAGTGAAAGATACACACCAACAACAGTAATAAGAGGAGATCTGCAAACACCAATAAGAACAGCAACAACGCTCCATTGCGAGCGTCAGCGACCGCAAAAGACAGCAGCACAAAGGACATGCCAACGCAATTCCTCTGCGGCTACTGGCCAGAGCTGTCTGATGTTGTTGTTAGTGGGGGCTGAGACTGGGTCTGGTGTGTTTCAGTGAAGCTGCGGTTATGTCAATATGACGACAATAGGATTTGCTCCGTTAAGCTGCAGCATGGTCCTTGATTCGATTTTGGACAGCGACAGCAAGAGACTACATAGAAAGTGTCCACAATTCTGGTGTCTCTCTGGTGAAGTGCAAGCTGGTAAATGAAATTAACAAATAAGACCATTGAAGTAAACATTACCCACTCTCCCTGGCTCTTTGCTATAACTTTTTTGCTGGCCACCAAATTCATGGATTTTTTGGTTGATTGATGATAAATGCTTCACCATTATGCTAAGCTTGCTATTTTAATTATTTATGATGATTTTTCATTTTGGAAAATCTATAACATTTTATAATGTTGAAAGCCACAAAATTCTTGCATCGATGTTGGTAGACAAGCTTTTACGCTGAGCAATGACGAAACTAGAAATGATTTTGTCAAAGGCCTCCAATGCAGAATCCAAACGAAAGCATTGGCTTTTTGGCTTTATTGGTATTGGAAGTGTATCCCTTCGCGCGTACTGTTGACACCCGTGGCATGCATCAGCTCGCATGCAAAATACAATCAGCGTCCATCGCTGATGTTTACACTCTAAGTGCATTCTTTTGAGCCAAGCTGGCAATTTGGGTTATTCGGTTTACTCGCTTGTTGCCAGTTTACTCAATCGATAGAGTACACTCTTGATAATAGCACTTAAAGTGCATTTAGAAAAGCTTTTAATAGAAGATACGTTTTGACTTCAACTTTATCTTAGACATATTCAATAACTCTTATAATGTGATGTTATTTATGAATGTGCAAATTTTACATTATGTTCAAAATGTTACAGATGTTTGGATAATAAGTTATAAAAAGATTTGACAATAAAAATCTGTGCTAAGGCCAAAAAGCTAAGAGACAGGCCAGGTGAGGCTAATACTTTTGGGCTGCTAGCCATATTATAGGCAATATTTCTTTTGCTGCTAACGTCTAATGCAAATGAACTAGAAAAAAAAGAAACAAAAAAAATGGATGAGGCTTATGCTGCGAATCTAAAAGAGAAAATGATTCTGAATCAACGACTGAGCTTGCTGAGAATATCGTAGTTATTGGAACCGCTTTTGGCGGAAATAAGCTTCACGATTAACTGAATTCGAAATTCGCAAATTATTCATGAGCATGTGGAAATTAGATTCAGATCCATACAAAAGAGATTTATTTGTCTTTTATCTTCTCTCAATCTATGCGAAATGTGAAAACGAACAAATACACACAACTGAACGAGATAACGGGATAGTAGAGCAGCTTATAAATATTAAGAAGACGAAATCTAAATACTCTTAATTGTACACATGTTTTATGTTGGACACTTTACTACACTATTAATTCTGAGTAGTAGTTTAACCGATTCTTTCTACAGTTTTTGGTAATGGAAATATTTGAATAATTATTTATTTGATATACCCAAAGCTAGGGTGTTTCACCACAACCTAAAGCTCTTTGGACCCCAAGGGAAAACTGGTGGTAGCTGGGGTCAAGCTATTTATCTGCCTGAAGCGATGACAACGTCGTCTTCATCATCGTCGTGGGATTCTTTTTTTTTTTTTTTTTTTTTGCCAACTTATCGCAAGTTTTCCATTATAAAATTAGGTCAGCTGCAAAAATAACTCAACTCAACTATTTTTGCAGGCTCTCTTTTGTTGTATGTGTGTTTGTGTGTGTGTGTGTGTGTGTGTGCTGCGGTCGCCAGGGCAAATATTTAGTTGAACAACGACGTCGACGGCCGTTGGCAAAAAAATGGTAAAAAATGCTAATTTGTCAGTTTAAGGGCTGACATTGGTCGGCCAGGAGCAGCCCAACAGGCCAGCACTCAGTTAGTCTTCCATTTCGTTGTCATAAAAATTGTTTCCATTACATTATGCTGATTTCGTACATTTATATAGACGACCGTTTCGCATCTTCTCAAGAAGGCAACTTAATTTCAATTTTTTTTTATTTATATTTCTGGGCTTTCTCTTTTGTTGTTTCGCCTGCTGCTGACATGGGTGTTCAGTTAGTTTGAGAAAAAAAAGCAACCCTATTTTTATTTGAGCAAATATATCTAAAAACGATGTTTATTTTGCGACAAGGCACAAAACTTGTGGAAAACGTACATGCATGTGCATAAAATATATTTCGATTTGTTATGGTCAAATGGGTTTTGAAAGCTTACGAGCAATCATATTTTTTTTTATTTATTTTTTTTTTGTTAACAATACTGATTTTATTTTGCTGCACACTCAGCTCATTGATATGAGATAGCTTGATTGAAAATTATATGCAATTTGATTTGTAGTTTGTTTAAAACAAGCTCACAAATAAGTAACAAATATAAGTGAATGTAATCGAGGCAGCTTACAAGTATCTCTTAACATACAATAGATATTAATATATATTAAAAAAAATGTATCATATCGCGTTTTGTTTGTCCAAACTTACAAATCACATTTTTTGTCACAAAATAGTAAAAAAAAATCGTCGCAAATAAAAACATTCTGAGAAACCATATAAGAACCATATGCGATGTGTCTTCAATATTGATGTGTCACCAAATTTTTATCTTTAGATAGTGGAAAT
This sequence comes from Scaptomyza reducta, assembly GCA_035044485.1. Classification (NCBI taxonomy): domain Eukaryota; kingdom Metazoa; phylum Arthropoda; class Insecta; order Diptera; family Drosophilidae; genus Scaptomyza; species Scaptomyza reducta. The sequence goes on from JAWNNV010000045.1 coordinate 162,919, forward strand.
ATGCTTCTTTGTTGGAAAGTAGATGCTTAATAAAAAGAAAAAATATCAGCGAGTTGGATATCATTAATCATTGTCATGCTGTAACAAAAGTTGCATTGACTAAACTCAATAATATTTATATATATATTTTTATAGTGTTACGAAGTAACCAAAATACTAATTCAATTATTATCATATTTAAATCATACAAAATAGCAACTTTAGATATCTTGTCAAATATTCAACTTGTTTGTGTGCCCAAAAGAATATTTATTCATTCATTTAAGTTCTTATTCATAAGATTGACAGTACACGTTTTCTTATTCATAACGATTTCGACCTAAAAATTCAATTATATGTGCGCAGCCTAGTTATACTCTCAAGAGAAACGATCCGAATGTATTTGCCTGCAAGCTTGAAGTATCTTTTTATTATCTTGGCCCCAAAAACTATCAAAGTCACAGTCTTTGCTATGCCAAGAACAAATAACCAACGACTACAACAACAACTGACAGCTGACACCCGCGACATGAGGTTGCAACAATTACAACAACAGCAACAAAAGCAGTACGCAGCAGCAACAGTGGGAGGCGACAATATATACAATAATAAAAAAAAAATTTAGCAACTGTCACTTTACGCTGATTGCATCAATTGAAGCTCCACTGTGGCGCACGTCCATTCATCATCCGGTTGCTTCATCAACATGATGACATGACAGCGCAGCAACGTCGGTGACGGCGGCGGTTGAGACAACACCAGGAACACCCCAATCCCCTTCCACCAGCAGCAAACAGCCCCCAAACTGTCCGCAGTTAGTTGTGGATCTCTCGTGCTACGCATGGCCAAACTAAACGAACGCGCCCCAAACTAACATACAAAAAAAAATAAAACACAACTTTTCAACTTCATTTTGCTCTGTATATGTGTGTGTGTGTGTGTGTGCGTTTGAGAGAGCCTGAAAAATAACGAATTCTTGCGCAAACACAGAGCAAACTAAACGAATTTCGAAAATAAAATTACAACTTTGTCCAAGCTCCCAAGGATGCTAACGAAATTGCTCATCCTCATCGTCTGCTTCAGGTTCAGATACAGCTTCAACTGCTGGCTAAAAGAATTTTCGGTCGTTGTGCACCCAAAAAATTAGCGCACCAAATTGTCGAGCAGCGCGGGTCGCGCACGGCTTAGCTCAAATACGGGCAAGGGGATTGGAGTTGGGCGGAATTGAGTTTCGATTGGCTTTCCTTTGTGTCTATGTGGTCAGGAGCGGGGCTTGGGCTAATGCCGTTCATTACGGTTTTTCTTTGCCAAAAGCAGCCAAACAATTGGCCATTGGCATAACAATTTTGAAGGGATCATCGCGTAGTCCGTAATGAAAATGAATTTTCTTGTGCATTTGCAGCAGCTTAATTGCTTTCATTTGGATCTCTGGCTATCAAGAGCGCCCCCCAACAAACACACACACACACTTTTCAATATGACGTTGATTTTTAAGAGAGCGGAAGAGAGAGTGATAGAGATAGAGGGAGAGGGAGATGGAGAGGGAGAGGGAGGTGAAGTCAGAGCTTCGAGCTGCCTGCTCTGATGGCTTCAAGAAATTTTCCAGTGCACTTCACTTGGCAAACAATGATGCAAGAAATTGATTTTCAACAAGCTCAAGTAGCGTCCGGGTGTTGCAATGGGGTGAGGGCTTTGCCAAACTTAAGGATTTGTGCGCCACTTGAAGACTAGCTTTTTCCAAGCCCCTGCCCCTTCTCCACACTCACACGCACACACCCATCCACACGGTCGTTACATGATGAAAATGTCTAAGACAATTGCTTTGGCCAAAGTGCAAGAAATAGATAAAATTAGTGACGGCCCAGCACCCGCAACCCACTTACCAATCCGACCCAACCGAACCACCGCTCCGTGCCATCGAGCAGGGAGTTGGAGCAGATAGAGTATAAGGTGAAAGTCGCCGCCTTTTGCCGTCATTTGCTTGCAAGTGCACAAGAAATGCCTCAAGCACCAATTTCTCAGGTGCTACGCTGAGCTTTTGTTAAGGCTGCCAAATGCAAAGAGGAACCTTCTTGACTTTTACATTAAATATATATATAAACATGTAGTTGTTCCTTATTTAGTTTAATTGGATTTGCGTGTGCAAATTTCATTTGCCTCCAATTTAAATATATGTTGTTATATTATATAATTTATATATACAAAAAAAAAAGAAAAAATACTTTCATTTGCATAATGTGCAATTATAAGCTGGTCGCATGCAACACACACGCATATTTATGCACAGGCATGTGTGGCAAGGTTGGAAAAATAATTTTTTTTTATGCTTCCTCGTCGTGCCCGTTTTTTGTTAATTAAAAATTATTGCAATTTTTTTTAATGCGTAATTACTCACAAAGCACACTCAGCGATGGCCGCCTTTATTTATTGTAAGTATTTTTGCCCAGGAGCTGCTAAAGCTCACAATGGGTAATAAAAAAACGAGCTAAGAAACAAGACGACTACAGTAATCGACTTAGAGATACACTCTAGCCGCATTATGGTTTGAACATCTTATACCTAATACTTATTGACGATACATTAGACTAGACGATGTAGAACACAGACTGAGCCAATGTCCATGTTTCTCAAGCAATATCGATGAAAATTTCACAGATTTGTATTATTATATATATATCAAAAATGCGAAGAATCTAGGTCTCATATTTTCCGAGATCGAGGGAACAAAGCCATTTTACCCTTTTCGAACATTTCATGAATTCAGGGCATACAAAAAAATTATTATTCATGCCCTGAAAGCTGAGTGTGTTGTTTGTTCAAGCGCGTCTGGCTCTTTCTTTCTGTGTATACATACACGCATGTGTGTTTAAAAGTATACAAAGTGCGTGCATTTCAGCTACATATAACACATGCTTATTTTCATTTATGATGCATGAGGTGTCTGAAAAAAATTTAATTAATTCTAATTAGCTACAACATTTTTTAGTTAGTTTTTATAAAGCATATTAAAAGTTTTAAACGTAATATTAAGAAAGAAAAAAATGCTTATACAATTAAGCAATTTAATATAAGCAACAATATAGTTAAGATATGTTTAGCTTACTTTAATATGCTTTCATATCACTCAGCATTCAAACCTTAAGCTTAGATGGCATAAATTGCAAAGATATTTTATGAGTATCAGAAATTAATAAGCTTGATAATACTTGATAATAATCTCACATATCAATTAACATTCCCTTCCCCAACATGCAGTAGCTATAGTTACTATAGAGTTGAGCCTTTTTTAAAGCCGCTTACAACGCCATACAAATCGACAGCTGCTGATGAGTTTCTACCGACAGACAGACAGACACAAAGACAAAGACAATGCCCATTGGCAACCATGAATCATCATGCGCCAAGCACAAGTCCATTATCGAATGCCTTCTCTCTTATAAATAGACAAAAACGTACACCGAACAAAAGGCAGCTTTGCACAATATATGAATACGATATAAACACACACACACACACACATATATACACACACATTGCAGTCGTGAATAATAGGCTCAGGCTGCATGCATTAACCAAATGAACCGCAACGCCTGCCATAATATTATGAACAAATACTTAAGTACAGACTCGCTTTTTCTCTCTCTCTCTCTCTACTTCTCTTTTTAAACCCCAGTGTTTGTCTCTTTTGCTTCCACTGTTGTCCCATGTGGCGTATAATGCAAGGAGCACTGTTAGCATAGAACAAAGGTGAATTTTACTCAATGTTTATGCTAAAATATCACATACCCTTTTGGTACAGCACAGCCATCTAGTTAAAATATGCCAGAGTTATTTTTGTTTTTTATGTTTCATCTGTGATAAGACAAACAAAATACTCTTGTGTCAAAAACAATATCATTCCATAACTTTTTAGAGTTCTTTTGTTATTCAATAGAATATAACACTGGCTCATATCGTGATCACAGAGTATACCTAATCCCAAACGAAGCTGTACCAAAGCCAGTCAACAACTTTAATTCTTATGCAGTTTTAGCTTACTTAGTTGAAGTAGTAAGTAAGCGAGAGAAAACAGCGCTTATCGCAGGTGAACCACTTTTAAACAGTTGCATTCTTAAAATTAGTTACACATAGTTGCAGGGCGTTTATTAGCCAAAACCCATGATTGCTGGTCATACTGCAGTCGCACCACACACAGCAAGAACAACCACAATTTCGGGCCCAACGGCTTAGTGGAGATGAACAACCAACAAACGACGCCTTTTCATAAGCATCTTTGCGTAACACGGAGACTGCGCCCGAAACTCACATTACAAGACAACTAGCCAGCAATTAGGCTAGTTGGCCGTTGCTCTAATTGGAAAAATAATAGCCAGTTCCTGGTCGATTTGGAGCTAGTTTGGAGTGGAGCAGGCGAGTGATGGGGAAATAGGCATGCATAAATCGCATTTGATTCAATTGAAGCTCAAAATGTATTGATTGAATGGATGCAACAGCAGCAAAAGCATCAGCTAGCTGGATGCAGCTGCAGTTTTCGTTTAAAAGAAAATTCGTGCGGCTCGTTTCTGTTGCCAAACGAAATTGCTCGTTTGCACATGAGCTCAGCTGAAAATTGCCACGCGAAACACGTAGCCAACCAGCCACAGTGGCCCAAAACCGTACAAGGGTAAGAGTGTGGGTGGGATTCTACCAAATGATTGGCTGTCAGAGAAACTTATCACGAATCCTTCGTTCGTTCTGTACATTGGCAGTTTATCAATGGCACAGCGTATTTTCAATTACACGCCAAGAAAAATATCTCCGTTTGTATGGGCAAAGTTGTGAATTTCATTTGACTTTAAATATAGAACGTTTTGAAACCTAATCAATTTCTCATACTTGAGAGTTTCATATTGTGCAATCAGAAACCAAAAGAAATTAGTTGAAAACTTTTGTTAAATGCTATAAAAGATATTTTAAATTTACACACTAAAATCTTCAAACTATAAGAGTTAATTTAGTTCAACGCAAACAGCTTCTTAGTTTGAGTTAAACTGCTGTAGGCAGTTATAAATGATATTTTTCAAGATCAACACAGCTTTCGTAGACGCTTTTTATCTCTACATCTCCGCAGCAACAAGAGCTTCTTGAACAAACGTTAATGAAAATGTGTCATAACCAAAAAATCTCTTAACAATACTTATGCTGGACAAATAAGAGTAGGCCAAGCAAGTAAAATAAGACAAAATCATAATACAAAATTTTAAAAAAGAAAAATGGAAGAAAAAACCGAAACTACGCGATTGAAAAATTACAATAATCGTCACAAGACAAAATAACATTTTCACGGCGCGTTTGACCATAATGAAAAAGATAATTGTTTGCAAATTTTCATAAAAGCCGCGTTTGAAGCACTCCCGAACAAGAATCATTTGTCTTTGCCAGCTGTGAATTAATTTGTTTTATTTTTATAAATACACTGTAACCATCCTTAATCATCCTTAAAGCCGCCGCCGGGGAACTTTTTTAATCATTATCCCTAAATATTTTTGTGGAACTGACATTACCCACCAATTGGTAAAGGAGCAAAAAAAAAAAAGTCATCTCCTCCACTTCAAATTTCACTTGTACCCGCTGCCTTAAAGGCAGGGCAGCTTCACGTTGATTTCACGGCTTTTGTGCGTCTTGCAAAATTAGTTTTACTGGATACTACGTTTATTTGTGATACTAACCGATTCACTAGTCGTTCCATAACCTGACTTTAGTATTAAAGTTATCAATAGAATTTTTTTTATTTCGCGATTCAATTTGTGTTTGCTGCACAGCTATAAAAATTTTGTACTAACTGAAACGGTTTTCGGAACAAACGAATAAACCTCGTCTTTCCAAGTTCTATGCGATTATCAGCTGTTTTATTTATGAGCAACGACCTCTGAGCGATCTAGCATATATATATATATATATATATATATATATATATATTATTATATAATAGAGATAACTAAATGGACTGAAATCTGCTAAAAATAACAGCTTATTCCGGGAGGCGCTTGGCCTTGTCTTTTTGGCGTGTGAAAGCTTATCAGAATGAATGTCTGACATCATATTCAATTGCTGGAAATAATAATACTGTGGTCGTTCGTCAATTGAAAGTTCGCTTTGGTGAATAAAACATAGAAAGATTTAGCATATATTAAACAATTATTTTATTGATAAATTCAGATATGTGACACAAAATTTTAATTAAGAAATATACAGAGATTGATTCCTTAATGCTGTATTGGTCTGATCATCATTTGTACAAATTAAATTGAGAGAACCAGTTCTTTTACTGTTGATGGTTTTGTTTGTTAGATTCGTCAAATTTTACTAAAGTCTCCACTTGATTATGGATTTTGTCTCTCAAATCTCCCATTTGATCAGTAATTATGTGTTGTAAGTCTCCAAATTTTTTTTCATTTTCATTATTAAAGGCACATTGGAGTTCAAGTTTACTTATGGTCGCTTCTTGGACTAGGATTTTCTTTTGAAGTTCTACAAACTGTTCTTTCTTTATCCGAACACTGGCTGCATAACTGAGCAACGGCTTGACTACCTTATAGCAATACTTTCCACACATCTCATCCTGTTCCTTAGATTCCTTTGAGCACTGTTTAAAGCACAAAATTAGTTTCACTTGATACTACGTTTATTTGTGGTACTAACCGATTCAACAAACGATCCATAACATGACATTGGTATTAAGATTATTAATATAATTATGAAAAGTCTTTGATTCATTTTAAATTATTAATTCGCGATTCAATTTGTGTTTGCTGCACAGCTATACAAATTTTGTACTAACTGAAACGGATTTTGCAACGAAAGAAGAAACCTCGTCTTGGCAAGTTCTTTGCGATTATCAGCAGTTTTATTTATGAGCAACGACCTCTGACCGATCTTGCATATACAGATATTATTATATACTAGTGATAACCAAATGGACTGAAATGACCTCTAAAAAACAACTTATTCCAGGTGGCGCTTGACATTGACTTTTTGGCGTGTGAAAGCTTATCAGAATGTCTGATATCATATTCAATTGCTGGAAATAATAATACTGTGGTCGTTCGTCAATTGAAAGTTCGCTTTGGTGAATAAAACATAGAAAGATTTAGCATATATTAAACAATTATTTTATTGATAAATTCAGATATGTGACACAAAAAAATTTGTTGGTATATAAAGTATTTAAATTAGTAACAAAAAATCTCAATAATATAATCTTGTTTACAAAGTATTATTTTTTAATAAAAATATTTATGAAATGTTAAATATTTCCTTTAAGCTTTAAAATTGAAAAAGACTTTATATATTTTATAATATACAGAGATTGATTCCTTAATGAAGTATTGGTCTGATCATCATTTGTACAAATTTAATTGGGTTGAAATGCCACTCATGCCAAGAAATTTTGTGAGCTTTCAATCCTGATTTTTTTGTATGTTGTCCATTTAAATCACTACAGTTATAAAAATGAGAGAGAGAGAGCAATGAATTAACTTGGCTGAAAATGCTAAAGTAATATAATTTGCTTGAATTACCAATAAGAACAGTCTAGAAACCACCAAGCAGATTTATACATTTTCGCACAACTTCTGTCATATAAATCATTATCCCGATCTTTTGTCGAAAACTTAATGTTTTTATGGTATTTATATGCATCACCAGCATTTCCAGAATATTCTCCAAGCTTTTTTACCTTATACGACTCGGTCTCGTTGCCAATAACATAGTGACTGTATTTGGCATACCTTTTTCCATTGTTAAAGTCCTCAAGATGTATATACAATTCGTGGGGCTCAAATTGTGTTAGCAAGTGAAGTTTCTCCAGTCCCAAAAAGAACTCTCCACGCAAGTCTCCAAAGCCTGCCTTATACTCATCCCAATTTCGATAGAAATCCACACTGCCATTAATTCTACGCTGAACTACAGTCCAACCAGAATCTGCCAGTTTGGAGTCACAAGGAGCAAGGAATGTCCCAATGTTGGGCAAATTCAACGTATACATATCGGTCGATTTACCCAGACAGTTTGAAGAGATAGAACTGGATTTCAATTCAAGGTTGTTCATTGTAGCAGCATTTGAGGCGATTTGAGTATCTTTGTTCGCCATTTCTTTAACATTAGCATTGTGTTCGGATTTGAGCTCAGTTATTTGTTCATCTTTTGAGGCGTATTGCTGTTGAAGTTTTGTTATTGTCGCATCTTGGTCATGGATTTTATTTTGTAAGTCTCCAACTAGTTTTTTAATTACATCATTTGATGCCTGTTGCTGTTGATGGTTTTGTTTGTTAGATTCGTCAAATTTTACTAAAGTCTCCACTTGATTATGGATTTTGTCTCTCAAATCTCCCATTTGATCAGTAATTATGTGTTGTAAGTCTCCCATTTGATCAGTAATTATGTGTTGTAAGTCTCCATTTTTTTTTTAATTTTCATTATTAAAGGCACATTGGAGTTCAAGTTTACTTATGGTCGCTTCTTGGACTAGGATTTTCTTTTGAAGTTCTACAAACTGTTCTTCCTTTATCCGAACACTGGCTGCATAACTGAGCAACGGCTTGACTACCTTATAGCAATACTTTCTACACATCTCATCCTAGATTCCTTTGAGCACTGTTTAAAGCACAAAATTAGTTTCACTTGATACTACGTTTATTTGTGGTACTAACCGATTCAACAAACGATCCATAACATGACATTGGTATTAAGATTATTAATATAATTATGAAAAGTCTTTGATTCATTTTAAATGATTAATTCGCGATTCAATTTGTGTTTGCTGCATAGGTATAAAAATTTTGTACTAACTGAAACGGATTTCGCAACGAAAGAAGAAACCTCGTCGTTGCAATTTCTTTGACATTATCAGCCGTTTTATTTATGAGCAACGACCTCTGACCGATCATGCATATACAGATATTATTATATACTAGTGATAACTAAATGGACCGAAATGACCTCTAAAAAACAACTTATTCCAGGTGGCGCTTGACATTGACTTTTTGGCGTGTGAAAGCTTATCAGAATGTCTGATATCATATTCAATTGCTAGAAATAATAATATTGTGGTCGCTCGCAAAGTTCGCTTTGTTGAATTAAACATAGAACGATTTAATATATATTAAACAATTATTTTATTGATAAATTCAGATATGTGATACAAAATAATTGTTGGTAAAATAAAATAAAATATAAGGAATTAAATTAGAAACAAAAAAAAAATTTATATTATCCTACACCCACAGCAAGGGTATGTATGTTGTGTGTACAGTATTTGTTGGCACATTGAGCATCGGCGACGATCACACAAATACATAACACACATTATACGCCGATTCTTCGACTTGATGTGCATAAACATGCTTAGCAATGGCATGCCAATGAAAGATTTGATCAAGCTTCACTTATCGCCGCGCGTGCCGATGCCAATCAAAGTCTGATCTTTGATTTTATATATGTGTACGTACACCATACATATACAACAGACAATAACTATATTGCAAAGGGTGCTAATTCAGTACAAGTTGTATTTAATTTTATTTTTTGGGCCGTTAAATAAAAAAAATGATGATATAAAACAAGTAACAAGGCTTACTTAATTTCAATGCTCCATATATCCGGTGTTTTCAACCGATTTCAATAAAATGTTTACAGATTGCCATTATTTCATCTAATGTTGCAAACTGCATCACAAAGTTTTCCAAACTCAAGATTTTGTTGTTATCGATCACATGTGTATATCGGAAACGGAAAGAGATATCGAAATTTAAAATAAAAAACATTGTACTGCCTAGGGAGTAGGCGAGCTTATGTGCCGAATCTAGAGTCTCTAGCTCTTATAGTCTCTGAGATCGACGCGTTCACACATACGGACGGACAGACGGACGGAAGGACAGACGGGGAGACGCAAATATTGACTCGACTGTTGATGCTGATCAAGAATATATATACTTTATGGGGCCGGAGATGCTTCCTTCTGCCTGTTACAAACTCTTGCACAGAACCATTATACCCTTTTTACCCGTTTTCATGGGTTTAGGGTATAAAAATATAGCTTACAATTTGTACGCGTCGTCGTTCTTAAACCGTTTAACTTTTACTCTGTAATTTATTAGTTTTGACAAATGCTTATGATGTCAGATACCCCGGCAAAATGTTTAAATTATACTTACCTCTATTATTTATATATTTAGCAAGAACAAATAAGTACAAGCAAATCGTAAGAACCGAGTTCAATGCTTATAAATAAAATGCTGATTAATCGTAAACAACTTGTAAAGACGAGGTTTCAAGCTTACGTTCAGACTTCCATTTCAATTAGTATGAAATTTCATAAACTAAATCGCGAATAAGTCATATAAAATGAATGTGCATCGAAAACTTTTCATAGTTCTATTAATGGCTTCTCTATTCAAGTTCGGTTATGGAATTATGGAAATTTGTCCAAATGATGATCAGACCAATACTCCATTAATCTAAAAGTTATTGTAATCATCGTAAAAATATAAAGTCAAAATCATCTAAATATTTGAGAACTACTAGTGTAAAATTTTAAAAACTTTATTTTCATATTTTTAACTTTCAATATAATGCATACAAAATATACAAAAATGTTCACATATAAAATTTGTTTAAATATATGTTGTTTATTTAAACGAACCACTTAATGTGGTGTAGTAATTGTGACTAAAACTACATAAAGCTGTACGCAGGCAGCTTGCTCTCAGTTCGATTGAATCGATCTGAGTTGCATCTTAAGATCATACTTGTTTGATCTATACATACATACTACATGGATAACTACATAACATACACGTTGCCGTTCAGCATATACTCTTAACACTCCTTCTCAACGAGCTATATTACTCTAACAATTAATCCATACTTAATGCAACCCTAGCATTCTTATACATTTTTCGTACTTAATTCTAGAAAGGTTTTTAGTCAATACGTCGGAAATCATATTTTCAGTTGGTACATATTTCATCTCGATTATCTTATTCTTATACATTTCTCTAACATGGTGATAATTTTTATCTATATGTTTACTACGAGCATGAAATATAGAATTTTTGACAAGACATTGTGCGCTGTGGTTATCGCTATGCATTACGATACCTGACATTTTAGCGAATCCCATCTTCATCCCAATCTTCAACCAGCTTTGTGAGGTACGCTGCCTCCTTTGGCGCCGATAGTGCCACGTATTCAGCTATTGTGCTGCTTAGTTCAACTCTGATCTGCTTCTTGGGCTCCCACGTAAAAGCAGCACCTGCTCCGAAGAAGGCCCATCCACTGAACGATTTGCGATCACTGCTGTCACCTGCCCAATCTGCGTCTACATAGCAGTAAATGAGCTTACCAGCACGCTCGTAACGCATACTTAAGTCAGTTTTGCCCCTTAGATAGCGCAACAAACGCTTTGCTGCTGCTTCATGTTCCAGATGTAGATCCGCATTCCTCTGTGCAAGCTTGGATCCCGAATGTAATATATCGGGCCTAGTCGTCACGGCCAAGTACATCAGGGAGCCCATAAGCTATTGATATTTTACTTGGTCTGCCTTGGCGCATCCATCATTTTCGCATTTAACTTGAAAACCAACATCAAGGGGAACAACATTTGGTTTAGAGTTTTCCATACCATATTGGAGCAACAGATCCTCTACATATTATTTGTTGTCAATTGTTATGGCTCCAGTTTCTCCTACTCGATCTACCTCCATTCCCAAAAAATGTTGTAGGTTGCCGCCATCGACTACGTCAAACTGATCGGATATAAGCGCCTTTATCTTCAGAAGATCCTCTTTGCTTGAGCTGGCTAGAATAAGGTCGTCAACATATACTACTACAATATTTAAGTATTTACCATTGCAAAGTGTGTATACACACGGCTCACTTGGGCAAGCAAGAAGCCCAATGTCTATTAAGACACTACTTAATTTTTCATTCCATTCGCGCCCACTTTGCTTAAGTCCATACAGGGTTTTTTAAGCTTTAGTACGCGATCGGCGTGGTTTTCGTCGACGAATCCTTGCCGTTGACGCATGTAGACATTTTCTTTTAAGCTACTGTTTAGATGTGCCGCTAACACATCCATTTGTTGCATATACATGACATGCTCTACTGCCTTGGCTATCACCAACCTTAATGACGAGTACCTTGCCTTTGGTGAAAATGTAGTCGAAGTAATTTACTGCATAGCGCTGACTACAACCATTTGCGACCAGTGGGGACTTAAGACGCTCAAGGTTACCAAACTTATCGTGCTTAATAGCGTAGACCCACTTGCAGCCGATGACAATTTTTTCCTTTTTCGGTAAATCAACTAATTCCCAGGTTTCGTTGTTTTGCAAGCTATCCATCTCCTTCTGCACAGACAATTTGCAGGCCTCTTCCTGTGGTGTACGCAGCGCCGCCTTAAAGCTGGTAGGTACAATAAAATCGTCTTTTGTCATAATATTTAAAACTTTGTACTGCAAACGTAGACCCCAGGCTTTTCAATGTGTATTTCCTTTGGGCTCCCACGAGCCCGACTCTCATGCTCCTCGACAACTGCTTCTGCATCTCGGTTGCCTTAGCCGCGCACCTCATATTCAATATGAGTTGCTTCATGCAGTTTATCATATGCATCTGCTTGTGCTTCTCGTAGATCTTCTTGTTGCGTATCCACTGGCTTAACAGCAGACTTGATCACCATAGCATCAGTACTTTGTTCTCGATACGGAATGCATGTGATCATTACCTGTTGAAATGGACTCAGAAAAGATTACATCGCGAGCCTCTATTACCTTTTGCGTAACTGGATTATAGAAGAAGTTTGTCTTTCGAATAAAGTAAATTTCATATCAATAAAAAAAATCATCTGTGTTTTATTCCATTTCAAAGTTCTATACCTCTAAAAAAAAACACCCTTTATAAGCGATATGCCTTTGCATTTTCGGAATAGCAGACCATAATATACTCTTCACCCTTTGGCTGGATCTTCCTCTTGTTCACTTTATTCAGCACCATAGCCTTAGCGCCGAATACCTTTAGATGCCCGTCGCTTGGCTTCCTTCCAGACCAAGCCTCTTGTGGTGTCATCTATACCAATGCAGAAGTCTGTGCTCGATTCCGCAAATATGAAGCTGTGTTTATAGCCGCTTCATCCATGCCAGCATGTACCAACATACTGCGAGCCGTCTCTACCAGTGTCCGGTTGGCACTCTCTGCCACACCGTTTTGCTGCGGTGTATGCGGCACTGTTAGTTGCCTCTTTATTCCATTACATTTTAAGTAATTCTCAAACTTTTCGCTTACTGTATTTCTTTAGTGGACGCATGCCGAACATTTTCTGTTCTCCTTCTTCCATACATTCGTCCGCCTTGCGTCGCTCCTCTTCCTCCAGAAGTTTCACTTTTAGTGCGCGAAGCGTCGGCAATGAGTCCCGTGTCTCGACTGCCACTACAAAGTTCTCAAATGTACTAGATAGAGTAGACAATCAAAGTATGCACAAAAACTCATCGGGCAAATCCTCGCCGATCTCGTTGAGTTTTTCCACCACGTTAAAGAAGCTAATGAGATGTCCAACGATGCTTTCTCCATCTTTCAATTTTGTGGCCAATAATTGCTTGAATTAAAACACTTTTCATCTGAACTGCCCATGGATCATAATTCTCATCGCGAAGCTCGATAGAATGCATTGACGGAATCATTTTGATCTGTCAAATTTTTTTCTTATTAACCGAGTCACTTCCGCAGACTAGCAATTACTGGGCTCATAACCTGTTGAAATATAGGTTGTTTATTTAAACGAACCACTTAATGTGGTGTAATAATTGTGACTAAAACTACATAAAGCTGTACGCAGGCAGCTTGCTCTCAGTTCGATTGAATCGATCTGAGTTGCATCTTAAGATCATACTTGTTTGATCTATACATACATACTACATGGATAACTACATAACATACACGTTGCCGTTCAACATATATTCTTAACAATATTCAATTAAAACAATATGTCAGAGCTTCATAGATCCTACCGATTTCGGAAAGCAACCTTGAAATACAGAATATCAAATTTCGAATTTATGTTAAATAAATTATATTAAAAATGTAAAAAAAAGTTCTTATTTCTATAATTTTTGGGCATGTGTAAATAACATGAATATTTATTTTTGTTTTGTTTTCGTAACAATTTGATATGAAAATACCAGAATATGGTTCGATTTTAATTATCAAATTGCAAAAGAAAAATGCAAATATCGAAAAATACTGTGCATCTGTGTGAATCCAGTGAAAAAGATCCCAAAACTTATAAATAAAAAATAAATGTTTGGAAAAATTGTTAAGCTGATGGTAAGCCGCAATGCAAATGCGGCTTTAATCAATTAAAAAATTGCTAAAAGTTGTGTGTGTGCGTTTCGGTGTGTTTGTGCGGCGGCTGTGAAAATAACAATAAAGCAAATCAAACACGCAGCAAAGCAGCTAAAACAACAACAACAACAACAACGATATAACATTGTGAGGCTTACACGAGGCGTATGAGCAACTTTTGTGGCCTGCCTGACATGGCTAGGCGACTTTTTACCAAAAATGTTTTACAAACTCCGACGTTGTTGCTGTTGTTTTCTGCGGTCTGTTGGCTCGACTTGACTTTTGGCTTTCGCAGAGCCTTTTGGAAGCTCTCGTGGCTTTGTTTTGTCCTTGCCAAACGTTGCTCATCATCTCATTGTTGTTGTTGTTCCCTTTCGCTTGCTGTTGCTCTTGCTCTTGTTGTTGTTGTTGTTATTGTTGTCGCTCACTGTGCTGAGTCTTATTTATGTGTTGTTGTTGCTGTTGCTGTATGCAAAGATAATAAGATAAATGTTCTCAAAGGACTGCACGCCATCGTTGCTTATGCAAAAGGACATTTGCGCAAATGTTCTGTGATAATAAATATAACTCTGTGTGGCAGCAAATTCTGTTTCTGCTGCTGCCCCCATATCTGCAACCCACACACACAACTACTACCGAAATCGTAGCTGTGGTCTGTAAACTGGCAAAAAAAAAATAATATATATATAATAATATATATGTTATGCATTTGTATATGTGCAATATATGTTTGTGTTGAAATAATCCAAAAATGTTGCATTTATTTTAGTTTCATGTCTGCGGCTTGCAAATATTTTTGGTGATTGTAATTTATGTTAATTTTGTTCATATTTTATTTTGTGTCTCGCTAATTGAAAAACACATTTGGCCATCCTTTAAATGCATATATGGCTTATCTACAGTGAAAGCGTCATTTCATTAGAAGCACTTACTACCCTTGCACCCTCTAAAAAATTGTATAGCACAACTAGTTGGAATGGACAGCAGACTTTTTAGAGGGTATTTGGATGCACCAATTCTATTATCACCGCAAATTAAAGTGTTGGCATTTTATTAGCTTTTCGGCACAAAGTTTGAACTTATCATTTTGTAGTTTTGCAAGCGCTCTGCATAAATTTACGAAAATCAAATTAAACAAACATTATTTTGGTAGGGGCCTTGCCCTGTAATGAATTTATAACAACATTTCTAAACATTTACCAGCCATAAAAGCGAAAATCGAATTTACATAATTGACATGCGCCCGAACCGACCCAAGAATGTATGATTGCATGCTACCGAACTATTGTACAACTTCCCTCTCTATTTCATGATTCAGATACGAGTATGTATTGCATTTGAAACTGTGTGTGAGTGTGTGTGGGCTCTTTAATACTTCGAACTGCGACTTAACTAAGCTACTTTGCATGAATAACATGCTGGCGTATTTAATTGAATCTAGACGATACCCTGTACAAGACCTCCGGCTCTGTAATCCAGTTTTTAAAAGCGGTTAAGATTTTATTATTTATTTATTTTTTTATATTATCTTTTTATTTATTTAACGACCAAAAAAATAAAATTAAATGCAAATTGTTACTGAACATTAATTGTCAACTATTCAAATCAATTTTCACATAAGACGCAACGTAAGTGATTATTTAGATTGGCAGCCTTTGCAATATAGTTATTGTCTGTTTATATTATGTATATATTATGTACGTACACTTACAGTTTGCCCAATAAAGGTTGCGACAGAGTGAACAATTTTGATAATTTCACTTTAGAGCTATAATGGTCACACTGGTTGTTGTTTTTAATTTAATTGTTTATTTTTTATAAGTAATTCAGTCAATTATCTCTTTAACCTATTAAACAGAACTTAAAAAACAATAACATTAACAAAGAAACATTTAAAATACTAAGAAATGCACTAAATTCAACTGCCCAAAAAAGGTTACGACAATGTCAAACATTCTATTATTTTTTGTTCTTGAACAATATTTCATATTTTGTATGTCCACCGTTGGCATTAATTAGCACCCTTTGCAAAATAGTTATTGTCTGTTGTATATATTATGTACGTACACATATATAAAATCAAAGATCAGACGTACATTGGACTTTGATTAGCATCAGCACGCGCGGCGATAAGTGAAGCTTAATTAAATCTTTCATTGGCATGCCATTGCTAAGCATGTTTATGCACATCAAGTCGAAGAATCGGCCTTTAATGTGTGTTATGTATTTGTGTGATCGTCGCCGATGCTCAATGTGCCAAAAAATACTGTAGACACAACATGCATACACTTGCATATTATTAATTTATTTTTTTGTTACTAATTTAAATACTATTTTTTTTTTTTTACTAATTATTTTTGTATCACATATCTGAATTTATCAATAAAATAATTGTTTAATATATATTAAATCGTTCTATGTTTAATTCACCAAAGCGAACTTTCAATTGACGAGCGACCACAGTATTATTATTTCCAGCAATTGAATATGATGTCAGACATTCTGATAAGCTTTCACACGCCAAAAAGTCAAGGCCAAGGGCCTCCCGGAATAAGCTGTTATTTTTAGCAGATTTCAGTCCATTTAGTTATCTCTATTATATAATAATATATATATATATATGCAAGATCGCTCAGAGGTCGTTGCTCATAAATAAAACAGCTGATAATCGCATAGAACTTGGAAAGACGAGGTTTATTCGTTTGTTCCGAAAACCGTTTCAGTTACTACAAAATTTGTATAGCTGTGCAATAAACTCAAATTGAATCGCAAAATAAAAATAATTCTATTGATAACTTTAATACTAAAGTCAGGATCGACTAGTGAATCAGTTAGTATCACGAATAAACGTAGTATCAAGTAAAACGAATTTTGCAAGACTTACAAAAGATGCAGGATCGCTCGAGTTAAATGTGATCAACGTGAAGATGCCCTTCCTTTAAGGCAACCAAAATGTTAACTGAACGATAAAATTGATTAACTTTTCTTTCAATAATAAAAAAAAAAATTGAATTATTTTTGAATTTCGTGTAATTTTGCAGCGAAACTGGATTTTATTCTTCTTAGTGATTAAGGATGGTTACAGGGTATTTACAGAGTATTTAACCAGCATATTATAAAACAAACGAATTAACAGCTGGCAAAGACAAATTATTCTTGATCGGGAGTGCGTCAAACGCAGCTCGCTTGTGATCGGTAACAATAAAATCTTGAATTTGGAAAGCTTTTAGACGGCGTTTGAAACATTAGAAGAAATAATAACTATCTGTGTAATTTATTTATTTGAAGTTAAGAAAGTTTGCAATATACGCGTACACACACACAGACACACACATACGTACAATCACTGACTGTACGCATAAAGTATAGGGTTCAGGGTATAGTATAGTCGGGATTGCTCGACTAGAGCCTTCTTACTTGTTTGTTTATAAACTCAGGCACACACACACAGTTAGAGTCGTGTTGCGCAATTTGACTAGATATGTTTTCTTTGTTGTTACTGTTGTTTTTACAAATTTTTGTACGATTGTTGTTGCTATTGAAATTTGCGTTGTTTTAGTTTCGTGTCGAATTTGTTTTTGGTCGATCACACGACTTCCGTTCATTTCGCCTTGCTTATAATTTTCGCCGCATGCCCATGAACTAAGAACTATTGCTGTTCGTATTGCCCAAACCTTCATTCCGCTTCTACAGGTTTTTAGCTCTATATGGCATACATGGCGGATGCGTGCTTTAAACACCTTACAATGACAAACAAACAGTCGTTTTTGCTGTCTGCCAAAAGCATATTTATAATATATTTTAATATTTAAATAAAGATTTATTTGCTGCATTTCGCATAGATATAGTTTAGTTTTAAAACAAATATGGCTAAACGTCGATTTGAAAGTACACTCTAAGAAAAATGTGCTACTTTAGTGTCATTACAATTGAATAGCTTACACATTTGCGCGCATCGGAATGGAAAGTAATTAACAAAAAACAAAAATCGCCCATCGAAGAAAGCAGGCAAAGAAATAACTGAAATTAAATGGCATAAGAGCAGCAACAACAGCAATGACAATCATTGCTGGCCGTAATGTTATTTAATGGCCAACAGAAAGCAATGACCATAGCCGCTGAATGGTCGGTATGAGTTTGTTGTGTAGCAGATATTGGTCAAAAGTGCCGCCGCCTGGCAAACAACAAGCCATAAAGACAGACAGACAGACGGACGGATGGGCGGATGGGCGGACGGAGGGACAGACCGGCAGTCAAGCGTCAGGCAGATAAACGCCTACAGAAGCCGTTATCAGCCAGCACACAAACAGGCGACAAAGTGCGCTCACATAATAACAATAATGGAAATAATTTAACTTATTGGATTTTAATGGTATTACATATGCGCAACATCATGGCTATTAAAGCGTGGTCAACTTGGTCTCTCTGCCTCTGTGTGTGTGTGTGTGTGTGTGTGTGTGTGTGTATGATCGCATCTCATTTGTACGCACACAAGTCTTTGACAAAAAATTAAAAAAAAAAAAAAAAATATCTTCATATTGTAAGTTTTGCTTTCTTTTGTTTAATATTATTGCCGAATTCTTGTTAAATTTTAATATTTTGATGTTAAATATTGTTGCGATGTTTCATCAAAGCATGGCCACAGCTGTGTATATACGTCCCTTAATGTTAATACGTGGAAGTTCCTCATTAATTATGTATGTATGGGTGTATGAAGTACTTTTTTTCTTAATTATTTTTGTGTGGTCAGCGCATTTGTTGACCACATTTTAGCTTCATTTACAGTAATTTGTTGCGTTGTCTCATCGTGTTTTGTCTACCTGAACACCACTCAGTGGTTTAGTGTGTGTTTGTGTGTAAGTTCTATGTCCATGTGTCCATGTGGTCAGCAACTGCAACTTGGCCCATACGCAAAAACCGCAAATTCAATTTTAGTTTGCAGCCGCCTACAACGTTATTGCAGTTTGTGTTTATGACGCTTTTTGTTGTTGCTGCTATTGTTACGGCTGCTGTTGTTGTTGTTGTGTACGTTTTAATGCAATTTATGTGAAGTGTTTTTGCATGTTTTGTTTCCCATTCACCGCAAGCGATCATTTTGTGTAACAAAGTGTATAATGTATGTAATGTTGCTGATACCGATAACCATTTATAAAGTCTAATATTAAGTTACAATAATCGAAAGTATATCGTAGAATAAGCTCGTCACAAAAATATGTATCAAGAAGCAGTTGTAACTGAACCGACGAAGCGTTAAGACGTACAATTTAAGAACTTGGAAATTATTTCCGCTGAATAAGCGTTTTTATTTATTATTTTATAGTTGAATCAACAAAGTCATTATTTATTTGTGGCTTCACAAGTTCAGTCCTTCATGTATTCTGAGCACTGCTTGCCATGCGAACTGCTTGCTTGTGTTGTCGAAAAGCTGTGCATTTATGTGGATTATGGACTAACCACATCTTTTGGCGCAGACCTAAAAAAATAAAGAAAACAACCATAAATATTTTATTTAAACTAATATAATATAATCAATAGCTTTATACCTTACCGATATATTAGTGCTTCTTTCTCTTCTTGCATTTGCTTGGCTTTGCATCAGTTTCAGATTTTTGCCCAGCTGGTGGCGCTTTTGATGTAGAGGCACCACAAATCGATGGCACTGTAGGATTTGGCACAATTTTGCACATTGCAGTTGAAATCGGCGGTAAGTTGTCAAAAAAGTCGTATGTATCCCCTATATTATGTTCTACCGGGGCATACAGACTTTCTCTGCGGAACATGTTATTTACAGTTGCCGTTGGCGCTATAATCGTATTAACCTTTGGCTTAACAAAAGTATGGGCCACATCACGTGGAGCAGCAGTCTGGAGTAACGAAATGAAATTATAGCTTATAACGATAAGAATTTTAACAATAGTAATGTGTGTTGCTGCTTACTGCAATGGGCTCCGGTTTTGGCTTGTTGAATTTTGTATCCAGAGCTTTGGACACAGGCAGCGGTGACCACTGTTCTTGTTGTTTTTGCGGCAGCTGCTTTTGTTTTTGTTGAACTTGTTGCAGTGTCTGCAGTGGCTGCAGATGCAGTTTCTTTTGTTGCTGCTGTGTCTGATTTTGTTGATTTAGTGGTTGGTGTCGCTGTTGCTGTTGCTGGTGTTGTTTTTGCAATTGTTGCTGCCAATGTGGCTTTGCCGGTTGTTGGTGCTGCTGGTGTGGTTGTTGCTGTTGATATGGCTGACTTTGTTGTTTCGGTTGTTTTTGCTTTGGTTGTTGGTGTTGCACAACCTTCAATAAAATATACAAATTATGTATGTAAATCATAACCAAAGTTAGTGGCTTTACTAACCTGGGAAAAATGTTGTTGGTGTGAGAAATTCTGCTGTCTACCTCTAGCTGCAGCTTGATTATGCTGATTGGCATGATTTGGAACCACGATTCCAAGGTCCCTTAAGAGTTCTTCCTCCTATAACCACACATACAAAACATACATATATACATAATACTACGTTAGCTGAACTTACAGTGCCCATCTTGACGCTGGGATCGGCTCCGGTCAACATGCAATCGGCGAAATAATCGTATTCTTTTTGCATTGATGCTCGGTGACATTTTTCTATACCTATGGCGGCTATGCCTTGCACCCACATGCGATCAATATCTTTTTGTTCAAATTGCATATTCATTTATATTTTATATTTTTTTATTTATTTTTTTTTTTTTTTTTAATACACCAAATCGACTTGCAGAACCGTTTTTAACCTATATTTGACAGAAAAAAATATTAACCGACTTTCCTCTTTTCTGTTCAGTAAATGAAATCATTAATTTTTCTGCTTCAAACACTTTTTAATCGAAAAATAAATCTGCAAACGAAAAACTCTTGTTCTTTTTTCACAGAAAAAATGGCTGCCTTTTTCACGTACAATTTTTACAAAAACAAGGAGAGATTCTGTTTTACAGATTTATTTTTCGATCAAACAGAAAAATAAAAGATTTCCTTTGCTAAATATTTTTTTCGTTTACTGCGATAAATATGGAGAAATAAAACTTACACGTCGAGTGGACAGATCGTACAATTGAGATTTTGTGTTGCTGAATGTGCTATAGAAGTGCGACAAACTTCAATAACAAAAAAAGTACTGTAGCAACAGGAAATGACAAACGGAATATGGACTTATATTTTATTATTTTTTGTTAACTTGACACAAAAGTATCGGAAATAGAATCGATTTGTTCCATTCTATTTTATTTCACATATGAATAATTCACGTTAGCTGGAATTAATCAAGCATTCTGAAAATCAAATAAAATGAAATATTTAAATAAATATTTATATTTAATATTTTTTCATATATTTTATGTCGTATGAATTAAAGGGGAAATATGCTGAAAAATCTATGTTTTCCATTCTGATCCTTTGACTGTTATATCTTTGGAAAGTTTCCCGAATTGAAAAAAAATAAACAATTTGTATATTTAAGTAATTGTCAATATATATATATTGTGCGATTTCAATTTCTAAACATTTTTTTTATTTTTTGCCTAACTACAGATGAAAACGTTTATATGTAATGTATAACAATTAATAATTTATATGTTTTCACTATATATAATGTATAATTCAAATGCATAATATTGTTACAAACATTGTTCATTTTTTTCATATATATGTAATTAATTTTTTTTAACATACACATGTATGTTTTGTATATATGTTTTGCATATATCGTTTTTCATTTTCGTTTGAAATATGAAAACTATTATTTTAAAATTTGTATACGCGTTGCTAACTTGAGTTGTTTTCATTTTAATATATGTTTTTTGATTTAATTTGAGAAGAGAACATTTTCAATAAATATTGTATATGTGTTAATGAGTGTGTGAACTTTTATATAGTGTTTTCGAGAAAACCGATTTTTCGACGTTCAATTGGAATGCATACAACATTTTTTAATAACTTGTGAGTGCCACAATACTTGGTAGATAATAGGTTTGGCCAATTGGCTTTGCTAGTTAGCACATAGATAACAGCAATGCATACATGCATAAGAATGGTACAATTAATAAAATTTAGTTAGTTAGTTTAGTGAGGTTATTTGAACGCATTGAAAATGGGTAGAAAGGATATAATGTTTTTGTGCAAAAGTATATAAGAGGCAGAAGGAAGCATGTCCGGCCCCAAAAAAGTATATATATTCTTGATCTTCTTCAACAGCCGAGTCGATATAGCCATATAGACTCCAGATTCGGAACATAAGCTCGCCTCCTCCCTAGGCAGTACAAGTTTATTTCAAAATTTCGATAACTCTTTCCGTTTCCGAATTGAATTTGGAAAACTCTGTGATGCAGTTTGAAACATTAGATGAAATAATGACAATCTATGAATCTAATTATTGAAATCGGTTGAGAAAACCCGGAGATATGGAGCATTGACATTAAGAAAGTATGCAATATACGCGTACACACACATACACACACACAAACATACTAGCAAGCACTGACTCTACGCTTAAAGTATAGGGTATAGTCTAGTCGGGATTTCTCGAATGGAGCCTTCTTAGTTCTTTTATATTATCATTTTATTTATTTAACGACCAAAAAAATAAAATTAAATACAAATAAAATTAAATACAAAGACGCAACGTAAGCGATTATTTAGCTTGACAGCCTTGGCAATATAGTTATTGTCTGTTGTATATATTATGTACGTACACATATATAAAATCAAAGATCAGACGTACATTGGACTTTGATTGGCATCGGCACGCGTGGCGATAAGTGAAGCTTGCTCAAATCTTTCATTGGCATGCCATTGCTAAGCATGTTTATGCACATCAAATCGAAGAATCGGCGTATAATGTGTGTTATGTATTTGTGTGATCGTCATCGATGCTCAAGGTGCCAAAAATACTGTACACACAACATTCATACCCTTGCTGTGGGTGTAGGATAATATAAATTCATTTTTTTTTTGTTTCTAATTTAATTACTTGTATTTTATTTTATTTTACCAACAATTATTTTGTATCACATATCTGAATTTATCAATAAAATAGTTGTTAAATATATATTAAATCGTTCAACAAAGCGAACTTTGCGAGCGACCACAATATTATTATTTCGAGCAATTGAATATGATGTCAGAAATTCTGATAAGCTTTCACACGCCAAAAAGTCAATGTCAAGCGCCTGGAATAAGCTGTTATTTATAGGTTATCTCAGTCCATTTAGTTATCACTAGTATATAATAATATATATATATGCAAGATCGGTCAGAGGTCGTTGCTCATAAATAAAACTGCTGATAATCGCAAAGAACTTGCCAAGACGAGGTTTCTTCTTTCGTTGCAAAATCCGTTTCAGTTAGTACAAAATTTGTATAGCTGTGCAGCAAACAAAAATTGAATCGCGAATTAATAATTTAAAATGAATCAAAGACTTTTCATAATTATATTAATAATCTTAATACCAATGTCATGTTATGGATCGTTTGTTGAATCGGTTAGTACCACAAATAAACGTAGTATCAAGTGAAACTAATTTTGTGCTTTAAACAGTGCTCAAAGGAATCTAGGGAACAGGATGAGATGTGTGGAAAGTATTGCTATAAGGTAGTCAAGCCGTTGCTCAGTTATGCAGCCAGTGTTCGAACAAAGGAAGAAAAGTATGGAGAACAACAAAATAAAATCCAAGAACAAGAGGCGACCATAATTAAACTTCAACACCAACTAAAACTGGAGACCGCTTTCAAGCAAAACAATGATCAAGCTGCGTCAATAACAGAACTTCAAAAGCAGTGCGCCTCAAATGATGATCAAATAACTAAGCTCAAATCCGAAATGGCGAACAAAGAAACTCAAATCGAAAACTCAAATAATGAAAATGAAAAAAAATTTGAAGACTTACAACACAAAATTAATGATCTAGAGAACAAACTGAATGAATATAAGATTCAACATGAATTTAACAAACAAAACCATCAACAGCAACATGCATCAAATGATGTAATTAAAAAACTAGTTGGAGACTTACAAAATAAAATCCATGATCAAGATGCGACTATTATCCAACTTCAACAGCAATATGAACAAATAACTAAGCTCAAATCCGAAATGGCCATAAATGCTGCTAAATTGAACCAACTTGAATCAAAGTTATCAGAATTGCAATCCAGTTCTATCTCTTCAAACTGTCTGGGTAAATCGACAGATGTGTATACGTTGAATTTGCCCAACATTGGGACATTCCTTGCTCCTTGTGACTCCAAACTGGCAGATTCTGGTTGGACTGTAGTTCAGCGTCGAATTGATGGCAGTGTGGACTTCTATCGAAATTGGGATGAGTATAAGGCAGGCTTTGGAGACTTGCGTGGAGAGTTCTTTTTGGGACTGGAGGAACTTCACTTGCTAACACAATTTGAGCCCCACGAATTGTATATACATCTTGAGAACTTTAACAATGGAAAAAGGTATGCCAAATACAGTCACTTTGTTATTGGCAACGAGGCAGAGTCGTATGAGTTGAAAAAGCTTGGACATTATTCTGGAACTGCTGGTGATTCATTTAAATACCATATTAACATGAAGTTTTCGACAAAAGATCGGGATAATGATATATATAACAGCAGTTGTGCGGAAGGTTATAAATCTGCTTGGTGGTTTCTAAACTGTTCTTATTGGTAATTCACGCAAAATATATTTCTTTAGCATTTTCAGCCAAGTTAATTCATTTCTATCTCTCTCTCAATTTTATAACTTTAGTGATTTAAATGGACAACATACAAAAGAGACAGGATTGCAAGCTGACAAAATTTCTTGGTATGGTTGGCATTTGAACCCAATTAAATTTGTACAAATGATGATCAGACCAATACAGCATTAACGAATCAATCTCTGTATATTTCTTAATTAAAATATATGAAGTCTGTTGGAATTTTAAAGCTTAAAGGAAATATTTAACATTTCATAAATATTTTTATTAAAAAATAATACTTTGTAAACAAGATTATATTAATGAGCTTTTTTGTTACTAACTTAAATACTTTATATACCAACAATTATTTTTGTACCACATATCTGAATTTATCAATAAAATAGTTGTTAAATATATATTAAATCGTTCTATGTTTAATTCAACAAAGCGAACTTTGCGAGCGACCACAATATTATTATTTCCAGCAAATGAATATGATGTCAGACATTCTGATAAGCTTTCACGGTCACGGTCAAGCGCTGCCCCGAATAAGCTGTTATTTATAGGTGATTTCAGTCCATTTAGTTATCACTAGTATATAATAATATATATATATGCAAGTTCGGTCAGAGGTTGCTTATAAATAAAACGTCTGATAATCGCAAAGAAAATGGGAAATACGAGGTTTCTTAATAATAATAATAAAATAATTCCACAAAATACATTTTTGCATTTTCGTCCAAGTTCATTTATTATATATCTCTCTCATTTTTATATATTTTTAGTCATTTAAATGGACAATATAAGAATAAATCTGAACTACGTATTGGCGAAAAATATTGAAATATTTTGAGTTTAGACACACTGAAATTTGTACATATGATGATCAGACCGAAATCCCATGAAGCGTAAAGTTTTGGTATTTAAAACAGATAACTAAAAATTTCCAACAAGCTGAAGCAAAATATTAAATAAATCTTAATTTTGTTTTTTTTTTCTCTGAAATTAATAAGTCGAGTTACATATTAAAAAATAAACACAAATAAAAGACCCTTAGTCGAACAAACGTAAACGCAACTTGAAATTAAGAAAGTTTGCAATATACGCGTACACTCACACACACAAACACATACTTGCAAGCACGCTATACGCTTAAAGTATGGGGCTCAGGGTATATGTATAGTCGGGATTTCTCGACTAGAGCCTTCTTAGATGTTGTATCTATAAAAAGTATATAAAACAAACAGCTAGCAGATATTGATTTGCTTACAACTTTTATGCAGTGTTTTTTGTATTTTAGTGTTAGGCAGAGTGCATGCATGCAGTTAGTGACTGACCTTTAGTCCTTGCATTTTTATTTGTGGTATTCTTAAGGCTAACGTGTTTCAACTTTTCACGCACAAAAACAAGTGCAAAACGTGTATGGTGACATAAACCAACAAACAACATTTAGAGGTGTACAAACAGATAGATAGACAGTTAAACACGTTGAAGTGTGTTGGTGCAATGTACAATTGTAAAATCAATGAAAGCACACCTGCATGGAGCGTATAGTATCCAATAAAGCCTTCTTCTCCTCTAGCAATATGCTAATGTCATCTTGGGCAGCCTTTAAATAAGAGCGCAACACATCCGTTTCCTGTTTGTTCTTTTGCCTATTAAGCAAATACGATTAGGACGTAAGATTTATTTTATATTATATTTTATTTAAACTAAACTCAATAGCTTTTTACCTTACCGATTGATTAGTGCTTCTTCCTCTTCTTGCATTTGCTTGGCTTTGCATCAGTTTCAGATTTTTGCCCAGCTGGTGGCGCTTTTGATGTAGAGTCACCACAAATCGATGGCACTGTAGGATTTGACACAATTTTGCCCATTGCAGTTACCAGCGGCGGTAAGTTGTCTAAAAAGTCGTATGTATCTCCTATATTATGTTCTACCGGGGCATACAGACTTTCTCTGCGGACCATGTTATTTACAGTTGCCGTTGGCGCTATAATCGTATTAACCTTTGGCTTAACAAAAGTATGGGCCACATCACGTGGAGCAGCAGTCTGGAGTAACGAAATGAAATTATAGCTTATAACGATAAGAATTTTAACAATAGTAATGTGTGTTGCTGCTTACTGCAATGGACTCCGGTTTTGGCTTGTTGAATTTTGTATCCAGAGTTTTGGACACAGGCAGCGGTGACCACTGTTCTTGTTGTTTTTGCGGCAGCTGCTTTTGTTTTTGTTGAAGTTGTTGCAGTGTCTGCAGTGGCTGCAGATGCAGTTTCTTTTGTTGCTGCTGCTGTGTCTGATTTTGTTGATTTAGTGGTTGGTGTCGCTGTTGCTGTTGCTGGTGTTGTTTTTGTAATTGTTGCTGCCAATGTGGCTTTGCCGGTTGTTGGTGCTGCTGGTGTGGTTGTTGCTGTTGATATGGCTGACTTTGTTGTTTCGGTTGTTTTTGCTTTGGTTGTTGGTGTTGCACAACCTTCAATAAAATATACAAATTATGTATGTAAATCATAACCAAAGTTAGTGGCTTTACTAACCTGGGAAAAATGTTGTTGGTGTGAGAAATTCTGCTGTCTACCTCTAGCTGCAGCTTGATTATGCTGATTGGCATGATTTGGAACCACGATTCCAAGGTCCCTTAAGAGTTCTTCCTCCTATAACCACACATACAAAACATACATATATACATAATACTACGTTAGCTGAACTTACAGTGCCCATCTTGACGCTGGGATCGGCTCCGGTCAACATGCAATCGGCGAAATAATCGTATTCTTTTTGCATTGATGCTCGGTGACATTTTTCTATACCTATGGCGGCTATGCCTTGCACCCACATGCGATCAATATCTTTTTGTTCAAATTGCATATTCATTTATATTTTATATTTTTTTATTTTTTTTTTTTTTTTTTTTAATACACCAAATCGACTTGCAGAACCGTTTTTAACCTATATTTGACAGAAAAAAATATTAACCGACTTTCCTCTTTTCTGTTCAGTAAATGAAATCATTAATTTTTCTGCTTCAAACACTTTTTAATCGAAAAATAAATCTGCAAACGAAAAACTCTTGTTCTTTTTTCACAGAAAAAATGGCTGCCTTTTTCACGTAGAATTTTTACAAAAACAAGGAGAGATTCTGTTTTACAGATTTATTTTTCGATCAAACAGAAAAATAAAAGCTTTCCTTTGCTAAATATTTTTTTCGTTTACTGCGATAAATATGGAGAAATAAAACTTACACGTCGAGTGGACAGATCGTACAATTGAGATTTTGTGTTGCTGAATGTGCTATAGAAGTGCGACAAACTTCAATAACAAAAAAAGTACTGTAGCAACAGGAAATGACACACGGAATATGGACTTATATTTTATTATTTTTTGTTAACTTGACACAAAAGTATCGGAAATAGAATCGATTTGTTCCATTCTATTTTATTTCACATATGAATAATTCACGTTAGCTGGAATTAATCAAGCATTCTGAAAATCAAATAAAATGAAATATTTAAATAAATATTTATATTTAATATTTTTTCATATAGTTTATGTCGTATGAATTAAAGGGGAAATATGCTGAAAAATCTATGTTTTCCATTCTGATCCTTTGACTGTTATATCTTTGGAAAGTTTCCCGAATTGAAAAAAAATAAACAATTTGTATATTTAAGTAATTGTCAATATATATATATTGTGCGATTTCAATTTCTAAACATTTTTTTTATTTTTTGCCTAACTACAGATGAAAACGTTTATATGTAATGTATAACAATTAATAATTTATATGTTTTCACTATATATAATGTATAATTCAAATGCATAATATTGTTACAAACATTGTTCATTTTTTTCATAAATATGTAATTAATTTTTTTTAACATACACATGTATGTTTTGTATATATGTTTTGCATATATCGTTTTTCATTTTCGTTTGAAATATGAAAACTATTATTTTAAAATTTGTATACGCGTTGCTAACTTGAGTTGTTTTCATTTTAATATATGTTTTTTGATTTAATTTGAGAAGAGAACATTTTCAATAAATATTGTATATGTGTTAATGAGTGTGTGAACTTTTATATAGTGTTTTCGAGAAAACCGATTTTTCGACGTTCAATTGGAATGCATACATTTTTTAATAACTTGTGAGTGCCACAATACTTGGTAGATAATAGGTTTGGCCAATTGGCTTTGCTAGTTAGCACATAGATAACAGCAATGCATACATGTACATAAGAATGGTATAATTAATAAAATTTAGTTATTTTGATATGATCATGAATCACAACAATATGTTATCAATATCTATTGAATATACATCGTTTTAGTTTGGCGTAATATCAATGACGAATCATGAATCACAACAATATGTTATCAATATCTATTGTATATACATCGTTTTAGTTAGGCGTAATATCAATGACGAATTACAAAGTTATGTAAAGAGTATGTACAGCTAGAAATATGTTCATAAAATTTGCTCATTTTAAAAATTAACAATGTGCTATAAATATATGTGTATATGTTTAAAAAGTTGCGGCTTTAAAAGTTCGAGCAATAATAATAACACAAATAAAATCAGATTAATAAAAACATTTTGTAAAAGGCAAAACATTCTTTGGAACATTAGCTTAAAAATAATAAAAACCAATACAAATTTTTATAGTATAGTAGTATATAAGTATGTATATATGATGACGAACGGCAACGTGATTAGTGTCCGTGTTTAGAACGGCTCAGTCTTCTGCTAAAAACTCAAAGCAATGATTGATGATAAAAAGCGACATAATTATGTATGTATGTATGTAACAACAATGAATCAAGACGTCTTTGACTTGAATGCATACTAGTCCTAGGCATTATTGTTCTCGCCGCAACATTGTATGCAGTCCATGCAGTTGTGCTATCTGTTGCCATCATTCTTTCGGCTCATATTCGATGAGGTCATTTGTATCTATAAATAGTATGTAAATCAAACAGTTAGCAGCAGTTGATATTGTTTTGCTTACAACTTTTATGCAGTGTTTTTTGTATTTTAGTCTTAGGCAGAGTGCATGCATGCAGTTAGTGACTGACCTTTAGTCCTTGCATTATTATTTGTGGTATTCTTAAGGCTAACGTGTTTCAACTTTTCACGCACAAAAACAAGTGCAAAACGTGTATGGTGACATAAACCAACAAACAACATTTAGAGGTGTACAAACAGATAGATAGACAGTTAAACACGTTGAGGTGTGTTGGTGCAATGTACAATTGTAAAATCAATGAAAGCACACCTGCATGGAGCGTATAGTATCCAATAAAGCCTTCTTCTCCTCTAGCAATATGCTAATGTCATCTTGTGCAGCCTTTAAATAAGAGCGCAACACATCCGTTTCCTGTTTGGTCTTTTGCCTATTAAGTAAATACGATTAGGACGTAAGAATTAAATCAAATGTCGTTCACAATGACCTATAATGTTCTGTGTTGGTTTTGGAGTCAACAGCCTGCCTGCGCAACTGCTCATTGTCCAGTTTCATTTGCTGCATGACCAGCTGCATGGAGAGGAGCTCACGATCGCGTTCGCGCGGTGCACCAAACAAGGCGCCACTCAAAGCCTGATGTTGCTCCGCGCTCATATTTGTATCTGAAAGGATAACAATATTATGTGAAAATTGAAAAATTAAACTGTTTGCTTTATTCTCACCAATTGGCTGTATATTAAGCTGTCCGCTCTTGTCGCGCTCCAAATGCATGCGACCAATGCATAGATTTATGGGCACTGGGCCCGGTGAGGTAATGTTCACGGGCGGACGATCTTCCAGCAAATTGATGCGCACATTTTCCAGATTAATCTACAAGTTACAAAAAAAAATAAAAAATATATGTAATAAAAATCATTGTAGAATGAAAAAAGACTTTACCGTGACGGGCATTGGAGGAGAGATTATCTCGTCCTCAGCGAGATCGCCAAGACCAATCACTGTACTCATGGACAAATCCAAACTGATGTCCTTAACGCGTATCTCGGCATGATGGGTGAACCAGCTTTAAGAAATCAAGCAGAAAAACATGTTAATAATGTTACAAAAAACGTATATATCAGCAAACGGTTTACCTTTGTATGGACTTGCGATCGATAATGCCTTCAATTTCCTTGGGCATATTAAGAGTTTCCTCGAGTCGTAGTCTTATGCAAGGCGGTGCCTCTGGATTGTATGGCGCCAGGTTCCAGGCCTTACACCGCGCTCCAAACTTTGTCTGCAAATGGTCATCAAGAGAACATTACTTAAAGGTACTTTTAAATTAACAATCGAATTAGTAATTAAGCATGCAAACAAACAAAACTACAAACATGCAAAGCAGCAAGCTTACACACATGCAATTTGGTGTATCAGTGAATGTGTGTGAAGTTCTTTTAGATAGTGTTAATTGAATGTTTAGTGATTGTGATTAAGGCAGCTTGATTATTAAAGTTTTTTATCTTGGAACGCCAATTGGGAAGCTTCCATGAACTGTTAGTGTTGTTGTTGTTGTTGTGGTGTTTGTTAATACGTTCGTATATGCCCAGTAATTGGTGTTAACGCCTTCAATCCTAGGTGTAGTGTTTAACCAAGCCAATTTGCAACAAAAAAAATGTAACAAAAAATCAAAAACGAAATCATACTCAAAACATTGAACACTACAAAAGTAAAAACTAAAAATATATTGGAACTATATTGATTAGGAACAATAGGGGGGAAATGGCATGTGAATGCATGCTCAAAACACATTCGTATTACACAATATACAGTTCCAAAAAGCTGCCTACAATATTCGTATCGTAAAAGCGGTAATATTCACTGTTAAAAACCTCTTTGAACTAACAATATAAATATAACTAATTTGTATTTAACTACTATAACTAGTGGCCAAAAACGCTTTTAAACTGCACCAGCGCTGGCAAAGGAAGCCAACATAAAATGTAACTACAAAAAATAAATAAATAAACAAATAATTTTCAAAAAAAATTCGTCGTTATGTATACAAAAGCAGCAAACGGAACCGAAACAAAAAGTTAGCTTCTAAATAAGAATTTGAAATTTTGTAGTTGAGCTTTTTTTATACCTTGTTCGCATGTTGCGCGATCTGTTTTGTTGTTGTTATTGGAGAGTGTTGTTTGTTGTTGTTGTACAGAATTTGTGTCATGTGGTTTTTGTCGTTAATCAAATTACAAAGTATTTGTTGTTTTTGTTGATTATAGAGCACATTATTTGTATTATGTAATAAGCACACATTGAGATCGGTTTTTTTTTTTTAGTTGAAAACATATTTGATTTTCAGAGAAAAGAGAAAATTTAATGAGAAAAATGATTACATGAGAAGTTTATCTTACAGTATAAAATGTACTGCTAAAAAAAAATCAAAATTAATTAAAATATTGAATTATTGTTAGATGTTCAAATAATTGTT
This sequence comes from Scaptomyza reducta, assembly GCA_035044485.1. NCBI lineage: Eukaryota > Metazoa > Arthropoda > Insecta > Diptera > Drosophilidae > Scaptomyza > Scaptomyza reducta. Next base: position 195,395 of record JAWNNV010000045.1, read on the forward strand.
ATTAAAACATGCAGAAAACGGTCTGAAAAGTTTAGCGAAAGAACATTAAATTCAGTTTTGTCAAAAGTTAAAACGAAAAGAACAAAAGTCAGAAACGAAGAAAACAAAACGAAATGATTTGATTATATACAAAACACAATTTAAATATAAAAAAAAAATATGTCCAAATGAAATAGAAAAACATTGCGATCGGAAGTAACCGACAGCGTTATATTCTGTTTCCAGTTCCTTCCTAACAATGGGATACCTTTCATGTTCATTGGGAACAGAGTACTTAAATTATAACAATTGAATTCAGAAAACGTAGCCAACCTGCAACTCATCCCAGGGTATGGCACCGCACTCATCACAAGACACGGCTGCCACCTGCAAACGAACCGAGGACTTGGGTCCCTCCTGCTGACGTATGACCTCCACAGTTGTCAATCTTTACAGTGGGCAATACATAATCAATTAAATGTCATTTTGAATTGTAGTGCATGAAAATAGTGAACCTGAAAGTGGCCATGGAGACTAGATCACGTCGCCGCCAGCTGCTTGCCTCTGATGGTTCCGAGGGTGATGACATATTTGTCTTATAGCTGCTTGGCTCCTCGTACACTTCGCTGGCCACCTCAACCGGTGAGGTCTTAATGTTGTTCTCCGTCGTAAATGGATTTAGACGGAACATAACATCCATGCAGTCCATGGTCTTATCGTCACCCATCGCTGCAAAATTTTCCGAATCAGAGCTGTTATAGCTCTGAACGGAGAGGGTATCACTGGCATCATCATTTGGTGTTCCCGACTTAATAGCCGAATCAATGGAAGTCATAAAACTGGAGAAGCCCTTCTTCATGGTAAGAAGACCCGAATTAATCTCCTTGGTTATGCTAGGCACATTATCACCGCCCACACTAGGGCGAACGGTGTTCTTAAAGCTTTTTGAGGCAGATGATATTGATTGCGATTGCGATTGCGATTGCGATTGCGATTGCGATTGCATGAAGATGCCAGTGTCAGGACGTGAGCCCTGACTAGGCGTTGAGGAAGCGACTGTTGGTGTGCTCTGGATTTGCACATTGTAACTATAAAAAGATATATACAAATTAGTAAACTGGCGCTGTGATGTGAAACGTGAACTATAATGATTTACCCGTGCGTATTTGGATTGGATATATGTATGCCACTGTCAAAAGGCGGATCGTTGGTAACGGGCGATGGTGTCTCAATGCTGCCAAATGTATTACTCTTTAGCTGCTCCAGTGGCGGTGGTGTTGGCCATGTTATATTGCCACCTGGGAAATTCGTTTGTTTGATTTAAATGGATTCATGGTCTTCTCGTTTATTTTACAATATTCAATTAGATAGTCACTAATATATTTTTGCGTTATTTTAGTACAAAAACATGCGAGATTATTTACGTAGCATGAGCGTGTTTTATTTTCAAGACAAATATCTGATATGACTTTCACTGAGTCGAAGATAGAAACACGCCCATTTGTGTAAAGTTATAAACAATCAAGTGACTTGGCATCCTACGTGTCCAGCCTACAGTTTTGATCAAAAAAAGAAAGATTTAAGCAGTAGTACAGCAATAAAAGCAAATGCAAACGTTTCCTAACTATGGATTACGGTGTGTATGAGACTGATTGAAAACAACACGAAACAGTGACAGCTACATGTGATATTTAGTTGGTTTTTTTGCTTAAAATATTGCTGATCGTAAAGCTCACTAGAGAATTAAACTGGTAATTGGGTTAGTTTTTTTTTTTCGTTTTGTTAGCTAAGCACGTAGTTGATTAAATTAAAACTAAAAAGAGTTTTGAAGTGGAGACAACAAAAGAAGAAATATAATTCTTACTATTCATGTGTAAATCATCACCCAAACTAGCTGAATCGGGTAAGACACTTTCAGCATCACCACCACTCGATTCCTTACCAGGTGTTGGCGATGGCATCACAAGCGTCACCTCGATCTGCGGCACAACACACCCAAATATAATGGACTTTTGTTGATTTTGCTATTAAAAAAAAAACAAACAAAAAATCAAAATTTAGTTTTAGGTGGTTTGGGCCAAGTTTTTATGATACAGACATACCTTTTGCATTATACGCTCCGCATCCAAATTAAGAAAGGTTGACATTTCATTGAACTCCTCGGCTAGACGCAACAGGAATAACAATTGATAATGATCGATTTGAAGACTAACCAAATTTGATATATGCGCTATGGCGTGCATGTCGGCGGAACGTTCAATGGGCGTGCCAGCATCCTTTGTTGCCGGTTGCGGTTCGCGTACATCCTCATCGCTAAGGAACGGATTACGTGGCAGCGGTGGCAACGTTGCTAATGGCGCCAGACCCATGCTCTCCATATGCGAACTGGCGGTGCTCTGACGCCTGTCCAGCTCCAGTTGCGCATGTGCCTGGTCTGCACCACCACCGGAATGTAGCCAGAGTGTTATGGGCACTGCATCCACAAAGGGTATAGATTTATTGGGACCCAGCGAACGTGCGCCCAGAAAATCCACCCAAATGGGATCCAATTTAATGCACCAGACATCGCGTGGCTCCGACCACATAGCATATCGAGATAGGTACTGTGTGGATGCGGAACGCGGCACTTGCGTTTGCATTGGTGACATGGGTGCCGATATCATGCTGACATCTGAGGCAGCCACATGCGACAATATGCGATCCGTAACAATGCACATGTCGCCCTCGACTGAGGGGAAACCGGTGCCAAATACCAACGAACCCTCCTGCAGTGAATGCAACGCCTGTGCCAGATCCGCACGTGAGCTGCCCATTTCGCGTATGTTGGTCAGAGCGAAACGTGAGATTTGGATTTGCATTGTTTTGGGTCGATCCTTTTGATTGGGCGCATCCAGCGCCGCTTCCATGACCACGCGCGGCATAATAGCCTCCACCTTGACATCCATGTACATCAGATTTGGCTCCGTTTCGACGCTCAATGCACCGGCCATCTGTGTGCCATTGGAGCCATACGAGGTATTGGAGGCAATGGAGCCGCGGGTACTCGGCGGCTGCTGCTGCAACGTGGCCTGGGAGCCGACACTGGTGCGTAACAAACTCTCGTGCAGATTCAAGCCAAACGAATTCAACCACAATATCGAACTGAGATCAAAGTGCACTTGCAACGGATTTATGTGCACAAACATCTTTGAAGGTGGCACTGCAATAGAAATCAAATGCAATCAATTACAGTGTTTTCAAGTTTAACTCAAACAAAACTTACGTGGAAAAACAAAATCACCGGGATAGTAGAAGTACGTGTATTCGGCGTGCACTAAGGGCATTTCTGCGGGAAACGAATAACGATCCTTGTCACCTGTAAACACAGCAATTAATTATTCAAAATGAATAATATGAATAAGCTACTCCTAGCTGAACTACAAATGATACGCACACATAAACGTATTTTGGCAAGGTGTCCCGTTAAAAGATTTTCACCTGACCAAAGTACACAATGTTTTGCATTGATATTCACCTGAAGATTTGCTTTTCCTTTTATGTTGTGCTATAATAACAACAGCAGCAAACAACAACAAAAGCGTTTTGCATATGTGACATATTAATTGATGATGAGATGTTATGTGTTGGCAAAGAAACAATTAAAAATATTATGCATTGAGTTAAAAATACAATTAACAACAGAATGGAACAAAGCAGAGAATAGAGAAAATTTACAAAAAATTGATTAGTTGAGAGAATAATGTATGTGTGTGCGTGTGTGTGTGTGTGTAAGCATCGGGTGTAAATATGTTTCTGTATGTGTTTTTGGAGTACATTTAAATATGTACATACATATGCACATGCCTATGGATTGGTAACAGCTTGCAATTATTATTAATTGCAAACAGCTGTTATTTATAACATATTTGAGTTCTCTTGTTTGTGCTAGTAATTTATTTAATTTATACCTGAAACAAATTCCTTGGGCATTTGCTTTTTACCCGATGTTGTCACGCGATACAATGTAAAATCTTCGATTCTTAGTATAAAGCAAGAGCTCATCAGTTTAGCCAGATTCTCGAGAGTGGTGCGCTGCTGATTGGCTTGTGTGTGTTGGCTACTGGCTGATGCATTGCCGGAACCAGAGCCAGCTCCTGTTCCGGCTGCTGCTGCAGTTGGCGTGCTGCTGCCATTGGAGCCAAGACCAATGCTGCCATGTTGAGAGCCCAACAATGATGCATTTAGCATTATGGGCGAGGCGGGTGCACTGCGTTCCAGTGGCGCATGCATTGCCGGACGATTTGGTTGACTTAGATTGAGTACAGCCTCGCGAAACGCATTCAGTGATTCCTTAATCCATAAGGCAGGCGCCACAGAAGCCTCCTTGTACTTGGCCCAATGCGAACGATCCGACTTGGCCAAATGATAGGGATAATAATCGATTTGAAATGCAGTCACAGAGACCTGCAGGGCACCACCCTTATCCAAATCCGGATAACTAGAACGTCCATCGCCTTCATCGTCGCACAAGTGTAAATCAATGCGTTGACTAAAGAAATGATACGAAGTCTCGCGCACATCAAAGGCATTGAACAATCTTTGAGCGTTGGATGTGTGTGCCGATTCCGACAAACGATTCTGTTGCTGTGCCACCTGTGCCTGGTACTCTGGCAGTGTCTATAAAAGAAATGATAAGTGTTTGATTAAAAGTGATACGTGGAAAAATCTCATTGCCATACGAACCTGAAGTTTGCGTGCCGCTTTTGTCTTTTGTGTGGCATGTGTGGCAGCCTTAATCAAACCCGATAAAGAGTCAACAAAATGCAGCGCTGCCTTCAGCTGTGAATCGGTCAGCACCCACAGCAGATCATCCAAAATGAGCACTAGACATGAGGCCAACAATGTACAATCGGATAAACGCTTGCGTATAGTGATGCGACAGCGAGCATGATTCGTGAGCAAACGTAGGGGAGTCAATGATTTGTCCTGAGTGGAACTGGCCTCGATGCGTACCGTTTGCCAGGAGAGCTCTTTGAAGATTAGAATGATTCCCTTTTGGGCATCCTTCAGACGTGTCAAACGCAAATCGGCATTGACCCACTTGGGTGTCTTGGATTCGACACGTATACGCGACATTTGCACCGAGGCAGTAAAGGCGGGGCTCACGAAGTTCACATTGACTGTGTTCACCACAATAGTGATGCCATCGACAACCTTGTGTATGTAGCTGTATTTACCCTGAGGCACTTGTGGCAACGTTGCAGCGGTCGCATTACCACCACCGCCGCCACCATCACGAGTTGTGGGATTGCATGTCTCGATGGTAATGCGCACCTCGTCAAGCGTCTGAAAATGCATAGAGGAAAAAGATGAACATACTTTTAAAATCATACTATGGAAAATCGTTGTACGTACCAGCGTTATGGGTACACTTTTCAGCTTGGTCCAGCTAATGCGAAAGGAGACATGATTGCACCATGCTGATGTCAAACGCAACCAATTGGGCAACTCGAGCAGCTCGGTGAGCACACGCTCATCCAATTCCAGATTCGAGAGTTCACCCTCGCCACGAAATGTGCTCAAATTGATTTTATCCGACGATAGGTTCTTTGTGTAGCTGTAATAAACACATGTAGTAGTAGCATATTTTAATCACTCTTATTTCAGATATATTTTGACCAGCTTTTTGTCTCGGCTTGACTGCGCACCAGCAGCTGGCAGCAAAATGTGTGGCGCCACAGTCAGTTGCCATCAATTGACCCATTTCAAGTCAATGGTTTGCTTGCATAATTTATCTGTTTTGTATATTGATGGAATTGATGCTGGCCGATTTGCTAAGCAAAACATTTCTTCAATGATTTATTAAACTCACATACGAACATTGTTTCAATCTCAGTAAAATGCTGAAAGCTGCTGAGTGCAAAAATTCTGATACGTTAAATTAAGCGAATTCTGGCTACAAAATAGGAACGTTTTAAGCTGCCGCATGGAAAAGTTTATTAAATTGAAAACTTTTTGGGACAAAGAACAAAACTTTTTACTCAAACAGGCTTTCACGTTGTGGGTAAAAAGGACTGGAGATAAAAGGCAACAAGTTTGCTTTGCACATTATACTTAAAGTCTTGCAACAAAGTTAGTTTGTTTGCAGCCTAATTGTGTGAAACAAAACTTCAAAACAACCCAACAAGCACTAAGCAAACAAAAGCGAAATTTGTTGTCTACGTACACATTCAGAAATGTACATACATACATACACTATGTACACTAATTTATGTACACTAAATAACCATCAAACAGGATATTCACTTGGGTCTTAACCATATTGGTTGAACACAACTAATTACCCAGCATAAGTAAGAAAAAACCTTTAACATGAGGATGTTCAAACTGTCTTTAAATACTCAACATACATTAAGATTTGTTTATTTTGGCACAATGCTCGATCTGGAATTCGCCGCTGACTGGACACACACACACACACAGACACACATATGGACATATGAACTCATACACATACAGGTGAGAGGTTGATGGGCTTAAGAATAATATAAACATATTGTGAACTCTATTTGGAATTAAATAAATTGAATTGAAAGTAACGGAATTTGAATTGATTCTTCATTATTATTTTGATATTATAGATGTAAGCTCACAAACTCAACATCTCCAAAGGGTTAATGTGGGGGGGGGGGGGGGTGACGATGTGAGTGCTCATCCACTTGTTACTCTAAGAGAAACGGGGTGGTGTTAGCAGCAGTTTGGCGTTGTTATGCGGGCTTAACGATAAACGATAAAGAAAACAAGCATCCGCTCGTATGTAGAGGTTGCAAAAAAATAAATACGTACCACATTTAAGCATATACAGAAACACACACACACATACATACGTACGTAGTTGAGACAACAGCAGTCGCGCAAACAACAACAACAAATGAAACGAAAACAGAGCAACAGCAAGAAGAGCAAACGCTTTGAAAAATCAATTGAATTTCCCACAGCAACTAGCGCCTGTGGCAGCCTACCAACTGCAAGGCCGTAATTAGCACAGAGTTTTATAATTTAATTTCATGCTAACTTATTTACGATGGCACTTACATGGACAAATGCTTCAGCAATTGGTTTTTTATCAGCGAAGCCATTTTGTACGTCAGCAGGAGAAGGTGCGGCGGGGGCGGTGGACGAGATTAATGCACCGAGCCAACAACAGCCGCAGCAGCAAAATCAGCCGTTATGATGACGCTTTTAAAAACTCTCACAGCTATTATATGCGCGCTGAGCACATAATTTTGTTATAGGGAGCACTTTAACTTTTTTGTATGAGTATAGGAATTCTAATTGGAAGATTTACCATTGGTGGCAAAGAGCTTGATGGCCGTTTTACAGGCGCAACACACGCACAATCACTTTCGGCATCCGTGTGTCTAGACCAAGCGCGCATTAGTCATAATTTATAGTATTATTTTTGATACTCAGTAAGTCTTATCGCGAACCTATTTTTGCGTGCTGTCGTCGCAGAGATACTGTTGACTAGAGATGAGCACAATCGATGTACCTGTGACGCCCACTGCGGTGACAAAAAAAAATAAATCAGATACCGATTTAACAGAAATTTTACATTTTGTATCGATAGCAACGATTATTTTCACTTTATAGTTCACATTGTATTTAAGTGCTGCAAAATGCTTTAGTTTGAAAAACTACACAGCACTGAGATTTTACATAGATTTTGCGTTTTACATCTTATAAAAGTGTTAAGCTCCTGTTTTCAGTGTCTGCCGTGAGCGTGAAGCAAAATCTAAAGCAAAAGCAAGCAATTTTAATTACGCAGGCTGCAGCGCAATGTCAAGTAGCGATGCAGCAACAACTGATGATCTAGTCGAGCGCGTGGTGGAAGTCACAGCCTGCACCTCCGACGAGGCCAAACATTACCTTGGCGCCTGTGCAAACGATGTGGCTGCAGCCGTTGCCCTGCATTTCGAACAGGGTGGAAGCACTGCTCCGACTTCTGATGCAGCAGGATCCGCAGCAGTTGTCCCGGACGGAGAGGAGGAGGTGCGTGCACCAATTGCTCCAGTTCGTGAACAGTTGCTTTTGCCGGAGGATGACAACTTTTTTGCGTCAGGCAGCAGCAACAACAGTCGCTTGTCGCGTGTTACGCAGCGCGTCAAGGTCTGCCCGCTGCGTGATTTTGCTCGGGAGGGTGCCCTAATGGAAGAGCAACTGCAAGCGACCGGTGTCTACTCCGATCCGAGTACGCATCGCCGACGCCGGGAGCGTTCGGCTCAAATGGTTGTTGCTGGTCAGGCCGTGTCGCGGCATAGGCGTTCTAGTACCATCACCAGCAACTCATCCCGCCTTGGTGATCTCTTTCGCCCGCCAACAGATCTGCTCTACTCTGGCTCACTGGCGGCGGCGCGTGAATTTGCCAGCAATCGCCAAAGATGGCTGCTGGTCAATGTCCAAGGCGATAATTTTCAGTCACAAACCATGAATCGCGACGTCTGGAGCATGAAAGACCTTAAGCAGCTGGTGCGACGTCAGTTTGTGCTCTGGCAAGTGGACAACGATAGCTCCGAGGGCCGACGCTTTGTCGCTTTCTATCATTGTGCCAAGCTACCGTATTTGTGCGTAATTGATCCACGCACCGGAGAGGAAGTCTGGCGCAGCCCCGAGGAGCCCAATCAGCAAAATGTGCTACCAGATTTGCGGCAATTTCTTCGCGATCATCGCGACTTTGCGCTGGAAGAAGCTAGCAGCTCCAAGCGTGCGGCCATTGAAATTGATGACGAAGATGATGTGGGAGGCGCCGCATCCTGCTCTTCATCCACAGCAAGCACGCCCAAGAAGCGCGCCAAATTGCTGGAACTTACCGAGGAGGAACAATTGGCACTGGCCATTAAGAATTCCATGAACGAAAATGGCGGTGCTGCAGGAACACCCACAAAAGCAAACAACAACAATGGCAACGGCAACGGCAATGGCAATGGCAATGGCAATGGCAATGGCAGTGATTGCGATAGCCTCGAGGAATTTGACGAAGAGGAACTTAAAGGCGCTGCAATTTCATATGAAGCTGAATTGGGCCAACAGACGACAGAGCTAACTGCGATCAGGCTGCGCCTGCTCGATGCCGCCGGCAGCGATGAGGTTGTCCAACTACGTTGGCCCTCCGATACCAAGTTAAAGACATTACGTCTATATATCAAGCAAACGCACAAGCACATACCATTGGAAGGCTACAAATTGATATGTGCCTTTCCGCGCAAATCGCTTGAAATCGAGCATAATGATGTGACACTTAAAGATCTGGGCTTGCATCCCTCCGCCAATGTGCATCTTACGCTGGATGAGTAAACGTTTAGATCGTCCATATGGTAAAATATTTATTTCACGTTCTATGTCAACGTCTCTGATCTAATTGTATTACTCTACCCCACACGAATTAAATACATAAACTAAATTAGCTGTAAGTGATTAATTGAATAAACTCATGAACGTACGCTATGGTTCAGTATGAATGCTCAAATCAGCTCGACTCAACTATTATTAAGAAAATGCATATTTCAATATTCGTATTAGCGCGCCGACCGTAACTAGATGGCAGCACAATTTTAGGTGGCAACGCCAAAACACATGTTTTCGGCAAGTATATGTACATATGTGGCAAGGGCACAAAATTCCCTATATACGGCATTTAAATTAGTCAAGCAGCTGTAACACTTGATGTACAATATACAAATTAAACTTGCTAAACTGTTTAAACATTTTGAAATATAAATTAGCTGTTTAATTTTAGTAGCAAGTGTTGAACAACTAAAATATAAATAATTACATGCCCTATTTAGAAGAGCCAACACCTTTTTGCAGCAAAGTAGCGCACTACAAATTCGACCAAGCTCGCCACCTTAAAAACATTTTTAGTTCATCAAATGCTGTTTAATCCCAAACAGCAAACTGGCCACGTAAAAAAGCAAACTCTAACGCGATCCGATGTACGTACGCATGTAAATATATTGTTGTGTGAAGTTGGGATATTATAATAGAAATGCAGAGGCCACAAGCGACACAAGTGCTGCTAAAATCTAAATGTCTGGCGTGAGAGGCGTACAATATCAGTTGTAAAGCAAATAACAATCCATCAAAAAGCATTCGTCAACATGGATGAGAAACTAAAGTATTCCCTGCTACGCGGTGAACTGGTGGACACCCAAAGCATTTGGACCAGGCAAGTAGTCAGAGTTTACACAAGTGCTCCCATAATTAAACATTCGTTTATTTTATCCCAGGCACGAGAAACGCGTCTGGTTTATGACACTTCTCACTGGCACCTGCATGCTGTATTCGACGCGCACAACAATGCCGCTGCTTGTGCCCGCTGTTGCAGCCGCACAAAAGTGGAGTAAAACCGATTCGGGCACAGTACTCAGCTCATTCTTCTGGGGTTATACACTCACCCAAGTGATGGGCGGCTATTTCAGTGATCGTTTTGGCGGTCAGCGTGTCATATTGCTTGCGGCAATTGGCTGGTCTATCATTACATTCCTGATGCCAACGATTATCTGGTCGGCGGCGTCTGTGAAGAGCTATGCAATACCCATTATTGTGACGATTCGCATCTTTAATGGCGCATTGCAGGGCGTGCACTTTCCCAGCATGATTAGCCTAACTAGTCAGGTGTGAATAACTTGGTATAGAGCAACTATATATTTTTAAAATATAATACTTCTTGTAGAATCTATGCCAAAATGAGCGGAGCAGCTTCTTTGGTCTGCTCACTTCCGGCTCGGCCATGGGCACACTATTGACTGGCATCATGGGCTCCTTTGTTCTGGACTATTTTGGCTGGTCGTATGTCTTCCGTGTCATTGGCCTGATGGGCTTTGCCTGGGCATTAGTATTGCGTTATTATGCGATGGCCGGCGAACGTAATCGCATTATAAATATATCCACGCCAGCGAGATTGTGCGCCAACAAGACGACCGCAGAGACGACTGTGCCCTGGCTGAGGTATTTTAGCCGTTTGTCCTTTTGGGCCTGCGTGCTGACGCATGCCTGCGAGATGAACTGTTTCTTTGTGCTGCTCTCCTGGCTGCCCACATACTTCCACGATGGATTTCCCCAAGCAAAGGGCTGGGTGGTCAACATGATTCCATGGCTGGCGCTGCCGCCATGCACGTTCTTTGCCAAATACCTAACGACGCGGCTAATAGCCAGAGATTGGTCGACGACAACGGTGCGCAAACTTATCCAGAGCTGTTGCTTTGCTGCACAAAATGTGGCGCTGTTCTTGATGAGTCGCACAACGGACTTTCATACGGCGCTGATATGCATGACCATCATCATTGGTGGTACGGGCTTCCACAACAATGCAGTGACAGTGAATCCACAGGACTTGGCGCCTCTGCACTCCGGCAGCGTCTTCGGCCTAATGAACACAGTTGGCGCTATACCCGGTTTCCTGGGCGTTTATCTAGCCGGTCACATTCTGGAACTTACGCAGAGCTGGCCAATGGTTTTTAGCGCTGCGGCAGGAATTAATCTGGTCGGTTGGATCATTTTCCTGGTCTTTGGGTCTGCTGAAGCGATTGTATGATTACTGCACAATAACATTCTCAAACTCCATAATGGCGTGTACTAATATTTATTAAAAGTGTATATAGTTTAAGAGGTCGTTGTAGTCGTAAATAGAACAAAACAAACTGCTCCTAAAGTGATAAGTTAAAGCCCATAAATTATATATATATGACGCATGCCACAAAACTAAAGATAATGTCTTTCATATGATAACGCTATTCAATATCTTTGTTATTATGTAGTAACAAAGTATATTACTTTACTCCTAGTGTATTTAACCCACTTTTTCGTCATTCAGTTAACTACTAATTTGAAATGAAATTCGCCGCGAACTAGAAAATTAAAATACTGCGTTTTTTAGTATTATTTTGTTTTGCAACCTTGCGTGATCTGTTTACCAGCCTTTTATGAGCATTCAACAGTTGTTTGTGGCTGATGTGGCAACGCTGGTATGTCACAAACAAATGTCCCTCGCTTTTTTGCTATTTAAAAACAAGTGTATGTGTAAATTGTTTTTGCCAAAATGTCGGGAAAACGCAAGGATATGTGGAAAGTGCTGTACAATTTGGTAAATCGCAATCAAGCCAACTTATCGGCAGTGTACAGTGTAGTCGACGATATACTCTGTCAAGATCCGAGCCTCATCAGCTGCTCGTCGGTGCGGGAGCTGCCCAAACAATTCCAGGATGTGTTTCTGCTCTGGCTATTGAACAAACTTTCCGTGTGCTTAAGTGAGAGTACGGAGGAGCGGTGAGTGTCAACTATTTTACTAAATACGTACACTTGCTAACCGATGCAATTAGACAGTACATGAAAAATGTCCAGCTACAGCAAAAATTGCTTGCATCCTGTTGGAGCAGTCATCCCAAGCTATTCGAATGCCTTGTGAAGGCCTATGTGGAAGCGTTGCAGGAGCTTAATAATCAAATGAGCTCCTTTGACTACACAAAACCAAAAGAGCCACAGCTACCGGCACGCATATTGGAAATGAAAATCTTTTGTTGTGATATCAGTGTCCTGCGGGAGTTTGATGAACAATGTTCCTTTCAAAGCATTAAGCTGCAGCTGGAGCATACGGATGCATATGCCAAATACTTATTGCTAGTGCTACAACATGCCCAACACATTGGACGTGCCACACATACCGAACTTTTTACCGGCAGTTTGCAGCAGGCTCTCCTAACACTCAAAGAGTGCAACATGGCCACCAAACTGGCAAGTCTATGCTATTGTAACGCCGTGCTCGAGGCACAGTCGGCAGGTAGCTGGTCAAGCAATGACGATGTGCCCCACTATGCATCCCTAACGCTACGCGCAGCTGTCCTAATGTGGTCCCTAGCCAGCCGTTGGCTACAAGCTAAATGCATGACCCAAGCGCAACTTGGACTTTTGGCAACATACACACAGCAATTGTTGGAGGTCTTGCAGCCGCAAGAGTTGCCTGATCCAGATAGCCTTGTGCTATGCTGTCAACTGCTGCACGAGCTGCTACGTCTTACTGCCAGTGACTCCAGAGACAACTTACTGCAGACGCTATCCAACTATCTGCAATATCAGTTGCTGGAAGCCGATTCTCAACTGCCGTCACACACAACTCAGCTAATGCTGCGTCAGTGGCGTGGTCAACCAAACCAACTGTTGCCGCTTTTATCTGTTGTTGCTGCCAAACAGTCGGAGATGCGGGCTGGAATTTTGTTTGGCCTAAGTCGCTCTCTTGTTGAACTGCTAACCGAAACGACCCCTGAGGAGCTGCTTGAACTTCTCGCCTTGCTGCGTTCCTTGAGGCAGCTGGAACAACTTCTGCTGCTGGATAAGCAACGAGAGTTGGTAACTGCCAGTGATGAGGCGCTGAATTCTACTTTGCTCTCGCAACTTCCACTACAATACGAGCTTTCATTGCCCACAGATGCAAATAACAATTGGAATCATTTAAGCTTGCAGTTCCTGGAGCAAACACAATGCTCAGCTAGTGCAGAATTTATGGAAATATGTGCTCTGCTGCTGCAAACCAGTTGCATACGCTTGCAACTGAAACCACACACACAGCAACAACTTCTCAGCATACTGCTGCGTGCATTGCATTCAAATGAGCAACAACATCAATTGGCGGGATTAGAAGCTTTGGCTACACTGCGCCTGGAAACGCCATCCAGCGCCCACACACAACTGCAAAACTTCTTCGCCCAACAATATATGACGCTGTTGAACTCATCACATTCCGAGTTGACGCAGCTCTTCAATGACCATCTGGCACAGCTCTATGCAGCTGGCTATATAAAAGCTGCACAACTGCAGCAGGCGCTGCCCAAACTGAAACCCACAGCAGATGGAAAGACATTGGCTGCAGTATTGCGGCTGCTGCTCTGCCCAGCAACAGGGGCACATGTCTTTAAGATCAAGCAAAGTAATGTTATGTACTGCTCAAAATGTGAACCGTTGCCAGCCACATTGCCTGGCATTTATTTGGGCAGCTGTAAGCCAAGCACTGCAACTGTTACACCACTGAGCTGCTCCAGTCTATCTGGTCTCGCCGATGCAATACTCTTTAAGGCGCCTTGTGCCTACATTACACATCATATGGATGTGGTCAAGCTTGAACCCACAGTTTGTCTGCGCCTGCTAAAGGAGCCATCTAATCTGCAAGCGCTCATTGAGCGCAGCTACGAGCGTCTGGTGCCCGCACTTTCAGCCCAATCTGCGGATTTCATGCAACAGTTGGCAACAATTGTGCTCGATTGCATTGTGCGTACCCTTGCCAAACCGCTGGAGGAGCAAAACGCTGCTGAACAGCGCAAGCTGCTTCGATTGATTGTGTGCTCCGCACATCCCAAGATGGATGAACTCTGGCTCTTTCACTGGTTCAAGATTACATTCTTTTTTATGGTGCACACACGTTCCCTTGTCGCTCAAGAGGCTGTTCTTGCCGCCTGTCAAATGTGTGCGTGCCATGGATTACAAACACTTACGCTGTGGAACTGGTATAAGCGGGATGCACTTGGTTTGGTTGTCCAGCTCGCGTTATATGCCTATCTAACGGAAGGAGTGCGCTTTACACGATCGCTTAGAGCCGTAAGTCTTAGAATCGATCATTTTTTATTGTTATATATAAATCGATGGTTTTCCCATACAGCTTACCAAGATGTTGGGCTTCTCGTGTGTGCAAGAGTTTACCTGTAAATATCATCGCTTGATTACTTCATTGGTGCTGCCTTATTGCATTAAGGAGCCACGCTGCAAGGGTGTCTTTGTGCTAATGGCCAAAAATTTGCATAAGCCGATCGCTACATTGTTTTCCATGTCCTTTCTACGTCTCTATACGCACGTCTATCTCAGCGAAGAACAGGAGCTGGCCAATCGTTGCATTGAACTGGTCACCAGCTGCACGAAATCCACGGTGCAACAGCTTATGAATGCCGATGTGAAGGTGTGTGTTAACAATGATTTTACAACCAACGAAACACGATTAACATTTTGTATCTTATTTGTTTAGCAAACTGTTGCCGAGCTGCTCATCTATTTCAATCGCAATCCGACCTTTGTGATGCGCTCCTTTCAAAGTCTGCTACAGTTGAGCATTGGGAATGAGGATCTATCTACGCAGGCGAGCAATGCACAATTCTCCGCATTTATAGCGGAACGCATACTTGGCGTCATCACCTACTTTGAAAGCTGTTTGTCGGAGCCATCGTTTGAAAAGCCACTCAAAGAGGAAACACTGTATAGTCTTGGCCAGATATTGCGCTTTGTTGGCACTCAACATGTTACACAATTTCGTTTCAAGATCATTGCCATGCTTAGCTTTGTCCATACATTGCAGGAACCAAATCTGCAGCGTATTTGCCTAAAGATTTGGCACATATTTCTGCATGTGGTTAATATAGAGGAATTGGGTCCCTCGCTGGGACGCATTGTGGCCACATTACAACCGCTCCTGGCATACAGTGTGGAGCAGGTGAATGAACTTTATGAGTTTGTCATTCTCCGTAATGCTTCCATGCTGGGTAACTATATACAAGGTAAGTAGAAGGATTTATCAAAAGCGATTCTATTATAAACCATCTCAATTATAGATCTATACTTTCTGGAACGCTTGGATCACGTCTCGGAGCCCATACGTGAATGCATTAAGCGTCACACGGCACAGTTGTGCCTAGGTCTAGGTGCATCTGGCGAGGATCAGGCACCATTGATGGATCAACTGGCATTTCTACATAAGCAAATCACCAATGAATGTTTGCAAGTGCGCGTCTATGGACTGGAACATCTCGCCGAGCTATTTGGGCGAAGACGCCCACAACTGAACAACATGATGCTTCACGAGTTGCCCATGGAGCCACTAATGGAGCATATAGTCAACGTGCTGATCTCGGGCTGTCAGCATGACGATCGCTCATTGCAGTTGGCCTCAGCCAAATGCCTGGGCGAGCTGGGTGCCATCGATGCCAGCTATTTGCCCTCCAATTACAATTTCGCCAATCCGCAACAATTGCCGCTCAGTGTGCTCACGGATGACTTTACGGTGCTGGCCCTGACGGCGCTCTGTCGCGGCTATCAGTTCCAGCAGAAGACAAAGCATGTGGACAATTTCTCGCTGGCGATACAGGAAACGCTCGCTGTCTGCGGCATTGCGCCCAAGGAGCAAAAGAAACTGCAACTATGGCAATCTTTGCCATTGCGCATGCGCGAGATTATGGAACCATTGCTCAATTCGTGCTACACCTGCTCACAGCGATCCAGTACGTTGCAACAGCAACCGCTCTTTGGCAGTCACTATACACAAAACTCGTACGAGCTGTGGGCATTCCTCTGGGCCGCCAGACTCGTCGACTATGTGCAATCAACGGAAACGCGTCACTTGCTCAGCTCCTATAAGCCGTGCATACGACGCGACTCGAACATGTTGAGCACCTTCTATCCATATATTCTGCTCCATGCGCTGTTGGAGTGCACCCCGGTACAGCGTCAGCACATTGAGGAGGAGTTCCAAACGGTGTTGCAGGCGAACGATAAACTTTCCCAGCAAGCAACACAAACAACTAATGAGCCAACGCCCACAGATTTGAATACAGTGGGCTACAAGCTGTTCGAGTCTAGAAAATATGGTGCCACCACCAAGTCAGCGACGGATTTGCCAAAAGCGGGCACCAGTGCAGAGGATCAATCCCGTTTGGCTGGCAAATTGTGTGCGGAATTGTTGGATTTCCTGCAACGTTGGTTGCGCGAATGGCAGCGTCAGCATGGCTTGAGCATGGCTGGCAAACCGCCACAAAATGTGGATGCGAACTATGGTGCCGTCTATGGGTTTCTGCAACGCATTGACAAGTTGCATGTGGCACGCGCCAGCTACAATTGTGGCGAGTATGCGCGTGCCTTGCGCTACCTAGAGGCCTATATCGAGGAGGGTGATAAGGCGACACGTCTGCTGGAACAGTTTACATTCCTGGTGCAGCTCTATGGACAATTGATGGATGCGGATTCAGTGGAGGGTGCGGTGCAGACGCGCCGGTCGGATATGAGCGTGACCCAGGAGATTCTGGTGAATCGTTTGGTGGAACGGCAACAGGATATGATAACATGCTATGAGCAACTCCTCTCCAGCACCGAACAACTCCAGCCGGATCACATCCGGGCCATTATTGATGCCTATCTGCGCATGGACACGCCCAAAACAGCGCTCCTCATCGCCGATGGTCTGTGGCAGCGTTTGTCGGATCGTCATACGGATCAGTATTTCAGTGAGTGCAAAGCAGAGCTGCTCTGGCGGCTGGGTAGCTATGATGAACTGGAGGAGCTGGAGCTGCAGCTGCAGCAACAACAGCAGACTCGCTGTCGACCCAACTGGCATGCTCAGTGTGCTCACGCCTGTTTGGCCCTAAGACAATCGAAGACCACAAAATCGGAATTTGAGACATTGCTCGACAAGATGCGTGGTTCGGTGCTGGAGCAGCTGCGCAGCTGTTCCGCCTTGCAACAGCATTCCTATGCGCATGCCTACGATGATGTGCTCAAGCTGCACATGCTGCACGAGTTGCAGTGCAGCCATCAGCTGCTGGAGCAGCTATCCAATCTGCAGCAGGACGAGGAACAACAGTCGCAACTAATGTGCAATTACTTTGCCGACTGGCAAGCCCGTTTGCAGGTGTTGCAACCACAGCTGCGTGTACTGGAACCCATTTATAGCTTTCGTCGCAATCTGCTTGGCGAGCTCAAGCGGCGTTTGGGTGATCGTGCGCCGCTCCAGGCACAACTGCAGACACAACTGGCACAGCTTTGGCTAAACAGTGCTCAGATCAATCGGAATGCCAGCCAATTGCAGCGGGCCCATTTGTATTTGATGAAAGCGGCAGAGTATCAGCCAAGTGGTCTCTTTGTGGAGCGCGCCAAGCTGCTGTGGCAAAAGGGTGATCAGGTGCTGGCCATGAACTATCTGGAGGAGCAGCTCTCCGCCATACGGCAGCAATGCGATAACAATCCCAAGCAGCTGAACGCTGAACAGCGTCAACTCTACTTCGAGGGCAAATATTTGCAGGCCACATACAACGCTGACTCCATGAATCTATGTGCGGATGCCATAATCAAATACTTCCAGGAGGCAATTGCCGTGCATCGTCAATCGGAGCGCTGCTACGTTCAGCTATCACAGTTTTTGGAGAAGATGCGTGAGGCACGTGCGTCGGCTACGACCAACGCGTTGATGCGCGATGATGAGGAATTGCTGCTGCAGATTATGTTGAACTATGCAAAATCTTTGCGGTATGGCAGCGTACATGTGTATCAATCTATGCCGCGCCTAATCAGTCTCTGGCTGGATACAGCAGCGAGCGCAGTGGCATCTGCCACTCACACGGAGCTGGTGCGCAAAATGAATGATCTGCTCAACAATTGCTGCACGGCGCTGCCGACGGCCATGTTTTATACGGCCTACTCACAAATGCTGAGCCGTCTGTGTCATCCGTCGCCGGAAGTGTTTGGTGTGCTGCGCAATGTTATCATCAAGCTGATTGGAGACTTTCCACAGCAATCACTCTGGATGCTGTTGCCGCACTTCAAATCGGCTGCGGTGAATCGCGTCAAGCGTTGTAAGCTCATCTTGAGTGATGAGCGACTTCAGAATCCAACATTCCAACGACTGCTGAGTGATTTTAATACTCTAACCGAGCGATTGATTGGTGTGACCAACAAGGAGGTCACCTTGGATCGCAGCTATAAGCTGAGTGATCTGGATAAACGATTGGCGCTGCTGTGCGGCCAGGCGAACTTCTCCAACATCCTGCTACCCTTCGAGAAGTATATGCAGCCCACATTTAGCATTAGTTCGGCACAAGATAGTGGACCATCGCCTAGTCCGAGCAGCGCCATTAACAAACTGCCAGCTAGCAATTGCTTTCCATATCAGCAAATCTTCATAAGTGGCTTCCAGGAGAAGGTGCTCGTATTGCGATCGGCGGCGAAGCCCAAAAAGCTGACTATACGCTGCAGCGATGGGCAGGATTACGATGTGATGGTCAAGCCCAAGGATGATTTGCGCAAGGATGCGCGTCTCATGGAGTTCAATGGCCTGATGAAACGCTATCTGCATCAGGATGCACGTGCCCGTCAACGTCGTCTGCACATTCGCACCTATGCGGTGCTGCCGTTTAATGAGGAATGTGGTCTGCTCGAATGGCTACCGAATCTCAATTCGTATCGTGCCATTTGCATTGCCTTGTACATGCAACGGGGAAAGGTGATGAGCGGCCGGACATTGCATCAATTGGCAGTGCCACAAATCGAACCAATTGAGCGCAAGCGTGAAGTGTTCCTCAAGCAACTGTTGCCGGCACATCCACCCGTATTCCAGGAGTGGCTCCTTCAACGCTTCACCACACCACACAGCTGGTACGAGGCACGTAATTCATATATACGGACTATTGCCGTCATGTCCATGGTGGGCTACATACTCGGACTCGGTGATCGGCATGGCGAGAATATTCTGTTTGATGAGCGCAATGGTGATGCCGTCCATGTGGATTTCAATTGTCTGTTTAATCAGGGTGAATCTTTTGCCTTTCCCGAAGTGGTTCCCTTTCGTCTCACCCGCAACATGATTACGGCAATGGGACCTCTGGGCGTCGAGGGCAGTTTCCGCAAGTGCTGTGAGATAACGCTGCGACTGCTCAGGCAGGAGACCAAGACCCTAATGTCCATGTTGCGGCCATTCGTTTACGATTTGGGTGTCCAGAGTCGATTGACGGCAACCAGTAGCAAAAGCAAAATCGGTGCCGAACTAACCGATCCCAAAGTCACCAACGATGTGCAGCGCATTGCGGAACGACTTCAGGGACATGTAAGTAGAATAGCAATCTATGTATCTTCATTATTAAATTCCAATTTCTATTTACAGGTCAAACGACAGCAGGCAAACAGCATACCATTGTCCACAGAGGGACAGGTTAATTTTCTGATCAATGAGGCCATTCTAGTTGATAACCTAGCTTCAATGTACGTAGGCTGGGGCGCTTTTCTTTAGATTTCCCAAAGACAAAACTAATTTCTGTTTGTTATGTACATATGTACATATTTTATGTAGTTTAATCCTACGTATTTCAAATAATTGAGATTATGATTAAATATTTAATACTTTTTATTTACATATTTGCTTTAATATTCCAGTTCTCATGTGCATTTATAATTTTAGGTTGCATGAAAAGTCAACAAAGCAGTAAACAAATTTTATGTCTTTGGTATTTTAGTGCTGCAAAGCGTATAATTTATGAGTACATTTATAATGCATTAAGATGAAAAGTTATTCACACTATTTAAGAGACGTTTATTTGATGCTGCACGTTCTTAGATTTCATATTTACTAGCTCAACTTTTTTATTATATTAGCAATATGCCGAATTTCTTTTGTCTGCATTTCACAATAACAACCCTGTTCTGTTGAGCCAGCAAACAGCTGATAGTTACCGCAACTTACCGAAATCATCTCTGAAACGTGCCGGCATTGTTGTCTTTGTGTGTAATTTGTTGACAAAGTGTTTCAATTGGTGACAACAATAGAGCAACATGTCGAAACCAATTACTTTTGTTACGGGCAACGCGAAGAAGCTGGAGGAATTAATTGCGATAATGGGACCTACTTTTCCCCGACAGGTCATCTCGAAAAAGGTGGATTTGCCCGAGTTGCAGGGCGAGATTGAGGAGATTGCTGTAAAAAAGTGCAAAGAGGCAGCGCAACAGGTGAATGGACCAGTACTGATCGAAGACACTTGTCTATGCTTTAATGCGCTTAAGGGTCTGCCTGGTCCATATATTAAGTGGTTCCTGGACAAACTGCAGCCAGAAGGATTGTATCGATTGCTGGCCGGCTGGGAGGATAAATCAGCACGCGCCGTTTGTACCTTTGCCTACTGCGAGAACGGCTCGTCGGAGCCACAAATCTTTCAGGGCATTACCGAGGGTGACATTGTAGAGCCACGTGGTCCACGCGATTTTGGCTGGTTTGTATTGATTGGCAATTGAAACTTAAAGAATCTTGAAAGAAAGCATTATTCTTACAGGGACCCAGTATTTCAGCCCAAAGGCTACAATCAAACCTATGCGGAGCTACCAAAATCGGAAAAGAACAAAATCTCTCATCGCTTCCGAGCTCTCGATCTGGTGCAAAAACACTTTGAAAGCGAAAAATGCTAGCCACCAAGTGAAACTTGTGAAATTCGCTAAGAATAAATTTATTTAAAGTTTTGATATTTTTGTTCTATCATGTCGAGAAAACGTTACGTAAACATAAAGCTATGCGATCTTCGATATCTTAATCATCCTTCTTGCTCTTGGACTTCTTGATCTTTGCAGCCTCCTTTTTGCCAGCAACTGGCTTGTTCCAGTAATACAGCAGCTGGGAGAAAATCACGCCATTCGCAAATGTCGATGCGCAGAAGGTGATGATCATCATCTTATCGCCAGTCTCTTGAATTGAAGTGAATATGCGTGCCAGAGATCCAGCAAACATTAAAATGACCGTAGCAGCAGACAGTTGGCCTGTGGAGCCAGCTTTATAGTTGGTAATTGCCTGCGAGAGTTTGCCAACCAGTAGAATGGGTATATTGCAGCTTTGTATGGTGAGCAGGACCTTCATGGGTGTAAGGCCCGAGTTGAGAACGTAGAGAAGTCCTGCATAGGCAAATGTAAGTAAGACAGCATGCGGCTTGCGTCCGCCAAAGAAGAGGACAAGTGCAGCAATTGCCAAGGTCTGGATGGCCAGGAAAGTGTTGTCGCCCCAGGAGCTAAATGGATAGCCGTTCATAAAACTGTACGACAAGTGGAATGTGATGGCCAGCAGATCCAGCATGACGCCAAATAGATTAATGCCCTCGCCAGACTTGTTGTTGATAATTTTGAGCACTTGCGGCACTTTCACCAGCACCGAACCGGCAATGATGCCAATGCCGAGACCTTTGCTCAGCAGCGCTTTGAAGCACGGCACTAAAAGAAAGATAACAATATTAATAGTGACAATTACTTGGATAACTAAATAATGCAGCTTACCATCGAGGAAATTGTGTTCCAAGAAGTAATTATCATAGCACTTCTGACTCATAAGAAGAAGAGCACCTTGCTTGATTAGCTCGCCCATTATTATTATTATTATTTTTTTTTGGAAAAATGTATCACTTTCTATATACTACTTGAGCGACGAGTGTGTTTAACAATTGTGCCGGCTGCTTATCAAGCCGCTACTGGCTGCTGATTGTGCGCGATTGAACAGTGAAAATGAAATTGAAAGCCAGTACACGCACGTAATACCATAGGTATATATAACGAACCTGTTTCTGTGGTGTTTTTTATTATTTTTCTATTTAGTATTTTTTGTTAGATACCGGATTACAGCGATAGAATTATTTTAATTGTGGTTGTGTTAGTGAAAATCGCAATACAAGTATTTATTTGCATTGATTACCGTGTGGTAATCCAGACTTATATAAATAAAAACTATCAATAGTTTTCGGCAAATCGTTTTTTGTTTCACAGAACTGACAAAAGTGAGTTTAATTTTTGAGAGCAACTTCGATTTACACTGCTTTACATTCTATCTTTTGCACTGCTCTCCACTGCTTTAAAACAAATAAACAGCTGTTTTCTCTTCTTTAAATTATTGGATCGGTTAGAGATGCGCGCGATGAGCATCACGGCCAGTCACTTTTTATTGATTAAGTGCAGCAAAACAAGACTACAGTATTATGTAGCTCCCATCGAACTGACTGTTATATATTTTAACTTTATAAATCATTTATTACTTTGGAGTTGCTAGTTGCCACTCATCTTTGCAACCAGATCACTATCTAATATACTGTAATCGATATCAGTACATTTCTATCGATGTGATCAATAAACAATTTAACTTGTATCGTTCGCTTTGCGTTAATCGTACGTTGGTATTTTAAAATAGTTTTGCAATGATTTTTTTTATTTGTTATTGTATTGAAATTCATACTTAAATCGGTTTAAGTTTAAAATATAATTAAAAACAGCAATTGAGTAGATTGAATTTAACTCTGAGTAGAAGAAAATACCTCAATCTTAATTGCTTGATTTTCTTATCGCAGATACATATTGCTTCCCTGATTAATGTTATTGTATTGCTTGATTAGGTCCGACAAGATGATATTTAAAAATACAGCTCTAGCCCTCAACTACCATGGGTCACTGTCACTTGCAATTCTGATTTCCATACTGGGTAAAATGTCCTAGCTTATCTTCGTAATATTTTACGTTGTTTACGCATCACTTGCATTCCACTGCGCTTGCGCTTTGTATATATGTACATATGTATATCCATTGTCATCGTTTCCCATTGCACTGGGCATCTCATACATCATAAATTGTAGTTGCTCGCAGTTAAATTTATATTGCAGTGGCATTCGCGTGAAACTGCTCCAATGAGTAAAAGTTAATAAATTACCACTGATTGGCGCGCACACACACTTACGCACTCATCGTAACACACTTACATACCGTTGTTGCAACTGTAAAAGTAGTCAGATAGAAGAACTCTATGTGGGGGTAAACAATTGGTTCCACATACATGTGACTGTTTCAGTAAGCTTCGACACAAAAATCGCAAAAAGGTAAAATGCAATTCGCCTTCCTCTCTCTCTCTCTCTCTCTTTCACTCGTTCGTATTCACATATCTGAAAACAGTTAATTTAAAAATATCGTCATTAAATAGCAAACCTTGCGGTTAAAATCAATGGAGCTGCTTTAAACAACAACGACCTGGCAACGCTGCAATCGACACAGAATCTGCCAAACGACATTGAGCTGGAACAGGAACAGGAACAGGACGAGTATGCAATTGTAAACATGGGACGTTTCGATAGGGGCAAACTTATCGCCAAGGCCACCAACTTAACGGCAATCAGCTGGGCTCATGCCGTCAACAGCCAACAGTTGCTAGCCGAAGCGCTGAGCGGTGAATAAAACCAAACAATAACCTTTCATACGCATATTAACCTTCAATTATTTCGCATTTCACAAAGGTGACATTGATATGATTGAGGCGGATATTGTGCTTGGCAAGCTTAATGGCGAAGGTGCAGATTTACCAGTAATGGCGCATCCACCTGCGACTGTTTCTGATCTGACACTGGAGGACTTTCTACATCAAATCAAGGCGCATAACGAAATGCAACAGGGCGCCGAAAGGGGCGTCAAGTTGGACTTTAAATCGATAGAGGTTTTTGAAGGTTCCATTGGCATTCTGGATGAAACAATACCAAAGGTGAGCACTCAATGAGCACAGATCGATTTCTGTTTAATTCGTTGTTATCCACGTAGATGACGTACCCAATTTGGATAAACGCTGACATTATTAGCGGTCCTGTGGAACAAAATAGCTCAGTGCCTGTGGATCCGCGGCGTTTTTTTGCCGGCTGCATGCGTTACAAGCAAGCTGTACTATCCATTGGCTGGACAACCAGGTGGAGTGCGAATCATAGCGAGGGCGAGTACACGCAGGAGCAGTGCGATGCCATGCTGCAGGCCATTAATGACAATAACGTGACGTCCACTGGACAAGCCATCACGTTTCCCGTCCGTGCTGGCATTGCCGCCAATAGCGCCAAAGAGTTGCACAATCTGGTTGCTGCTGTAAATGGAACAAATGAGAGCACTCTGACCATTTGGTCATCAGACAATGACTATGTGAATGTTTCCCAGTTGCGTAAACTTATCTTTGGCTTTGGTGTGGAACGCGTGTATGTGGATGTGCCCGAGGAGCTGTCTTCACAGCTGGACTTGGGCAATACGGGTAATGGTGCTGGCACATTTAATTCCCTGGTCAGCTTCAGCTTTGTCAGTCTATGCTTTTGGGCCGTCTCCAGCTGGCTTAAAAACGTATAGAAAAATATTCCAATTTCGTTTTGGTTTTTTTTTTTTTAATATTTTGAATTCAGTTTTTGTTTTCTTTAAGGAATTGTGGCACGTTTAATAAATACGCGCTTTTTCTTGATTTGTATCACTTCATTGCAATTGGCACGCGAATTGTCGCCGCCTTGTATAAAAAATCACTAAATGTTTACTTGTATATATATAATATAAAAATACTTTGGACGTGCGCAGTTTTGATTTTAACAACAAAGGGATTTAGAATATAGCTTTGGACCTAGGATAATCACTTATAAACAGTTTAGTTTACATTACACTAAATTAGTTAATGACTTTTGTTAAGGTTTTGTATTTCTTTCACTTCTCCAGTTTCTTCTGCTTTTTTTTTTGGCACTAATAAATAAATAATCTTATCAATCTCTCTCTATACTTCTGCTGGCGCAGGTAATGTGAGGAAATCATGTCAACATAATGATGAGTGTGTGTGTGTGTGTGTAGATGATGTGTGTGTGTTTGTTGATACGTATTTAATAGTTAATAGATATGAATGAGGCAACTTGGCTAAAGGCAACAGCAGGTCCTTACTATACATATACAATATATATATACATATATACATATATATATATATATATATTAACTAATTATCACATCTGTTGAGCGGCTCTCGATTAGACGATCTGTGGACAAGTTGCCAGCATTGCATTCCTCACCACCATTCTCAATGCCTGAGCTGCGTTTGTAGTCCAACAGACGGACGCCCACACGCTCATTGTGGCTGGCATTCTGGCGGAACAGTTGCTGTATAGCTGGCGTCACACCAGTCACATTGGCGCCGGCACCAAACGTGGAAAGTGGACGCAGCACTGCGACCTTGGCCTTGGGATCATCGCTATGGCAGAGCTGCGTCAATTGGCGCGTGGGATACCAGCACGTACAGATGAGACCGCCGGCAAGCAGTATGCCCGTAAAGATCTGACCAAGCATCACAATAAGTGGCACCAAGGCCACATCAGCAGCGATTTCTTCACTGACCCGCACTCGCTCCTCGGCCCACATCAAGGGCAACATGACACGCGGCACGCGCGCGTAGAGACTGCAATGGAAAAGTGTTAATTATTAACGGGTGTCACATTGGCAGCGTGCTTTTTGATTAACTTACGCCACACCAGGCACTGGCTCCATTAGATAATTGGCCTGGAAGCCACCGCCCACATCCATGGGTACGCCAGCGTTTGGCTCCAATGCCATATAGAACTCATGCTTCGCCTTATCTGGCTGTAGGCCATCCACAGCTTCCAAATAACTGGGATCCGCCAGATAAAAGTGTGGATATGATGTGTAGATAGATGTATTGAAGTTACAGCGTGAAACATTGATGACACCAACTGGCATGCAGTTGCCATCCACGCACAGACATTGTGCATCCGGGTACATAGTGCCATTGTCCACGGCGTGTCTGGTGCCACTGAATTTGTACGCAGTCACGCCATGAACGGTTACCTGTTCCGTGTAGTCGAGCGGTATTGCGCGGCACATTTTCGGCATGTACATATAAACGGTATCGTTGGTGCTCAGATTGGGTGGAAAGAATTCACCCATGGAGCCCCTGACTGTGCCACAAGCACCCTCAAAGGCACCCGTATGTGTTAAGTTGTTCCAAGTATGGATTTGTCCCATTTTGCTGATATCATCGACGCCAGTGAACATGTTAATATCACCATCAAAGCTGGTGGTGCCATTTCGACCATACTGATAGCCAACGCGATCATAGGGCACATTCTCTGGACTTATTATCTTGCCGAGTGTGACCAATGAATGCACGAAACCCTTGAATAACCATTCCTCCGCTGTCCTTGTATCACTGACCTGCTGCGTTGTGCTCAATGTGGTCGATGCCATAAATTGAAAGAATGAATTCAATTTCTCAAGACGTTTGGCACCAGCCTAAAAGAGATTCACATCGTTAGTCATTTTGTACTCAAGTTGCATATTGAAACTTACGTGTGCCACCGAGTTGACCGATGTGACCACATCATCCAGGGTGCCGTTGCTGCCGGCAGCATCAAAGTAGAAATACGCTTTCTTGCGAAATGAAACTGAAGCGTTATGATTATGCCATTCGATGTCCACCTTATCGGGTTTCTCTCGAAACCTGTAGGGTCCTAATTGGACAAAATGTGGCTTTCTTGGTGAACCCTCGTACAGGTCCTCTGGATTTGTCCAATTGAATAAATAAACATCAAAGTTTAGGGGCAACGGTGAAACCTTCCAGCCCTCAAATGATCTCGATGTCGGACTAAGTGCCATTTCCTAAAATCATCAAAGAAAATTAGTTATTAATCAAACATATGAGAATTAGCAGCGATTCGAAGTTATTCCCATTCAAAATCGAATTTTTCTATCGTTTGTCCTTCAAAACTTTCCAGTCATTGAAATTGTAGAGAATTGTGTTTTAAGGAACGTATTGATCATTCTAACACTACATTGTTGGCTACCTATCTATGCAATTTTCCGATCGTTCAGTCAAATGTCATGTGAGTGTCATGTTATCAGCATTTTTTGCTGCCCGGCTACCCATCAATAATCCATCATGGCATGGCATTTCATGTAATCATCATTTGGTTAGATTCTAGGTGTACATGTATGTACATATAACACTTGCAAGCAATTTGTGGCGGCCATTTTGGAATGCAAGTTTCTGGCCATAATCTTTCTTTTTCGTATAAACTCTTCGCGCTTTGAGTTCGGGAAATGACTAACTGATAAAAAATTCAACAAAAAAACGAATGATTGTTGGATTCGTTCTTTGTGTGAGAAAATGGAACGTGTTTAAATGGATGACATTTGTTAAATAGCAGTTATTCGTTGACATCAAAGTCAAAGTTAAACAGGTGTTCATCAGTCGGTCAAAAGCGACACATCTGTTATCAATTGTAATAAGCTTGCAGGAAATGCAAAGCAAAGCGAAATAAAGAGCGCACAAAAATTCGGAATGGAAAAGAACAAGAGTTTTTAGACCCCGTTCCTAATCGTCCAATGGCAAGTAGTCAAGTCAAGTCATCGTCTATTGATAAATGGTTTTGCGATAAGATAAAAACTCATTGTTGCAGGAAAAAACTGGAATTGTTTGTTTACCCTGTTTGCTCAACGTCAATGCAACACGCATCCACAGACACACACGATTAGGCATTTCCGCTAGTAGTAATATAATTTCTAAATAGATCAGCTAAAAGTAGTATGATTTCTAAATAGATCATTGATCAGCCAAAGCTTCCAGTGATTCACATCGATAAATGTTGATAGAATATCTATTTATATGGAATCAAGTCAATGTCGCTTAGTCACTTGCTAAAAAATACACTGTAATATAATGTAAGTTACCATGAAAACAGGTATCTTATCTTTTGTGTGGCTTTAACGAACACCTGCACACTGCATACTTCATTTTTTGGTGTCTGTGCAAATTGATTGCAATTGCAAATTGATATGGAATCAGACAACGGGTAAAGCCCATTGCCACTCCTATCCCCACCACTATCTTGCCCTTTGACAAATCCGCAACTAATTGTATGTTTATGAGCGAAGTTCAAAGACACTTGACCCCAGCAACGTTTTGGCAAATTGGCTGCTGGAAGCATAGCTGAAATAACTGGACTCCTAGAGATGGAACATAACTGAATACAATGAATCGTGACTGATTAGATAAGAGCTGAAAGCAAAGTATGATGATGATGAAGTAACACAAATTCTTATGCACCTTTGAGCTCACTCACCTTGCCGCGCATGCGCGTGAATATATCAATCCAGTTGCGCAGCAAATAAACGCCACTGGCTATGCAAAATACGCCCAATACGACAATGCACAGCCGCCAGGCACAGTGAAGCGCACGTGATGTCATCTCTTTTGGTTGTGATTGCCGATGACGATTACTGCCAACGTCTCTGGCCTTGCCCGTTTGAGAGGCTATTTCTCTAGTTTTCGTTTTAGTTGTAGCTGTTGTTGTTGTTGTGGGTGTCGTACAGGAAGCTTTCGCTATTTTTCGTACGCCTGTTCTCTTGCTCTTACTACGCTGCACTGAGGCTAAACGTTTCGGTTTTGTTGTCGGCGTCGTTGGAGTCGTTGACGCTGCCTGCAAATACAGATAAGCACATACATAAAGAGAGCGGTAAAGTCCAGTCAGAAAATACGGGTGTCAGTGCGAGTGCTAGTGTGTGTGTGTGTGCTTATGAAGGGGAACTACGGCTTATCGGTTTATCGTTATCGAGGCTCGTCATGAACTTGCGAGAGCGAGCAGAGAATGCCGCCCGGGAGAGCGTGTGAAAATAAAATTTTAAAAACGGATCAACTCTTTACTGCGTCGTAATCGTAAATTTAATCGTTAAGCTACTTTGTATTTAACAATGTGCCCGTAAAAAACACAATTCTAAAGTCCCAATTGCTTATGGGTAATTGAAGTGCAATGAAAATAAACACAGAAACTTTCAATGGAATTGCCGTTTAAAGTTTTAGCCTGGTTCAATTTATATCGGAGTAGGTGTAAAGCATTTTTATTGTTGTTAGTCGCCGTTTGGGATTTTTGTTTTTGTTATTCAGCACAAACACTTGAACATTCTTGGGCATTTGTTATTGGTGAACACGTAGCAAGGTTAAATAAACATTGAAAAACAAAAAACGGGTTTTACAACACTCGCCTAGCTGCAATTTTGTTACGCCCTGTATTTTTGGTGAGAAAACGCTCTTAACCGCCTCTTTTCAGCTAGTGCTCTGGTTATTTAACACATTATTTACACAGATTATAGTTTATTATTTAGCATAGCGCATGTTCACTTGGGGCAACAGACAAAAACTAATCACGGGAATTTTACACTTGGTTATGAAATGTGGGACAATCAAACTGTTGCTGGGAGTGGGCAGTTATAAAAATAAAACACGCAATTAGTTGTGAGAATTATGGTTACGGCGAAAAGGAATACAAGGTTTTTATTACTTGCTCAAGGATCCTTGAGTTGTTGTTCTGCACGTCACTTCCGCAACCTGTTGACATGTTGTGCGCTTTTGATTTATTTATACGATTACTGTTGTTTTTGTTGCTATGATACGCGTATAAATAGACCAAAACACAGTGCAATGTGCCAAAATGAACATATACATACGCACATAAATATGTATACGTATGTACAATGTGTTTTTATTTTATATATTCCCTATGCCAGTATATGTATGTATTTGTTTTTGGTCACAATTTACAAAAAGTCACAAGCGATGCGTCACAATTTGATTTGCGAAACTCAACTCCAACAAAATGACAGCGATCGCGTATTTGTATATTTGTTTAATGTTTTATCAACGATATGTTAGCAGGAACGTTCGTTCAGCCAGCGTTCAGCTGCGCGTTTAACGCTCTCGCGCCCTCGCCTCTCACACATACGAACACTTACGTGCTCAACAACAACAGCAATTTGAGTTTGTGCGTAGGGATTTTTTGTTTCTTACGTTTTAGCTCTTAAGCGTTGTTTTGTTTTCAACGTCTGCCACTTTTGTTTAGCACTTTTGCACTTGTCACTTTTACTGCTTCCTCTTTTGCTTCGTAGTTTATGCTATTTTTTTTTTTTTGCAATTGCTTGCTTCGATTTCAAATACTTTTCAATTGATATCAATTTTAATTACACGGTGTTTAATATGCATTGCGATAATAAAACCAAAGCGGTCATTTGAATGCGCATCGTGGTTTTACTGCATGTGTGTTTGTAGTGCGGCGTCTATTTCTTGCATACTTGCGTCTCACTCGCGCACATTTGCTTTAATCACTAGAAAATAACGCACCGTTAACTTGATCTTGAACTACGACAAACAGCTACACATCATCGTGTCTCCGTGTCTGAGCGGCACTGCGCCTGTTCTGCGACTGAAACTATTTTTTTTTTTCTTGAAATGCCACCAAGCAGCAATTATATATTTTTCATTAACAGCAAGTAGGAGCTGTTTTATCAGCAGCTAGTCGACGTAAAAATGCCCTACATTAAGATGGTTTTATGTTGCATTCAGATTGGAATACGATTTAAAAATAATTCATTAAAGTATATACAAGAGTTAAGTATTAAAAAATACTAGAGTACTATGGTGCATGAGTAACACGTGTAACACACAATTTTAAATACCAACAGGAGTACTAAGTGCTATGAATGCCCAACTATTAACTGAAAGGGTATGCGCCCATCAAAAGAGCGTGGCAGCACCAACAGAGCTCTCGCTCCCTCTCCCATTATCTCTTTCCATCTCGCATTGCTCTCTGCTTGTGCTTCTTAGCCATCCATGACAAAACCGGTTCCATCTCTTTGAAACGGTTACACTTCTGCTCAATATGCTTATTGTGAATTTTAAGTGATAATAATGCAATTGAATTTTTCGTAACGGGTTCGATCCGTTTTCAGTAGTCAGCATTAAACGTTGGAATGTCAACATTTTATCAGAGCTCACATACACACATACACCAGCATATACTAAAATAACTTATCAGTAATTGATTAGCGACGTGCTTTTTTTTTAGCGATTAATTTTATTGTGAATTGTAATTGTACGTTTTAAATTGTATGAACACTTACAGTTATAATCATTAATTTTATTGATCCGAAGAATATCGAAGTTTGACTTTGCTTTGTATTTCACAAATCAAGTGAGTAATTTTATATTGTATCTAAAAGTAAATTATTTTGCACTTTTTCAATAAAAACACATTAATTTCTAAAGACCACAAACAGTCTTAGGTTGTATCTACACATTACTTAGTTTAATTATGCTCTACAAATTAATCCCTATCACATTACACATTACATTTAGACAAATGAATGGGAATATCAGCTTGCACACTCGGCATCAGTTGATGCCTTTGCCACAAGTTGTAATCTAAGGAGCAGTGGGGAACCCTCTGCCCCAAAGCGCTTATTGTCCGTACTCGCTGTGGCAGTGGCGTGCAAACGATTTTCCAAGTTAGTGATATCGATCTTGCGCATGAAATGCTTTTGTAGCAGCAACTGTCGCGGATACCAAAATATCATTACTAAACCCAAGGCCACTGCGACAAAGCCACAGATCTTTCCAACGACCGCAGAGATTGGCAAAAGCTTTAGATAAAAGATCAGATCGGATGAAATGCTAACTCTATAATCGACCCAAACGAGGGGAAAGAAGGTGCGACGTGCTCGACGAAATATGCCGCTACAAAAGTTGATTGGCAATTATTATTTAAGACTCTATGCGGTTAGTATTCATCCTACTTACGATTCCTTACGTGGTTCCACCAACAGACTGACCATCAGACGTGCTTTAATATCCAGCAACATGCCCGTTTTGGGCTCTAGTGTAACCGTCATCTCATGACGATCCTTGTCGGGCTTCATGCCATCCACAGCATCGGCATAGTACGGATCGGCATTATAAAAGTGTGGCGATGAGGCAAACACAGGCACATCGTACCAGCATGAAGAGATATTCAACACACCCGAACGAATCTCACCACAATTATCCGAGCAGTAGCAGCTGTGCTCGGGATTATCAGTGCCTGAAATTAAAAAGTTATCATATGAATATAAGAATGTTGAACTCTTAAATTAAATTCAATTTAATTTAATTAATTAATTACCATTTGCCATATTTCTTGCAGTGCCTTTATAGACATATGCCTCAATGCCATCAAAGTCCGTTGTGCCCGCATAATCAACCTTCAGCTCGCGACAAATATCGGGCAAAAAGTATGAGATCGGTTCACCCCTACGCAATGGAGTCGGATGAAATTCACCCAAACTACCGCGCAGCTTACACTTGGGATAACCGGATGTTACATTGTCGTAACGCCACCGTGCTATTTGTCCCAACTTACTGAAATCCTGTTCACCAGTGTAGACATTATGATGTCCATAGACTTCCGTGCTGCCATTACGCTGTAAACGAAAGAGATAAGATATTAGCAATATTGAAAGTTTCATAAAATTAAAGAAGCTTTGAGTACCTTCGTCATAAATGCTATTTCCTCAAAATTATTAATAATTCAATATTTTATTTTTGTTAAATATAATAATCGTTTTTGCACATAACCCGCTCGAAATCTCATTTGAAAAACACTCAAAGATACATTTTATTAAGCAAAATAGCTTACCGGATAGCCGTATCCCACACGTTCATAGGGAAAATGCAATTCGGGTATCATTTTGGTGGGAATCAGTTTGCTGATCTTGATCAGCGGTGTATCGAAACCATTGAAAAGCCAATCATTGGCAGATCTCACAAATGTTGCCTCATTGCTATACATATTCAGAGCCATAATCATAAGAGTGCGCAGCATGGGATTCCAATTCTGCATTTTGTTGAGCAGACCAACGTTGACAGTATTTGGACAGACAATGGGATCCGTTAGTTTGCCCACACTAGCGGTTGCATTATAGTAGAATCTACTCTGACGCCAGTAAGAGACAGTGGAGTTCTCTGGATGCCAAACGATGTTAGTTTTCTGTTGTTTCTCCGTAAAGGAATAGGGTCCCAGCTCCTCGAAACGAGGCTTCACATTGTGATCGTCAAACTGCTCCGAATTTGTCCAGTTGAAGATGTAGATATCTGCCTTTATATCTAAGCTAGGCGCTTGCCACAAATTGCTCAGCATTGAATTGGGCTTGAGCACCATAAGCTGTTGATAGACGATTGATAGAGTTCTCGTTCAGGGATTATATTGACTCCTAGCTACACTCACCCATTCCAAAGCACGTCGTTGTATACGCTCAAAGTTAAGCACATAAAGTAGACCCGATACGGCGAGTATTAGGCCCAACGCACTGGTCAAGGCAATACGATTTTTTCCGACCATGTCAGTCACAGTTCGACGGTTGAAACTGTAATGAATCTTGAATTTAGTATCGAATAACGTTTTCAAATTCTTAGTAGTTTGTACTAGTTAACTGGTTAACTAAATTAAAATAAAATAAAAAGTTATAGTATTAGTTTCTAAGTAGTTTATTAGTTGCTAATATCTAATCATAGATTATCTATTTCACTTTAATGGGCTGTATGACAACAAGGTAACGCTAACGCCTCTTTCTCAAGATCTTTTGATTATTCGAACTGAATTTGTCGCCGACATTTTGTTTGCGTTTTGAAATGGAATTGGAAATGGAATTGGAAATGGAATTGACTGAAATATTGCATATCTTTTACGAGCTGAGTACTTTCTACGACCTCAAAAGAGCTATATTTGCATAATGATTAGGTTTCTTCTTAAAAATCATATTCGGAACCGATTGTTTCTATGCCACCTTTATTTAACAACAATTGAAGCTCGTCGTCTAACTAAAAATAAAATAAAATACTTTTTATATACAAATATATAGATCAAAGTTCTATTTAAATCGTTTTAAGACAGATTAAATTGCACATACAAATTGAAATGTCTACAAAATTGGTCATTAAAAATGATTAAGAATATTAAAAAAAATAGTTTATATTGTGATAATTATCTGCTTGACTTAAATGTAATGAAAAGTTTATTAATTGGAATTATCCAAAACTAAGAAATGGGCATTCTAAAACTTTTAGACTCGCACTGTTCAAACAACTGTTAAAGATTTTTAATAAGAATAACAATGTTTATAAAATTTACAATCTTTCTTTATTTCTGTAATATTTTTGTACTCCTTTTTTATCGCATTCGCTTTAGATATGCAATACAGACAGCTTGACCTACAATAAATACTTCAACTACTTACAAACAATATAATTCACAACCCAATTCAACAAAATCACAGCTTTATATTCAATACTCCAAGACCTACCTTTCCTATATATATGATGAACTTTGGAGGAGGAATTTGTCACGAAAAAAAATGAATCACGTTTATTGTGAAACACAGAGAGACAGACAGAATCGCAAGGTGTTCCCGGTTGTGCTTAAGTGGTTTGTCTGGCCAGCGTCTCAGCTCCAACGGTTCACTATAGGGTTATCGTCACTAAACTCTGATAATGAGTTCTTTTCTTTCACTGATAATGGCACAGAATGCCGTCGACTTTAACACTTGATTGATATTTATTATTTGTATTGCACTTGGCTTGAATCCTGTCATACGATGATCACCGGATGGATCAACAGCTATGCCACTTTTGGTTCGAGAGACGTAAACGAAGCGCTCTAAACGCCGACTTGATAACGACTGGGGATGACTTGAAGGAACATGCTCCTATATTAGTAGTACTTGACATGGAAAGCAGCAACAACAGCAACAAATATTAATAATAAAAAGAAAAGACAAAATTGAAATGATTATGTGTATTGATACTGGCCATGCACCTAGTGAGGAAAGTTCATAAATGCACTGAAAAAAATAAATGTTCGGACTTGTACAATTCACCATATATTTTGCATGCTGATAATACAATCATTTCGTGTGGATTGGATGCGAATTTTATTTTATTTGATCGGCCAATGACTTTAATGTGCGGCCATTTTAAACATTCATTTGAGTGCAGTGTATTGAATTTTGAATTATGTTTGTACACTCAGTGTACTTAGTGTTGTTTTAATGCGCGACTCGGTTGAACAGATCTATAATCTTGGCAAAGGGTTATCTTATTTGGTGTGTTTTTGTAACTGGAGAAGTGTGTAGAGACGCAGAGACGTTGCACGAAATGGGGGCAGCACATAAGTGCCACCACCCGCCGCAACTCACTCCTGAGAAAGAGACAGAGAGAGAGGCATGCGTTATCGCTTAAACTCTAACCTGGCCGGCAAGTACAACATGAGGCAACTGGGCGAACGTAGCTGCAGCTAAACTACATTTTTCGTGTTTTTCCAATTTTATTCGTTCGTTCACACTGATAAGAAAGAAAATGAGAGTGAGTTCCCAATCACTTTCAACCCAAACGAACGAACGTTGATGAGATAAAATTGAACAACAAAAAATACTACTAAGCTCATATGCTTATGTGTTTGTTTCTTACATTGTGTTATATATTATATAGTATTTAACATACAAATGCTTTCATATATATATATATTCGTAATGATCGCTAATTGTCAGTTCTGTCATGTTGAACGTTCAAGATTCTGACAGCTTGCAACTGTCAAAGTTTCCACTATCAATATTCAGATTATTGCTTATAAATAATAAATACTAAGTTTTCCGAATTTGAATTTTGAAGTTGTGTGATTGAAACTTATTGAGAACTGTTTAAAAAAATATTTTATATAAATTTTTATAAAAATGTTATTGATCTTTTGAAAAGTAAATGTTAAACAAAAAAATATTTTTCTGGTTGATATATGTAACTGAATTTTTAAAAAGGTATTCCTTCGTCGTTTTTGTATAAAAATGTCTTAAGATATGTTTTTATAAGAATAGCAATGCTTAAGAAATCTTTTAATGATTCAAAAATAAGAAAGAAAACTTGTATAAAGTAATTTTTCAAACAATTATCTTAAGCAATTTTGATATATTGCTCAGGAAAAACACTTAATTATTTAAAATAAACAAGTATTTATGCTAGTTTCCCGTTTTAAAGCAATTATTCCAATGATAACTACATTGTAGTGTGATTTTGGGCACTTAGATTTTAACTGTTAACATATATGTTAATGAATATGCCAGAAATGTCTAAGCTAAAATCATAAATTAATCTAAATTCTCAGTTCAGGTCAAGAAGATTAGAGAGATCTGCGACCTATTTATACCCTGAACTCATTGAAAATGGGTCAAAAAGGTATAATGGTTTTGTTCAAAAGTATGTTACAGGCAGAAGGAAGCATCTCCGATCCCATAAAGTATATATATTCTTCTTGATCAGCATCAACAATCGAGTCGATATAGCCTTTCGTCTGTATGTATGAACGCGTCGATCTCAGAGACTTTACGAGCTAGAGACTCCAGATTGGGAACATAAGCTCGCTCTAATGCCTAGGTAGTACAAGTTTGTTTCAAATTTTCGATAACTCTTCCAGTTTCCGATATACACATGTGATCGATAACAGCAAAATCTTGAATTTCGAAAACTTGGAGACGTGTTTTAGACGTTTAGACGAAATAATGACAATCTGTGAAATATTGAATGTGAAATCGGTTGAGAAGCACCGCAGATATGGATGCATTAAAGTTAAGAAAGTATGCTCTATACGCACACATACTTACAAGCACTGACTGTACACGTTAAGTATAGGGTTCAGGGTATAGTCTAGTCGGGATTTGTCGAGTAGAGCCTATTTGCTTGTTGTCTGTAACAAATATTATTAACCGGACTTTGTAAATGAGCACGCAAATTTTGCGATTTAATTCAGCGTTCAAACAATTTGCATTTTAATTATGTTTATAGTATTATACACGGGCTGATAATATTGTTTGGGATTAGGCACAGTTATTTTATTTTTTTTTTCTTTTTTTTGGTTTTGTTTTCTAGGACTGCAGGTCAACACAATTTATCTTATAAAACTAAATTTGAGCACACCGGACACATAATCCATGTTGGGTGTCATCTTTTTGGTATCAATAAGCAGTAATCTTTCGTTGATCAAATAGCGCGGGTTCTGAAAAAAACGTGAATAATGAATTAATAGAGATATGGGGCATAAGGGAGAGGTTTTTATTTCCACACTCACGTGCATACAGCTGGGACTAATGTCACTCTTGCGTATCCATAGTTCTAGGGGTTGGGTGCGCCAGCTTTGCTTGGACAGCACCGTCAGACAGCGCGCAATGAATGCATCGCCAATGCAACGTGATCTCGACATATCCAAGATGCGCAACTGGCGGCAGCTGCTCACGAATTGCAGCAGACCCGCTGGACTCTCCAGCTGATGGCCGCACAAGTGCAGCTCGCAGAGATCGGGCAGCTGGGCGGCCAACTGGATCAACATCTGGTCACTGAGACACTGCAGTTGACCCGCATCCTTTGGCTGGCCGTGCACCGCCAGACGTCGCAGCTGGCGCAGATTGCTCAGCTCACGAAAGAAGCGTTCGTAGTCATGGAGCAGACCACTGAAGCAAAAGCCCTCGATCTGTTTGATGCCACCTGTAGCCGAACTGCTGGGACGCGCTATGCGCGCCAGCACATCGAAAACGAAGTTCTTGGAGTAAATGGAGAGCTTGTGCAGGCGGGGCAAACGTAGCAATTGCTGTGTTATGTCCGATTCCATGCACAAATGATAATCGGCAATCTTAATGTGCTCGAGTGTGGGACACAGCTGCACATCGACCAGGTCACAGCAATTGACCTCATCACAATCTTCCATAATATCGAATTTGCGCAGCTTCAACAGCCGAAAGATGTCGCGAAAATGCTGCGATTCCAGATACTGGCACTCATCCAGACAGAGCTCATTGAGGTGCTCCAGTTCGCACAGATACTTGCCAGTCACCTGGCAGCCGCGCAGCTTCAGTTTGCGCAGCGAGGGAAACACTCGCTTCAACAGACGCACATCCTCGTCCACAAAGCGTGCACGTCCGCGTCTTGGCTGCGCTTCGCTGCCCAACCACTCCAACTGGCTCACGCCTGTCAAACAGTGGCCACTGAACGTACGCAACCTTCTCACATCCAGCTGTTTGCAACAGAGCACTTCCATATGTGGCGCCAATGCCTTCATGAACTTTTTAAATTGGCGCGGCGTTGCACGGCTCAGCTGCTCGTCCTGCAGCACAACATTACGGACGCGCGTGCGCCACAGTGTTTGTACAATACTCCTCAGGCGACTATGTATGTGTGTCAGCTCAAACTGTTGATACACACTCAACTGGGCCAGTATCAAGGCCAAAACATCATCATTCAGTTGCAGCAGCGATGGGGGTTGCGTTTCTTAACATGTCAATGTTGATGTCAGATGACAAAAAAATGAATACTACTCAAGGTCGTTGCAACTTACCTGATGATTCCTTTGTTGTTGTTGTCATCTGTTAGCTGTTATGCTGCTTCTGTTGTTCAGCTGCTGTTGTTGTTGTTGTTATTGTTAAGCCGTTGTTGGCAGTCGCAGCGCATTTTAGTTACTGCCAAATTAAATGCAATCCCACCAGCTGTCCACGTTCCTTAATTCCAGACGCCCAGAAGCTGCCTACCTAAACGTGACTTCCAATCCATTTAGGGGTGGTTTTCCAGGCAAATAACAGCGGCATCCACCTACCTGCCATCTTCGATTAGCGATGTTCGATAGTTCTGCAACGATAAGCGCAATTGCGATATTGTGTTTTATCCGATAGTCGGCGTTTGCTTAACCTCCTTACATGCCTAATGACTTTGGAATGAGTTTCAACTTCTATTTCAAGATCAGCTCGCTTTTCATACACATTTCCTGGGACAATGCATTTACTTACCGGCCGACAAAATTCCCGCTTTCATTAATTATGAGTTACAAGCTTAGGTAAAAATGTAAAGATAGTTTTGAAGAGTATTTTAGTTAATTCAATGCAAATAAATCTTTTGTCAGCTAGAAAAAAATCAAAAAATTTACGATATCACAAACACCTTAAAATAACTTTTTCTTCAAAATACAGAATATAAATAAATAAATAAAACTCAATGTGAAAAATAATGTTTAAGCTTTCCGAAAATCGTTTAAAATCGTTAAAACCCCAAAAAAAATATCTAAAACTTGTTAGTTAATATTAATGTTATTCAGAACAATTTTTTACGTTCGATATTTTTTTTTTTCCTATTTTGTTTATTTGTTGTTTGGTGCTTACTACGTCATCAATTTGTATGTATTTAATTACATTTAACTTTTACAATATATTCTATGTTGTATGTATAATGTTTGTTTTTGTTTTATTCGTTATTATTATTATTATAATTATTCATCCAATTTCATTTGTCGGTATAGGCATATATTGTAGGTATATATAGTGTGTATATATATTGTATCTGCATTATAGTACATTATTGTTTCTATTTACTTAGTATTGTTACTGATTTATTTTTGTTTTTTGTTTTTTTATATATATTTTTACTTTTCTTCTCTTTATTGTTGCTTATTAATTGGCTGTCAGGCGTTGTTTTTGTTTTGTTAGGAATCATTTTTGCAACTCTGCAGCTTATTGCTAATAATAATTATTTTCTTATGTGTGTGTTTGTATTCGTGTGTGTGTGTGTGTGTGTGTGTGTGTATAAATTTATGCACTAAGCAACTTACAAATAAGATTTTGTTTTTTTAAATTTATTTTAAATATTGCAAAACAATGGTAATTTGTTGCTGGTACAGATGTACCTTAAAAACTGTTGTTGGTACAGATGTACCTTAAAAATTGCCATTCGCATGCTACTGATAATATTTTTAATATAGATATATTAGTTAATAATCGTACAATATATATATATCTGTTTCTGTTTTTTTTTCGCGCTACTATACACATCACCAATCTATATAATTTTCTTGTCTGGTTTTGAAAAACACCAAAAACTAACACGGCTAAAAACAACTACATAAATATGTATGTATGTATGTGTGTGTGTGTGTATATGTGTCACCAATTATGCGAAGTTTTCACAATTTTTGCTTTTGGAATTCTCCTTGTAGCTGCACTTTCCCATTATAAAAATACATAAGACTTAAGCGACTCGTTATAGAATCAAAAATGTGCTTTAAACTTCGCATTAATTTGTGTGTGTTTTGTTGTTTAAACAATCTTATTTATGCGCACAACATTTGTTTAACTTTTAACTTGTTTTGTTTTGTTTTTTTTACAATTTTCAATTGTTCCCTGCATTCTTAGTACATATTTTAAAACTTTTATCGCCGTCAATTAAAAATGTCTTGAAAATAATCAAATGAATCAAATCAAAGCATTATTTTATTTTGTTGTTGTTGTGTATGTTGTTTTATTTGTGTACATGTACAATATATATATATATATATTTATGCTTTAGTTAAGTTAAATAATAAATGTTTAAATGTATTAAAATGTTGCATTTAAAAGGAAGCATTTTGTGTGTGTGTGTGTGTATTTGTTTGGGGGGAGGGGTTTAAAAATGAATTAAACTTGACTTGACCTAATAATAGTTTTTGCTTTCTTTTTTTTTGTATTATTTTATTCTTATCTTTTGTTTGTTTTTGTATTTTGTAAAATTTAAAGCAGATATGTTGTTGCTTGTGGCGCTTGGGGCTTGCTTCTTCTTCTTCTTCGTCGTCTATATATTGTTGCTGTTTTCAACATAAGCACAGTAATTGTTATGTATATGTATGTATATATGTATGTATATTTAATTGTATAGAGTTGTGCCTAAGTTCATTTATTATTATTTATTGTTAACTTTAATAGTATGTGTGTGTGTGTGTGTATGTGTGTGAGGGGAGGTTATAACTTCTTGTTTTAGTTTAATTTTATTTTCTTGACATACCATAATCGTAATCGATTTCAACACACACACACACACACATTTTTATTTCGTAGATATAAACTAAAAACACGAATCCACTTTTCGCTCGCTTGTCTCAATTAATCATCATTCTTTTATCAATTTTGTTTAGTAGTTCAACTAACATTAAATATAAAATTATCAATAATAATAATAATATAATTCTTCATCTTATCCTTTTGTTAGTTTTCTGTTAACTTATTCTACACGCTTCTCTCTCTGCTTCTACACTTTCCTTAGTTAACTGTTGTAATACAGGTTTTTTTTTCCCCCTATTCTGGTGTGTAATAAGCAACAATTTGTCTCGACTTAAATGTTATATTGGGGGCGAGGGTAGTGGAGAGAGGGGGAGCGGGCGGTTGGTTTGTTATAATAACTGGGCGCTGCTATAAGCATAATATGTATATGTTTTCATTGTATGTATGGGTGTATATATATATATATACGTGTATTTTAAGCTGTTTTCGTTACATACTTTGCTTTACAAAATGCACAAAATAATATAATAATTTATTTTCCTTCTTTTCGCCAATATCTTGCCAAAGTTTTGCTGCAGTTTTATATACAAAGTATATATATATATATATGGTGTGAGGATGCCTTGTAAGTATGTATGTATGTCTCTCTCTCTATGCATATAACTTAATACAAAAAATAAAGTTAAATAATAATGTAATATATATTAGAAATACAGGCGCTCCGAAAATATATATATATATATAAAACTGATAACCAACTTGTTGAACCCTAAATTTGTTCTACTACCCTCGTTTGTTGTTAACTTGGCCAATAGCACAGCTAACAGCCACGCCCTATCGCCCTACATTGCGCATATACATTTCATAAATGTAACAGGGACGTGAAAAAACTAAATACATATATAATAAAATTATATAAAAGACGCTAGGCGTCTAACAAAGATCGGTTAAGAGAACAATTGAAAAGATGGGGGAGGAGAAACTATGAGATGTTTTCTTGTATTGCACGTTGGCGCAAGTTTTGGGGGAGGGAGGTATGATAGGTGACAGAGGGGAGAAACAAATTTGAAAAGGGTTCAAGGCGTATCCAGCGCGCTGTACTTTAAATCTTTTATATATATATATATGTATCTATATATGTTGTATAAAACTAGCTGCTTAATATGGATGTGGGTTCATTCTGTTGTTGTTGTTGTTTTTTCAGTTGCTTTAAATTGTTGTTGTTGTTGGTGTTGGTGTTGCTGTGTACGAATCACCACTGTGTTGTGGCCGTTGTGGCTGTTGTGGCCGCCGTTGTCGTTGGGTAGCCATGCAGCAGAGGCTACTGTTAGTAAACCACCGGATGTTGTTCGACATTTGTGGGCAGATGTTGCAGCTGCATGGCGGCACGTGCCAACGCACTTGGATCACTTATCAATGCAATTGGCACCTGCGGTGGCGGCTGTTGCTGTTGTTGTTGCTGCTGTGGCGGTGCCTGTGAATGCGATTGTTGTTGCTGCTGCTGCTGTTGATGATGTTGCTGCTGCTGCTGTTGTTGTTGCTGTTGTTGTTGCTGCTGCTGCTGATGCTGTTGATGATGATGTGCGGCCTGCTGTATGGACAGCTGCAGCAACTGTTGCTGCTGCAATTGCTGTTGCTGCTGCTGATGTGCAGCAACTGCTGCCTGTTGCTGCTGCTGTTGTTGCTGCTGTGCGGCCACCTGATGCTGATGCTGTTGATGGGCCGCTGCTGCTGCAGCAGCCGCTGCTTGCTGTTGCGCTGCTGCCGCTGCGGCGGCCTGCTGTTGGGCAGCAGCTGCTGCTGCTGCTTGCTGCTGGGCGGCAACTGCTGCTGCCGCCTGTTGCTGCTTCTGCGACTGGGCATTGTGCGAGATGAGCGAACTGGTGACCAGAGGTACCAGTCCTGGCGCTAGCTGGACGGCACCGGCGCCAGCTGCTGCTGCGCCCGCTGTTATCTGCTGGATGGTGTGCATCGTGGTCGTCGCCGAGTGATGTGGAACTGTAAGTGGGTGGTGGGCGGCGGATGGAGAAAACAATAGTTAGTTGTGGCAAAATCAACAAGAGAAGTTGCAATAATTGTATATTTTATTTGTTTTTGTGTCCGACTCACTTATGATCGGTTTCACTTCCTGCTTGACTTGGGTCAGCACACCAGCCGGTATTTGTGGATGCGGATGCACGGGTGGTGGCGGCATCATAGCATCCGGATGATTCATCTTCATGTGGCGCTTTAAATTGCCGCGCTCGACGAAAGCCTTGCTACACAGTGTGCACGCGTGCGGCTTCTCACCCGAATGGGAGCGCATGTGCGAGACCAAGTGACCTACGAAACGGACAATGGAAGCGACATGAAGATATCTTTTTCTGTTGGCCGAATTTTGACAATAACAAATGGTTTGAGATGGCGACTGCTGTTTAGTCGCGCCAACTCCAAACTAAACCAAAACGAACAAATCGAGACGAGCAAGCAGGGGCAAGGCGGGCGGGCGATTGGTCATTTATCTTAGCTTATCTTCTTTATATGGGGATAATATTGGGTAT
The DNA here is from genome assembly GCA_035044485.1 of Scaptomyza reducta. NCBI lineage: Eukaryota > Metazoa > Arthropoda > Insecta > Diptera > Drosophilidae > Scaptomyza > Scaptomyza reducta. The sequence continues at coordinate 239,182 of JAWNNV010000045.1, forward strand.
ATGGAACAACTTAGTGCAGCAAATACTGGTAGAAAGCTTATTCTAAAATATTACAATAGCTTACGACTTGAATAAATATAGTTGCGTGTACAAAACATAGCTTATTTATTAATCTTACCGTAAAATACAATCTGAGAATATTTTCAATACTCATATTCAGTATAAGCTATGATAAAGTGATAAACCAAAAAAAATGTATTCCACTGTTTCAAGTTGTTTTTGTTGTATTTGTGATAAATCAGCTGTTCCGCAAGTTTAACACTTTAATGAGAATTAACAGCTATTTGGTGGCTGAGTGTGACCTTATTGCGTTAGGTCAACAATATCGAAAAATGGCAAACAGCCAACGATTATTTTTGGTTTATCACATTTATCACAGTTCCTGATTAAAATTAATGTCGTTATACACGATTTTAATACAATACGTAACATAAATATCATTGTTAATGGAACATCTCAATACCTAAGTGCACAAAACTTTACTTATGGGCTGCACTGTGGTTATTTAGGGAAAGGAAAGGATAGTGGGGATAATCGATCGATTGTTGAGCTGGATTTTTGAGAGGACTACTATGCTGACGCCACGTCTCGCGCGTGCTAGACTCACTTACTGAAACGCACACAACTTACCTTTGCATATGAAATTCTTGGGACATTTCTCGCAGTTAAATGGACGCTCGCACTCCTGACCCTTGGTGTGGCTGCGCTGATGGAACAACAGATTGCCCTTGAGGGGAAAGGATTTGCCGCATGTCTCACAGGTGAAGGGTCGATCACCAGTGTGACAGCGTGACATATGATTAATCAGATGCTCCTTGCGTGTGAACGGCTTGTTGCACACGTTGCAACAATGCGGATTGTCGCTCGAGTGCTGGCGCATATGATTATTGAGATGCTCCTTGCGCGTGAACGTCTTCTGACAGTATTCGCATTTGTGCGGCGAGTCTCCCGTATGCAGGCGCACATGATTCGTCAGATGCTCCTTGCGGGTGAAGGTCTTCTTGCAGAAGCTACAGCGATGTGGCGAATCGCCCGTGTGCTGTCGCACATGATTCGTTAGATGCTCCTTGCGCGTGAACGTCTTCGTGCAATATGTGCACTTGTGCGGCGATTCGCCTGTATGTTGCCGTACATGATTAACCATGTGATCTTTGCGTGTGAACGCTTTCGTGCAGTACGTGCACTTGAACGGTGTCTCACCCGTGTGCTGGCGTATATGATTCACCAGATGCTCCTTGCGTGTGAACGTCTTCATGCAGTAGGAGCAGCGATGCGGTGACTCTCCAGTGTGCTGGCGCACGTGGTTTAACAAATGTTCCTTGCGCGTAAACGTCTTGGAGCAGAAGTCGCACCGATGCGGCGTCTCGCCTGCTTGCGTGGTAAAATGGTAAGAAACGTACAACAACAACATTACAGATTAGTAATCATTCACATGACGTCAACAAATTAAGGATAAGGTTTACGGTGCGTTTCGAGTTGGTAAAAGTCTTTTACAATAAATATGTTAGCAAGTAGAGTTGAGAGAAATCTTTTATCCATTTATTTCTGTGTACATTAAAGCCTTTTCCTAATCAACTGACTGACTGCTATCAACACACAGCTAAAACGTAGAACTAAGTGTTTCGTATAATGATAAAGTATTGATGGATCGAACACTAAGCTTGCATTTGTCCAAAAAACATCTTTCATCGTTTATAGCCATTATTTATATTTTGAATCAATAGCTCACAATAAATATTGAATGAATCTTATCAATTGCTATACTTTGCACTGATTCAAAGCAACTATATTATTATTTTTGCAATCTTATCACGCCCAACCTCCCTTTCTGAAGTTCGTTATCGCTGCTCGTAGTGATTGTTAATGTTCGTTGTGTTTGTGTTCTAGGATTTGCGAACTGTAATTTAGCGACTATTTGGAACTTGTTGTGTGTAATGTGTATGTTGGTCGGGGGGGTGGGTGGTGTAAGGTTTAAGCGTTTGCTTTCTTTTTTGTTTTTGTTGGGTTTGATTCTGTTTTGTCTCTTTACCTGTATGCCAGAGTATGTGATTGGTGAAGTGCTCCTTGCGGCTAAAGCTCTTGCCGCAGATTTCGCAACGGAACGGCGTCTCGTTTGTGTGGGAGCGCATATGGTTGGCTAGGTGCTCCTTGCGCGTATATTTCTTGCCGCAGACATCGCACTGATGCGGAGTTTGACCTGTTTCAAATTTTTTTTGGTGGTAGACAGAGAACAGAAAGTATTGGGTTGGGAGTTTTTTTTTTTTTTTTTTGTTAGCGCAAGCATTTTCAAACATTTTTCGCGATTGTTTTCTTTTCTACATGTTTGCAAATTTCAAATTTATCAAATTAACCCGCCAAATATAGATATAGAATATATTTTAACAAAATCAAAAGTTAATAAATTAAAAAAAATAAACAAAATGAAATAAAAACAATAAATAAATGAATACCCCCGGCACCGCTATGTGTGTGTGAAACTGGCCGTGGCTTGCGTTGGGTTCGAACGAAGCGAACGGAGGCTCGGCTTTGTGGGTGGCGCATGGGCGGTGGCGTTCTTTTTTTTTTCTTGTTTATATGAAGCGAATATGTGTTTGTGTGTGTGTGTGTGTGCATGAGGATGGAAATGTGTGCGTGCGTGTGTGTGTGAGTGCGTAAAACAGGAATTTATTCAATGAAATATTCAATTACAATATTCAATTGAATAAATTTCAAATATTGAATACTCCTATTAAACGCATTCTAGTATCAGTTGTTCTGCGCTATGCTGATGTGTGCGTGAACGTGAAGTTCTCCACAATTAAATAAGCCTAGCTTCAATGCATTTGTTTGTGTGCGTGAGTGTGAGTGTGAGTGCGAGTGGATTGCGAGCCCACTAGATGGTGTGTTGTTTTTGCTTTCTGTCCGCTCTCCACGAAACTCACTCAACCTGTCTCTTGTGTGTAGTGTGTCTCTGTATGTGTGAGTGGGTGGGTGGGTGTTTCGTCATGTGTCGCACATTTAACGTCGTAGGCACAGAACGTTCGCAATCGACAAGCAGCAACAACGAACGCTTCTATAAACTTTATTGTTTTTTTTTGTTTTTTTTCGTTTGGAAACCCTGTACAGCAGAGAGGAAGAGCGTAAGCTACACAGGCAAACTACACGCAAGAGAATAGGCGAATGGGTACGAATCGTAATGGAGCCGACGATCAAAACATAACGGGAGCGCAGGTTGAGGAGAGTGGAGAGTTTTGGATTGATGATGAGTGGATGTTGTTGTGATTTTGTGAGTGTATGTGTGATGTTGGCTTAAGGGGGAGGAGTGTTATGAGCGGTATGAGCGAGTATTGAGCGAGTGTTGAAAATGTACTGAACTGAACAGCAATCGACAGCATTAGTTAAACACAGTTACAGATATTTAAATCGATTAAATTATACTATATTTGAACGTGAGCAAACGTTTGATAAATCAAATGTTGTATGTTGTAACGGCAATTTAAAAAAGTATCCGTTCAAGATCGATTCGATTCGACATGATCGATAGAAAATAGTGTTTGACTATCGATAGTTATGCAGCTCTAAAATGTACATTCCAGAAGCATAATAGGAGGTGTAAACAGGATCAATATGTATGTGGTGTGGTGGATAGGTGGTGAGTACAAAATGGAGAAAAAAAACGGAAAGGCGCTACATATAAGGAGACTTATACATAGGAAGCGTAAGCATAATGTGAAGACAGTTGGATAGGAAGAGCAGGAAGCAGACGATAGGAAGGAAGTACGCACGATGAGTTGCGGTTACTTGATTGATTGATCAATTGATTTTTGGTTTGGTGTGATGTGATATGGCTGTTGACACATGTATATATATATATATTATATCTGTAGCTGATATTGATTGGTTGGTTTTTTTTTTTTTGGACTCTAATTTGAATATTTTCAATCTCAATTATTGTAAATTTCCTCATTTTTTTTTTTTTTGCTGTTTTTGTTTTGGTTTTTTCAATTGCAATTTGGTATTATTGGTATAGTTTTTGTTTTTGTTTTTTTTTTTTTTAAATTTTTTGGTATTTTGTGGTCGTGGCGCTCGCCGCTCGCATTGTCCGCCCCCCTCGGTCACCAAATCACACTCACCAGTGTGCCACATGTAGTGGTTAACATAGTGTTCCTTGCGCGTGAAGGACTTCTTACAAATATCGCAACGATGTGGCGTCTCACCCGTGTGTTTGCGCACATGATTAACCATGTGCTCCTTGCGCGTAAACGTCTTGGCGCAGTATTGGCAACGGAACGGCGTTTCGCCCGTATGCGAACGAAAATGATTGTCCAGATGCTCTTTGCGTGCGAAAGTCTTTTGGCAAATGGTGCAGGCGAATGGCTTGTCCGTTGAATGCCGTTTCATATGGCGCTCCAAGCTTGTATTGTTGGCAAACACATTGAAGCACACAATGCATGTGAACATTGGGCCGCCAATGTGTATCTTGCCATGACGGGTCAAATCCTGCGATGTGGTAAAACCCTGACCGCACACCTGACACATGAACGGCTTGCGCTCGCTGTGGTAGCGGCGGTGCACAATCAGCTGATAGCGAAACTGAAACATCTTGCCACAAATGTCGCACACATGCGTACCAGTCGCAATCGGTGTGCCATCCGGCGCCAATGCAACACTCGACTGACCATCGACGCCATGGATGCCGCCCTCCATTTTTGGCATTAGCAACTCACCCGTCGTCGTCGTTGAGTTGTTATTGCCCCCGTTATTGCTGCCCCCAGAGCTGCTGGTGGTGGTCACCGTGGCGCTACCCTGCTGACTTCCAGCATTAGTGCTTGTTGCTGGCTGCTGCTGTTGTTGCTGCTGCTGCTGTTGTTGCTGCTGCTGCTGTTGTTGTTGCTGTTGTTGCTGCTGCTGCTGCTGTTGTTGCTGCTGCTGCTGCTGCTGTTGCTGTTGTTGTTGTGCTGATGCCGCTGCTGAGGCGGCCGCTGCAGCCGCGGCTGCTGCATTAGCCGAAGCCATTACAGCAGCAACGGCTGCATTATTTTGAGACGCCGCCGCTGCGGCTGCAGCCGCGCTAGCCGAATGCGTCGTCTGTGGCGGTAGGGGGGGCGGCGGTGGCAGCTGCGGTGGTGGCAGCTGGCTGCCATGCACCGCCGCCACATGATTAACCACATCGCCATGGATTTTGCCAAAGACCTCGTGATACGTAAATAACTGTGAAATATCCTCAATGTTTACTTTATACATTTCAATGCCGTGATGCGGCGGCTTATTGCCGTCCTCTTTATGATGATGTTCCGACGAATGTTTGCCACTTGCTAGTGATGGGGGCGGCGGTCCGCCCAAGGTGATGGTGGTGCCACCGCCAGTGGTCACCACCGGTGCTGAAACCACCGAAGGTGCCGAACTGGCAGCGCTCACGTGCTGCATTTAGAGTAAACACAACGTTGCAATCTTGTTGCCGCTTTTTTAACTTCGCTCTTGATTGAAAAAAATCTATGTTATTTGTTGTTGAAAGTTGCTTCTTATAGCAAATGAGTTGATCTTGTTATTGTTGCTGTTGTTACTGTAGCTGTTGTTTGCTGCAGTCTACATTATGTTGTATCGTTCTTGTTGCTGCTGTCGACTGCTTTCGCTGGCCGTCGTGGCTACAAGAAGTCAAGTGGAATTTGTTGGTCTCTGATTATTGAAATTGGATAATTGTGTGCGTATCAAGAAATACGTTGGAGCGCTTGGCCAAATTACCGGATATAGTTCTTATAAAGCTCTTCCTCTCTGTATGTTCTAGGCTATGTCCATAGAATCTTCTTGTAGTTAGTTATTTCAGCTGCTGACCACCTGAAAGAAATAAGCATTGTAATAATAGATTCAATAAAAATCTTATTGATTCAAACATTAGTACAGTCAAACTTCGCTATTACGAACTTCTTTACAACGAACTCAGTTCCAGAAAAAAAAACCAATTCTATTTTACGAATCTGATCCATTACCAAGTTTTTTGTTGTTGTTGTCCGCTTTATGGAAGTTCGATTGTATTTTATTGTTCTAACATGTTTAACAGTGTTTAAGCATTTTAGCAGTTAGCCAACAACACAAGAACAGCACTGTTAACAGTGTGACAACATTTTCGCCAGTTTGACTTTTTATTTTACTTTCGTTTATTTGTTGTTGCTGTAAACTGCACAAATGTAAAACTAGTGCATTGACGACTAGCGAGCGTTAACCCTTCAATGAGACGTGCACAAGTACAGTTGAGCAGCGTACGAAAACAAACAAATATGCACATACACACACACACATGTAACTAATCCTCATGTGTAAAGATGTTCAAAAATTCTGCTGGGCAATTATTGATTTTGTGATGATAAAATAATATAAATGGCCCATTAGTAGCAAAGCAAAGAGAGTTTTAAGCTCAAAGAGCGTTTCTTCTGCACTCACAATAAAATAACTTTGTATAAATTGTAAAACCAAAACACACTCACACACACACACACACACAAGCAAATAAGTATAGATGTAGAGCTATAAGAAAAAGGGAGTGGAGAGATGGGTGTGAAGTGGGCTCAGTCAATGCCTTGCCTTGGCAGTAGGATTTAGGATTTAGATATCCAATCAGAGTATGCAAGCATTTGATAATATGTATGTGTGTGTTCAGAGAGAGCGTATGGAGAGTGTGAGAGGCGGAAGAGTGTGAATATATGTGCGAATGTGACGGGGAGTCAGGTGGCGGTTCTGATGTAAATATCAAGAAGTACAAATCGATTAAAGACTACGCGCTTTCGAGCGTAAGTGTTAGCATGTGTGTGTGTGTGTGTGTAGGAAAAACTAGAGCTGCCTGCGGGGTGTTAAAGAAGTGTGAAGCATAAAGAGAGAAACGAAGCGCGCGCGCACGAGTGGGGTTTGACTAAATTGCGGGTAGCGGAAAGAAGAGTAGTAAATTGTTCGCATAGGTCCTGAGCTGTGTAGTAAGCGAGCTTAAACACTCCCCTTTCCCAAAAGCAGCGAGCGCTCTCCAACACGCTCTCTTTCTCTATCTCTCTTGGTGTCTTTACATTTGATTGTTTTCACTGGCCCAAGCAAATAATTTAGCTATGCAGACGACACACAAACACAGTACAAATATGTAAGAGAAATAATAGGCGGGGTGTCGGAGAGAAGCTTTTGTAACACAAAAAGGGCGCCACTTTTTATATGGTGAGGTAGGAATACACAAACATACAATAGATATACATTTTATTGTATGTAACTTCAGATTTAAGCTTCTTGGGCCCGGGAAAAATAAGGAGCGGTCCTGAGCAAATGCTTATGAAGCTAAAAAAAAAAAAAGGATATTAAAATTATTTTTTATAAAATATGTATTATAGATATATTTTCACACTGATAAAAAATTAATTTTATTAACTTTTATTTTATGTTTATATTATTTTAATAACAAATTAAATCTTATTAACACGTTCCTATTATACGCGAACAACATAAAAATATTCTGTTCTATTCACATCTTATGTAATTTTATTCCTGTTTAACCTCTGTCTCACCAGGAGCAAAACTAGCATATTAACGTGTATTACAGTTAACCGGCTGCCGCGCTTAATGCACTTTCAATAAGTATTTCGATACGCTCGGGCCACCTGCATAAAAAGAGGCAACGATAACAGACAGACAGCAGCGGTGTGCAACAAGTTTTGTTTTGTGTTTATGTTTACGCGAAATTATCAAACAGACCGCGGTACAGTTTTACCCCTAGCCCCAACCCCAGCCCTTTAATAACGTTTGCCGCCTACACCGACACACAACACAGAAAGCGCAAGGGAGATAGCAAAATGCAAATCAAGTGAAAATTATTTGCAGCCAATATGTAAAACACACATACATATACATATATATGTATATGCATACAGACGGACAATTGGCAGAGATAATATGCTTGAAATTGGAACCAGTGTTTATATGTAAATAAAGATATACTTATCTGTACTAACTACAAATACCCATTTTAATGAACAATAAAACATCACAAATATCTAAAAATCACTCAATTGCCATACTCTGCTAACAAATCAGATTAGTTGTATTTACAAGTACGTACATACATACATATACATACGTAAGTAGTATATCTATTGCGGTATGTGCGTGCATTGCCCGTCTTCTGGATATTGGAGCTCTCTGCTTTGATTCATTTTGGCAATTCCGCCAAAAAAAAAAAAAAAAAGATTGTATTTTCTTCACTTTGCACTCCTCTCCCTTCATCTATCTTTCCCGCTCTCTTTCTCTCTCTCTCTCCCATGCTCTGTCACTGGTTTCTCGGTCTGCGGTCGTCTCTTCACTGTGTGGCCTGGCCCTTGCCTTTTCTTCCTTGCTTTGTGCACTTTTATACTTTGCTTTATTTGTTTTTTCGTTCTCCTCTCACACAACGTTCGCCGCCACTCACGCTCTCTTCATGCTGCTGTTGCTGCCTCTCCCTCTCTCGCACACTTACATAGCCTCTCATTATTCATTGAACGACAACGCTCCCCCGTTTCCCCATACACACACCCCTCTGACGATTTGCACGACAACGACGACGCTACGTACAATTCCAACCGCCTAAAGCGGAAAACCAATAAAAACGAATTGAATCGCAAAGCGTAAGTACAAAATAAAGCGAAAAAGGCTGGCACAGGCAAAACGAGAAAAAATGAAAGCTAAAGCGGGCGCGCGGCGAACGAACTGAAGCGGAGAGCGAACAGTACAGGCGGACCATACAAGTTTTGCGTTTTGCCCACATTCTATGCCGAACTCGAGTTATAGTTATAATTATTGCTGCTGCTGCTGTTGCCTCCATTCTCCGTATTTTTTATTTTTAATTTTGTTTAGTTGCCGCTCAATATTTTTCACTGAGCGGAGAGAGGCGAGAGACATATTTTCATTACAGGCAATTAGTGTGCATTTCATAATTGTTTAATAAAATACAAATTATAAAAAAAAGAAACAAACAAATATTGAGCAAACAATAAAAAACTGTAGAAGCATGGACCAGTAAAGAGAAAAATGCAGTTGGTTCTATATTCTAATAGGAAATCATATTTTAATATAACATATGGTAGCCAAAAAAATTAAGAATGTAATTTTTGAAAAGCATATACACAAAATTACATGTACGCACGCATATGCCTCACATAGATATATGCACACATACCAACAAAGTTGCTCACTTGCATTTGCATTTATTAATACAAAAATAATTTTTTTTTTTCGAAAATGCAACCCTGCGCCGCCTTGCAAACAAGAAAATGACACGATGATGACGTTAATGGGAACTCGGTATGTGTGTGTATGTTTATTACGTACACACACACTCATAAACAAACTCACATAGATACAATACATAAGCACAAAGCATCTCACGTATATCTCATACATACGCATACTTATGCGATATGAATATATCGCTCACACTCTCGCACATACACTGGTGTCGACCGCAAAGTCATTTGATAATATTGTATTAGAATTTCACAAATGTTCACAATTTTCCAATTAGATTATTTCCCACTCGCTTGCAAGCGCACTTTTCACAATGTTGCCTTCCGCCCCCACCGATTGGTTGTGTGTGTGTGCAATTTTGTCATAAACATTCGCAAAAATATGTTCTTATGACGCCATTATATGTTTGTATGTATAAAAAATTACTTGATTGTAGTGGTGGCAGTAGTGCGTTTGTGTGTTGAAAAAACTTAAGCAGCGCAGCAGCAACAGTAGTAGAAAAATCAAAACGCCGCGCGGGTGAGAGGCGGTGGTGTACGGTGTACAGAGCAAAGCAAACTGAAAATTGAATGAGACGCGGAGGCAGCAGAAGCAGAAGCAGCCGCGCGATGTAAAGTTCTTCGTGAGGCGCTTTCGTTTCGTGCCCTGCACGAATACACAGTGAGCACATATATATGACATACAACGTTCATACGAACGGAACACTTCAAACATGAATTTAGCTTTGTGGCTACCCCAACAGGTTTAAAAAATATCGTTTTATGTCTATAAAAAATTAAATTTTTAAATACATATTTTATAAATTGTATTTAAAAAAAAAAAAAAGAATTAATAAATTCTGGATATTTATATGTCGCAGTACAGTTGGTATAAAGATTCTCCTATAACTATCCTACAGAATATTTTTTATATTAAATAATTTTAGAAACAACCAGTTTTAAGATTAGTAAATGTTTAATTTTTGTTAATAAGAAATATTTATTTATTCATTTATGCTCATACTATAAATTTGTATTAAACTGGCCCTGCTGTGTATTCGTAACTCTTGTTTTGTGTTCGGTGTTCCTGTTTCTCGTGGGAGAACCCAAAAAACACAAAGCGCGAGAAAAATGAAAGAGAGAGAGAGAGGTGCAGAAACAGTGAGCCGTATCTGTGTGTGTGTGTGTTTGTGAGTGCGTGCGTTGGTGTGCGATTGCGTTGTTCTTATTGACTAGCGTTGACTGACTGCGCGCTGCTTTTCGGGGCTTGTGCTATGGCACAAAAAGGCGGTAAAAATATTAAGTTTAAGTACATATGGCAGCATCAATGTTGTTAAATCAGCAACCATTTCATTGAAACTTCACAATCGATTCCCAATTTGGACTAAATATCTGTATGTACATGCACACACATGCACAGTTTACTTACAGCGGTCAGACCAGAAATCCGAGTTCTTTTGACTGGCCCACCACTCCTCTTTTTTCTTGCTTGTATATGTTGCAGCAGCAGCAGGCGTCCCGCACCGCGACGCATACAATTCCTAATGGCGGCTGTGGACGAAGACCGACAACATTAGTATTTCATACCGCACGCACTTTGGCTGTCTTGTTTTAGCCCACATTTTTAACCGCGGTCACTTATATATTGTTTTTGAACAATTGTATTTACTTTTTTAATGCATTTTTTGTGCACGAGAAATGAGGAGCGAGGAGTTTGGAACTAGGGTTGATTATAATCTTGCAGCATATCGATACTACAGCACGACCTTTCGATACTATTGTTACGATACCTAGTGTATAAATTAATACTATCGATAGCACTGCACTATTTATAAAATTTTAAAAAATTATTAAAAATATGCATGTTTTTCTTTTGCGGCATAGACTCGTAATTCTATTGAACAGATTAGCACTAAATTGTAGTTGGTATAGTGAAGAAAAGCTCCCAAAACTATGAAATAGCCGAAGCGCTAAAAAACAGCTATATTGGCACCACTGATGACGATGATGCGAAACTATGTCGATGTCAAAATATATTGACGCGGTCAGCTGAATGTATCGATAAGGCAACATCGTATAAATATAAAATTAGAAACGGCCCACTCATTCATTTGTTTATGTTTGTTTTCAGTTGTTTACAAAACAAATGAATGAATGAATGGGGGGAGCAGCGGTGAAATAACGTATCAGTGGCATTGACTGTGGTCACTTTATAAAATGTTTCGAATGGAATTAGATAAACTGAAAGTGATTAAGTTTGGTGATTTGCTTTATTTCGCGTTATCGTAAAATAAATTACAAAATAAAATACATTTGCATATAATTCGTATCCTTATTTGACTAAATATTAATTTACTCACGTATCTTGGGTTAATATTGCGCTGTGTTTATATGCTATTACGAGCCAAAAACAATCTAATTTGACGCATGCCACGCCCCCCCTTAAATTAAGCTGCGCCTTCAAGCATTGTCCAATAAGGAAGCTATTCTTCTATACATATATATTGTACATAAGATCTAAGACAAAATTATTACAAATCACGCAATTGAAGTTAACGGACAAAGCAAATGTTAAATTCGTAAACAATTAACAGGAATATTTTGGTTTTTGTTTCTTTCAGGGGCCCAATTTGTTGTTAAAATACATTTTGAATTAGTCACCTTGGAATCGATTGAGATTAATTCGAATTGCTTTTTTTTTTGTCCAATTACAAAGTTCAATATTCAAGCATTTTTATACAGTGCATTTACTAATATTTCTTTCACATTTTTATGTTTATTTTTTCATATATATATATATATATATATTATTTTGTTTTTGGCAATTGGTTACGCACTTGTTGTAGTTGTAGTTACATTTATTAAAAACATCCAAATCCTTGACTGCAATCGGTAGTATACAAATATGCAAGCATAAGTATTACTTTTTTTTTTTGTTTGCTTATTGGATTTTGTATATCATTTGTGTATATATAAAAAGTGGTCCTTCATTCGAGACTTGTGTGAGTGTGTTAAAAACTTTCGTATTTCTGGGATGTGTCTGCGTTTTCGTTAGGTGCTCGTTGGATTCGGTTAAAAAACTTTGTTGTAAAAGTTTATTAACGTAATTGAAATGTTATTAAATTATACAAAAAGTGCACTCACTCCATTGTGTGTGTGTGTGTGTGTTTAAGTAATGAGAAATGTGTATAGCTTAACTTTTTATAGCTGCTTCAAAATGTAATACAAATGAATCGTAAATGTATATTCGGATCGTTTACACATACAAGTGCGATCGTTTTTAGTTATTTTGTGTGGGAAGGACAGTACGAAACCGGTATACGGCACGGCCTCTACATAGAATAGAATACGGTTGTTTTGTTTTGTTTTGTTGTTGTGGTTGTTTAGTTTTTAATAAGCTAATATAAATCACGATAATATGGCGACGCTGCGCCGCGGACCGCCCTGACTGATATTGTCCATGGATGACCATTTCTTGATGCCATTCTTGAGCGCCTCGGCGGTTACCTTGTCCTGCATGACACGCGACATGGCCTCCAGTTTCTGGGCACGCTCATTTGACAGCGGCTCTGTGGGAAAATTGAGCTCGTTTGCTTCGGCAAGCGTGCGTAAATCGAAATAATATTTGGCATAAACGGACGAGGGCACATTGATGTTGAACTGCAGTAGCTCCAAAAATTGACGCTCCAGCTCATTCATATCCTCGACCGTAATATCCTTGAGTATCTGGCAGTAGTCAACGTTCCATACGGCCTGATCATCCCACACCTTGGAGGCAAGCAGTATGGCACCTGTACAGAAATTGTGTTGGTATGGATATAAACCCTTAGGATTACGATTCAGTTAGGTACGTACCCAACACCATGCGCTTCCAGTTGCATGGTCCAACGTCGAGTTCGGCATAGGTGAGCAAGCGTTCCAGATAGACGAGCGTGATGATTGCACACTCGGCCGTTAGCTGGGCGGCATTGAAGAGTGTGCGCACAAACTTGTAGATCTGGCGATGTTCCGGATTCAGTGTGTCATAGTTATCGGGCACATGATCGTGCGTCAATGGATGCAGCTTCTCGTCGAATATGTCCAGACGTCGGTCCGATTGGCGATTCTTGATGTGATAGTAAATGGCCAGCGAGACACATTTGACGGTATTCTTAAGATTTGGCTGCGAGACGGTGCTGTCATCCAAATAGATTGTGGAGCAGGAGGAGGATTTCTTGAGACCACCACCTGAACCGATGCCGCCGCCCGAGCTATTGGCACCTGGAGTATTGGCACCGCCTCCTCCTCCTACTCCTCCTCCTCCCATATTGCTGTTTTGTTGTGCAATTTGATGCTGGGAGCGTTTACGGGTCATGCCGCCATTCTCCACTTTGGAGCGCTCCAGAAACATAGTGGCAGCTGTTGGATCCACAGAGGGATCCTCTTCACCCTCCAAAGCCTCACGCTCGGAAATGTGCTGCAGATTCTGTTGATTCTCAAAGTTATCGTTGCTGCTGCTGCCGCCTAAGCCCTGCTGATGAAGATGATGTTGATGATGATGCTGATGCTGATGATGCACGGACATTGCAACGCCACCAGAGCCATGATGTCCATCCAGCTGATGCTGCGATGTATGCGGCACTGGATGACGCTCCTCGAACACGGGCGGTATGTCCTTTGACTTTCGATCCGATTGTGGACTCGAATAGGCACAGCACGAATTCTTGTTGCCCATGTTGGCTGTATTTTGTTGTTGTTGTTGTTCTTTTTGATGACGATGATCAAAAAATAAATGCAACTTCTTAGCGCCTGACTAGTTGTAGGTCTCTCTCTCTCTCTCAATCTCCTGTTCTCTCGTTCTTCTCTTTGTGAATGTCTTTTTTCAGTTGTGGGCCAATTGAAGCGCTTTCCTTGGGCAGGATTTTGGGTGCTCACGCCTGGCTTGGCTCGAAGCGATTTTTGGCACTGGTTCCTTTTGGTTGACTACTCGAGCCGTTTTCTATGTGCATGGCGCTGGTTGTATCGTTCAACAACAACTGTTGCAAATGCTGCCGCCTGGAGAACAGAGTGAATAATAATCGTAAGTACGTATTTATGTTTACAATAAAAGAATTCGAGATAAGAAAAACAGAAACTGGGTCGCAAAATCGAATCTTCAAATTGTTTGCGCATTCAAGGTACAAAATCGGAACTCAAATTTAACTTTTTCTATCTCTTTAGATGAGATTTTCTTTCAAAACTTCATTACTACTCTTTCATACAAATAGTTAGTTCTTATCTTCTAATTAACTTAAAATCCTACAGTTACGTTTTCTATTTATCTAAAATAAAAGAGCCATTGATAAAGATGCTGGCTCGAACACCCCCCACCCTCGACCCTCGACCCATCAGTGAGAAAAACGTAACTCGCGCGATAAGATTCCTCGTTGCGGTTTATTTACATGGCAAATGGTGCTTACGATTATTGGGCAAAAAATTAATTAAGTCCAAGCACGCCAAGAAAACAGCTTTAAATACTATGTGGGTGGGGTGGAGGGGGGTGTGGTGGCGGCGCCAAGGCGTGCCAAAGTGGTTTTGTGAACTGTTGCTTAATTTGGTTAGAGACAACTTTGACCGAAAAAAACAAGCAAAAACAACAAATAAAGGTTGAAAATGAAAATATAATATATTCAATGGGGCGGGGCCCCGTTTTATGGTCAGGCGGTTTGGCGATGATAGCCTCAGTTTTAGATAAGTGTGTCACTGTCACTTGACCGAAACGTTTTGGCCATTTTCCACACATTAATCATGGACTTTTTTTCACAAAATAACAAATAGGCAGCAGCTACAACAACATCAATCTTTAACTTGCCGCTGCTGCCTGCATGGCAACGCCATGAGCAAAAAACTTCACTCACACACACACACACACACACACACACTCACGCACGCAAATATCCAGACAATTGTGTTGGCTGCTTTTAAAAGTCGGTTTAATTAATTTATGAATGCGGCAACATCGTTAAATGTTTTGCATTCAAAGCAACGCTAGTTTTTTGTATTTATAATGACGTTTTTATACAAACACTGCTGAGAAAATGACTTTTTGTTGTGCAGCTACTTACAATAAACTGACAGTCAGCAGGCAACGTCTACACAATACCGTTCGCACGTAACGTTCACAAGTTACCAGCTGTTCAGAAGCTGTTAATGTGCCATGCTCTTGCTCTGTTAACAGACTGTTATGTAAATCGATTTGCGATGCCGAAAGTATCGATATCGTTTTGAGAAACACACGTTATAGGTTTAATAATATCTTTATTAGTTTATATTAAAAGTCATATGGTGTTATTATAATTTCTTGAAGGTATTTCGTAATAAGCACACAATTGTTTTTCGCTATTCATCAAAACACTTTAAACATGCCAATAAATATGCATATTATATATGTATGTATGTAGGAAAATGATAAACCTGCGTTTTGTAGCCGCTTTTTGCAAAAAACCTTTAAGTACACAATTAATTGCTAAGTTAATAGTTTATTGTAGTTGTAAATGAAACAAAATTATTTACAGCTTAGAGTGTGCAGTATGTGTGGTTCAAAAAGTGTTTTTAAGTATTGTGCTGGTTAAAAATAGATTATTTTTAAATATTTGCGCCACATTTTTTGTTTCTTTTCCTCACAAAACTCACACATTTTGTTAGTTAGTTAGGTTTGCTTTTGGTTAAGTATTACATATATGTATATGTTTTTGTTTTAGTAGTTTAAATCTTTAAATGTAATGATTGCTTTCAACTCATATATATTTTTTATTTTACATATATATCGATAGTATTATTATTATTATTTTGACTTGCTTGCACTTGTGTGATAAAAACTTTGAAACGGAAAAAATAAATAGAGAAATCTTTTGAGAGTTGATTCTACATTTTCTGAGCTAATTTCTATGTTTGTGATGATGCGTGCATAAGTATACTTATGTATTATATAGTCAGGAGTTGTTTTCTATTATTATTATTATTATTATTTTTTAAATATATATGTATGTATGCATATATGTATATGTATGTTAAATATTCATTGTTGCTACAACACTACAATTCCGCTAATAACTTTTAAGATATACGCTTGAATGTATTTGTTGTTCGCTATGTTTGTTTAGTAGTAACAGAGATAATTATCGATAACAATCTATTTATATAGGATTTGTTGTGAGAGAATCCTTTAATGTACAGAACTATATATGTATGTACAAATACAGAATCGGACTATATAACCGGTTGTAACTGTTTTTTGTTTTACCTATTCGCTTTGAGCGTTTCAATTTATTCGATATACCCATATTCTTAATCATTATATATACATAATATGTATCTTTTGTTGTGTTTATTATTTTATTATTATTGTTATTATAATGCATATGCAATACGATTATATGTCTATATATATATTTGTTGCTGTAGGCTACATATTTAGTACGTGATTAAGATTACTAACTGTATGGTTCAATATTGGCTTTAACGGCATATTTGGTTATATGCATTGTTACCAACTACAGTAGTTAATTACGTGTATTTACTACCTTAATAAAGCTATGATCCCAATTTCAGCTGATAATTTGGTACCTTACTGCTAAGCCCATTTACCACTGCTCTTTGCGGCGCCCCCTCACCACCTCTACCTCCCTCTGGCAATCAATGAGACTGTCGGACGCACGGACACAAAATGGGGGAATACCCGAATTGGTTTTGCTTTATTTTCGTCGTTCCCCCTTTTCGGCTGTTTTGTTTGTTCGTGTAAAGAGCAATGGTAAATCTTAAAAGAATGGTCCCGCTATCAGACATTTTGAAAAACGTTTAAAACATTTTAGTTTGAATTCTTCATCGAATACGAGAAAAACACGCACAAGAACTTAACGAAAACGAATCGTCTAACATATAAATTTGTTATAGATATATTTTGATTTGTTTTGTTTTGTTTTGTTTTGTTTGTAGGTATAAACAGAAGCTTTGTTCACGTATAAAAATAAATATGCTTATTGTTTATACAACACTTATTGGTTGTACTAGTGCGCCATTACGAATTATGCTTGTTTATACATATATAAATATTCTTAACATTCGATATATGTAGATGTTTGTAGGTAGCCATGTGCATATGTAGATTGAAAATTCCCATAAATATATATTTATTACTTCTTTTTTTTTTTGTTTTGTTGTTTTTGAAAAGTCTGTTAGAGGTTTGGTTTTTATATATATTTACATAAATTGTATAGCTAGTTAGTTTTTGTGTCTCAGGTATTTTTTTTTTTTTAATAATTTTTGTTTGTTTGTTAGTTAGGTACTTAAATATTTAGACAGCCCTTAGTGTCCTTTTCCTTGCTTGCTTTCGTAAATCCATAAATTGAGCAAAAATGTAGTTTTTGAGAACATAAAACAGTGATGAAAAAAACAAGTTAAAGAATTACAAAAGAATATGTATTTTTAATAAAAAAATGTTCCATACGGACAAGTCATAAAAATAATCATATAATAAATTCCAAATGTTGTTAAAAACTTAAGAAAAAAATTATAAAATTACTTAATCGATAATAAAATTAAGTATAGAGTTTGCTCTAAATTAGTTAAAGTAAATATTTCAACTCTATGAACTAAGCTAAGTAAATGCTTAACAATTATTATTGTTTGTTGACATTTTGAGAAATCAATTTGAATAGTTTTTCATAGTCTAACTGATACCAAAAAACGTAAAAATGCTCCCGAATTGTGCTCTGCGCTAATATTTGCTTAAAGTATTTAATTTTCTTATCAGTTTTAATTAACAAACTAGTTGCAACAACAGATTATACTATAAACCAGATAGTACATTCATTTATATTTATATGTTTCATTTTAATAATGCTATATATATGATTTTTGATTGTTCATCTACTGAACATACAAAATATTGCGCGTAAGAAGCTGCACATTTTATCCGATGTTTTGTGTTGTTGTTATTATTATTATTATTGTTTATAAACAATAGTTTTTTTTTTACATATTTACGTGTACATTATTGCTACATTGTTCTTGGTAATCTGTGCAGAGGTTATAAGTATCTATTTATGTTTGTTTTTTGTATCTGTATCTGTTATTAGACTACTTAGTTAAACGCTTTAGTTTTAAGCAGCTGCCTCTGTAGCCGCTTCCTTTTGTTCGCCAGTTTCGGTTTCAGCTGCTGCAGGCTTATTTTCATCGGCTTCAGCTTCTGCTGCAGCTTCAGCAGCGGCGACCAGCGCACGTGCCTCGGCATCTGTGTAAAAAGAAATATAATAAAGATTAATTCAGTATGCGGTTTTAAAAAGTATCGATCTATTGCGCCAACATAAAATGGGTATCGATGATTTTGCGAGCAAAAGTATCGTTGATGCATCGTTTAAGGCGTTGCCAGCTTAATTTTAAATTCGCCTCATACTGCAAATTTAATTCGCTTTTTTTTCGACTTACTTATTGGTAATATGTATTGAACTGAGTTTCTTTTATTTCTTAAGTGCTTTTTATATGGTACTCTTGCGACGACGATCCATAAGCTCTGCGTGCGAGGTAAAAGTGTGTTTCACAATGAAAATGAATTATGATAAGGCCTAATTTGACTACAAAAGCTGGCTTAAATCGAAATTCAATTAATATGCACAAATACAGTTACAGTTACCTTTGATAGCCTGCTCCTTCCAGATCTTCTTGTTTTCGGTGAGACAGGTCAGCCAGGGTTTGTTAATGGTGAACTTTGTGGGGGTGCAATTGCTTTTGCGCGTCATGGGGCAAGATGATTTCTTGACTTCATCGCTATCCACTTCAGGGAGAGACTCCTCCGTCACTGTCGGTGGCTTGCCTTTGATCGCCGGCGCAATGGGCGCCAGCAGGTGCTCGAGCATATCGGACATGATGCTCATGCTGGGCTCCACAATGAAATCGATGAAGCCGATTTGAGATTCGGCGACGAGCGTACTCTTGCGATCGCACAACGGACTGAATGGCAGACCCAGCTCCTTCTCAAGATCGCCCTGACGGAAGAACTCCTCGAGCAGCAGCATGGTCCAGCGATGATGAACATCCCAATGTTTGGCCGGGTGGGAGATATCACAGCAGTGCAGCACCAACGACAATGCCTTCGACTTGTCTATGGAGGGCTCCTGAATCGTCAACAGATTGCGCATAATCTTCAGTTGCTGAAAGTGATAGGTCATGTCGGTGGCCAGTATCATGTCAATCATGAGGGTGCGCAACTCCTTGTACTCCTCGCGCGACAAGTGCGACAATATGTTGGCCTCGTCATCCCTCATCAGCCGGAAGCTGGCGCTCACATGATGATTCTCGAGCACGGCTCGATCATTGTACAGCAACGCCGTCTCGGAGCCCGACATTACATGGAAATTATTGGTGGTGCCCGTGTGCTCAAAGTCGTGCAGCAATGCTGCCAGCAGCGAGGCAAAGATCTCCAGATCCGTCAACCAATTCATCAATCCGGTGTTGCACAAGCAATAATGCATTGTATGCATTACATCGACCGCATGCAGATTGTTGTGATATGGATTGCGAAAGCGACAATAGCCTTCCTCCACACGATGCAGAAACGTTTCCAGCACGCCCGGGGCAATCTTAAACTTGTGCATGGCTCCGTAGCGATTGAGCAGATCGTAGGCCACATACTTAATCACCTGGCCACTGGCTGCCTCCGTCAATGCAAACACATCAAATGTCCATTCATCGAGGTTCTACGCAGGATAAAGAAAAGCAGTTATATAGTTAAAATCTTTGAAGCAAACTGTGGAACTAAACAACCACAAACAAACGAAATAGCGTCTATGTAACTGTGGTTGTGGAAGTCGTTCTCATGATACAAGATCCACAAGTAAACAAGCAAGCAGTATTTGCACTGCTTTGCGTTGCACTGCTTGCTGGCTTATGTTTGTAGAGTAAATGGAATGTTTTAAAATTTGTATTTAAGTAACAAACAATTTTATTACATATCTATATAGTTGCCAACTTACCTTGAGCAGCTTAACCACATCGGGTGGAAATTGCATCAGTGTCGAGCTGGAGACACGCCTATAGATACGATCCACAAAGATGCCAGCGCGTATGGCATGGGCAACCGAACGGAATCTGGGCTTCTCATCGCTCCGGTTGCGTGTGGTGGCCATTTGACGGGTAAAAGTCGAGGCCAACCATTCTCGCACCTCGGGTGGCACCGCGTCCGGTTGCACCTCGGACAGTTCGTCATCCTCGTCGGCCAGACGCCTAAAGTGTGTTGGGTTTTTTGGTTTTTGAGGGGGGAGGGTTGGAGAAAAAACAATTTGTTAGTCCAGTTCCGAAATGATTTATAATATTAAATTAATTTTTTTTTTTGGTTAATTAGTAAAGAAAAGTTACCAAAACACGCTAAAATAAAAACTTAAGCGAAAATTATTAAAAATCAAACAAAATAGTTTTTATAGCGTAATTTTGTTAATGTTTTTTTTTTGCATATTTTCGCTATTCTTAAGCTTAAGTTAAAAACTAAATAAAATGCACAACCAAAGAACACAAAATGAAAACAATAAATGGGTTTTTTTTTGTGTTAGGAGCGGGAAAAAATTTTTTTTTTAGGGAAAGTGGTTGGAAAACCAATTTTTTGTTTCTTATTAGTGTCAAACATAAAGAAAAGCGCATAAACGAAGTAGATTCGGGATTAGCAACAATTTCGAACATGTTAACTGGGGATGCAAAATATTTTCGCTAAAATGCAACAAAAAAGCTGAACGGGCCGTGCATGCGTGTATTAATGTGTGTGTGTGTGTGTGTTTGTGTGAATGTACGTATGTGTGGAGAGAATAGAGTGTAGAGTTGGGTGTTGACTAAACGAAAACACTAATTGCATGCCAAGTTTTGGGTTTTCAGTTTACAGCTTTTTGCTTGTGCAACAAGAAACGTGCAACGTGCAACGTGCAGCAAACAAGAAGACGACAACGGCAAAACTTAAAGTTAAGCTTTAACTTTCTAAATTGGAAGCACCCCTGCGAAAGGAGGCGGCATAACATACCACACTAATTGGTCATTAAAATTGTATAAAAAAGTTAAAATGGATCACAATCAGCTTATCATTGAGTGCATTTCCATGGCAACATTTTGCCTTTTTACCTTTTTACCTTTTTCCAAGGAATCATATCAGACAAACCGTGCACACACACACACACACACACATACCTAAATACACGCACAATGCAAAGTAAAAAAAGAAAGAAGAAGAATTCTGGCTCGTTATGGCAGCAAGCTGAAAAGCACTCAAGCAAGCGCCTGAGAGCTCTCCCAAAACGACTTTAGCAAATTAGCGCCATATTCAATTACGGTTAATTAGATGTAGTGTCATTCGGGATTAAGTTACTGTTACTCCGGCTAACTGCATTTGGAGCGAAACCAAACGGTTAAACTTGGATTATCATAAGCTTTCTTTGTGATTCTAGTTAGTATGCGTTAAAGCTTCTTTAAACTTAAATATGTTATAGAGGTTATCTCCGATATCGAATAGTAATAGAGCTTACTGTCAGAGATTACTGTCAACAATCTCAGTTACGTGACGCATTCAAATGATAAGCTAATTATTCACGCAACAACTTATCAACTGTCAAGAATTTGATATCGTATTCAATTATTATCACCGTTCTCAAGTGTTTTCAATGCCAAGCCCATAATTTACAATCTATTACTCGTATCTAACATTTAAAAAACTTTTCGAAAATGTTATTTTAGATATCGTATTCAATTATTATCACCGTTTTCAAGTGTTTTCAATGCCAAGCCCGTAATTTACAATCTATTGCGTATCTAACATTTCAAAAAACTTTTCGAAAAATTTATTTTAGATATCGTATTCAATTATTATCACCGTTCGCAAATGTTTTCAATGCCAAGCCCATAATTTACAATCTATTACACGTATCTAACATTTAAAAAACTTTTCGAAAATTTTATCTTATGTATCGAATTTTAACTAAGTTTTCCTTAAAACACTTTCCATCCAATTCTCACACGTTTTCACGTTTAATCCAAAGCTTAACTAAATCTCTCCAAATTGTGAATTTACTGAACTTCAACAAACGAGCTTAAAGAACAGTTTGCTAGTTGCTTTTAAGCCACAAACACATACGACACACTGTTGGCCATGTTACATAACTCTAGCCGCTAATATACGAGTAGTAAGCCCCACACAACACATCCACCCTTCACACCCCGTGGTGTCGCATAATTTGTGTGTGCGGCTTTTGTGCACTTTGCTACGACGACAGAGTTGACAAGTTCTACGACACATATATACTTCACTCCTTTCGGTTATAACTAATAATATTTATTTTTATTTTTTGACAGTTAGTTTATGTAATACCAGTCCGTGTTCATGGAATGCGCCGCATCAATGTGACAAAACATTGTTCTTAGAAATACGATTTGCTTTTTATTTTCTTTAAATGTTTTAGAGAACTGTTTTTAACACTGCTTTAAGACACGTATATATGATATGTGGTCGCACCTTTTCTTCTTTTCCTGGGTCTCCTGCGCGTTATACTGAATTATGAACTGTATGAGCTCGACAGTTATTACGCTTTGACGACTACTTTCACGCCTCAGGCGACTCATCGTGAGGATCACGGGCGTAGTGTGCTTAATTCCTTTTGGTGTTCCCTGTCTTATTGTTGTTGTAGACATTGGATGTTGGCGGTGACAAATATAATATTGACTTTGCGTCAATGTCAATTTACAAAAACAACTAACTGTCTATGTGCTAGCATTCGCACATTTGAAATTAACGGTAATTTATCACTGCCAGAGAGCGAGCGTGTGAGCGAGAGAGAGAGAGAGCTTGCAATTAGCGGTAAATGCGCTTTTAACGACGACAACAGCGTAAAGAGAGCGGAGACCGAAACCGTTACCGAAACAACAACAACACGTGTGCAAATATTTATGCAGCAATTTATATTTTGTAATTTAACTCTTTAGCTTTTTTTTTGTTCGTGTTTCTTATTTTGTTTTTTTTGGCGTTTTCCGTGTTCCTTTTGGCTTGCGCGTGGCTGAACTTAAGCCTTTATTTTGGAGTTCCTGCGTTGCGCGTAGTTGGCTCGTTGCGAGTTAAATTTAAACTAAATGTTGTGCCAGGCGCGCGCGAAAAGTGCCACAACATCGCGAAACTGAAACTGGAGCTGATTGCGTGCCCAGGCTGTAGCTTTGTGTCTCCGGCTCTGACTCAAAGGAGCCACCCACCTACGCTGCCGAGAGCCTGTGCGTGCTGCCCTTATGTACGTACGTTTAGTATGGCATAGAATATACTCGTAGTACACGCGGCCACACGCTAGCCAGGTCAGGTCATACTGTAAAACTGTATGGGGCATATCAATTATGTCAACACAGCAGCAGACAAGCAGAAACCCACCCGACTTAACAATACTCTGTCTAACAGCTCAAACAAATAACCAGTGTGACCAATCAGCTCAAGCTAAGCTTAGTTATTGCTACACTGCACACATATTGCCCATCCATTGCATTAGAGTGAGATAGACATAATAACATTAACCGTTAAGTCACAAATGCATTCGAAGTAAATAAGCAACTCTTCCCACCTCTTTAACCCTTACATAGCCCTAAGAAATTAAGTGAAGACCAATGAAAATCTTTCAGAGCCTAGCTCTCGCCTTTTTATGCGATATTCTACTAAAATACGATTGAAATACTTAAGACAAAATATTTATACTAAAGTTTTGCAAGGGTTTTTGTGCGAAAGTTTCGAAAGAGAGGATCTTTCTATATCGAATATAGCCTATTTATTTCGGGAAAACAAAGCATAACACAAAAGGACTTTTGTGTCGTCCTTAGGACAGCGCCAGCAACTTCACCAACTATTATGTGCATGAAAACGGAGCGTCGTATTTTTCTTTTACTACGTATTTCCACAACAAAACAATTACACAAAATGCTAAATGGCATCACAACCAGCAGAAAGCAACAACAAAAATAATAGCATAGCTATAGCTATATCCTGGCTCTTTGGCTGTCTGATGAACACGACAACGTCACGAGCACAAAGCCTTTACCAACTAACTTCCTTCTGTAAGCCTTGCCTGTTTGTCCGTTTGTGCCATATTGTGTTTAATGACTTTGCATGCCAGCAAGGATCTCAAGATGGCGAGTCGAGGGCCGATACCCCGCATTGCCCGGAGGTCAGCATTCAAGGTATGCAGTAGTGGAAACTGCTGTTATACAAGTTTCCCTTATATTCTCATTTCTTTTTCGCAGTACCCGTTAGCCTAATGCTTTCGTAATGAACGTCAGCACCTTTTGCAACTGCAGTTAACTTTGTGTTACACATTACAATCTCATGTAATATGCGCAGAGTTTGTTAAATAAATTAAATGGCGTAACATTTGCGTGAATCGCGTATAAATGTTTTTGTTAGAAATCACGCGAGCGCCTTGAAGTAGGCAACAGGTAACGATGTTAGTGAGAGAGCTTGCTAATTGGAGACTTTTCAAAAGTGTGTGTCCCTCGCTCGCACACGATTTAAAGTTGATTTCAAAGCAAAAGTACTCTTAGCAACATATCGGCAACAAAGTCGAAAAACTTGAAAAGAAAGTTTTCTTGGAATTCTCAAGTAGCTCCCATTTGAGTTCCTTAACATCGCGATCCAAAGAATAATTTTCGAAGAATTTCGAAGAAACTTTTAATGAAAAGTTTCCATTATATAACTTAAAGTTAATTCAATTCACAGCTTAAAGCTCTTCTTTTTTTTGGCCAAATTGCATAGCAAAGCACTTTGTGTGTGAGTGCTTGTGTTTGATTTTAAGGCTCATTTGAGGCCGACCAGCAAATGGGGCACACAGGACCAATGATAATGTGGCTCTGGCTTTGCCCATTGCCCTAAAAGTACGCTACTTAATAGTTATGCGTGTAATTTCCGGTGGCCGTGCCTGAAGCATTTTTGTCGTCGCTGTACTTCGCATAGACGGGAAATTGTTGCCCAATTGACAGCATTGTTTTTCCGTCAATGATTTTCGTGTATGCCACAGACAGCTGCCAACTTTTCTAAAACTCAATAGAGAGGCAAGGAATGAGGACATGCGAGTAAAATTACAAAAGAATAGAAGATCAAACGCAGTGCGTGTTTGCACAAAAACATAAGATTGTTAATCTTGATTATGCTGTAAGAGCGTTGCTTGAGATATTTAGAACTGATGTCTTAATAAGTTAAGGAAATAAGTTGTTTAGAGTTTCGATAAGAGTAATTTTTCAATTCATATACAATTTGGAATTGATGAAAAAATGTTTTTCTTATATGTATATGTATAAATAAATCATATATATATATAGAGTAAATTGGTTTTCAATTCATATACAATTTGGGATTGATGAAAAAATGTTTTTCTTATATGTATATGTATAAATAAATCATATATATATAAGAGTAACTCTTGGTTTTTACTTCATATACAATTTGTGATTGGGATTGATGAAAAAATGTTTTTCTTATAATGTATATGTATATATAAATCATATATATATATAAGAGTAACTCTTGGTTTTCACTTCATATACAGTTTGGGATTGATGGGATTGATGAAAAATGTTTTTCTTATATATATATATGTGTATAAATAAATCATATATATATATAGAGTAACTTGGTTTTCAATTCATATACAATTTGTGATTGGGATTGATTAAAAATGTTTTTCTTATATGTATATGTATAAATAAATCATATATATATATAGAGTAACTTGGTTTTCAATTCATATACAATTTGGAATTGATGAAAAAACGTTTTATTAATATACAAAACGCTAATATTTCGAAAAAAGTATAAATATATCATATGATTAGCGATTTAAAGAGTTAAATATTTAATCATAGTCTGGATTCGTATAGAAAATATTGATATTTTATCTGAGGTATATTAAAACAAACAAGTTTCTTCTAATCCATAACTGGAATTTGATTATTAACGGATTATTTCAGTATTCATTTCAATTCAGCTAAACATAATCTTCTAACTTACGATATCTCCCAAGAAACTCATTGAGCAACCCTCGCATTCCACACCCACGGACAAACGGATTAAAGTGTGTGTGTTTTAGCCGTTGTTCTATGTGGTTCAGTTGTGTTTAATAGGAAACATTGGAACATCTAGAAGTAGCTCGAAGGTATTCTACAAATTTGTGTGTGCTTATGTGGCAAAAATTGGCAGTTAACATCATTTATTATTGATTTCTTGCGTTTGTAATAACAAATGATGGGCCTCAACTTGAATGTTTGTCTGTGTGCTTGGGGGGTGTGCGTTGGAGGGGGGTTTGTTGGTGCTTTGCCTTTCTTTCTGGGTCACTTAATCGGATTGGCCCGTCTAGTACGCGAAATATGATTGATGATTGTCTATATAAACTGTCCAATCCCACACAAATTGCAAAGTGTATCGTTTTTGTATACAATAGATATATATACTTACTATATATGTATCGCATATAGTATATATTGACCTTCAACTTGTCTTGCCGCAACCCAATTTGACCCAATTTAGTTTAATGAGGGTTTGGTTTTGATATTATTTTGTTTTTTTTCTAACGCTTTTGAATTTTGTTCACATTTTAATTGCCTGGTTGGTGTGGAATGGCCTTAATGAATCATTGATATATATATATTTACATTTAATAAGTAAATCAAATATTATTGGTATTAATGACATATTTGCAATTACTTTTTGGGCCTCTGATGCTGCAGCATGATATTTTAATTATGATTTATTTGAACTTCACTTTGCTTTTTATTTATTTTACATTTTTTAACTCACGCTCGTCGGCGAGTGCGTGAAACAAAATACTGAAAACACATTTAAACGATTTCCCACCTTATCGGGCATGAATGGAGCCGCAGAATGCCATTTAATTTGTGAATATTGTACTAGTGATATCGACGGCCAGCAACAAAAGACTGTTGAACACATATATACAAACACTCGCATGCACATAGATACAATTAAATATCATTGTCAAATTTACAGAAATTCAAATATATATTGTTGTTGCTGTTGTTGAATTTTATTATTATAATTTGTTTTTTTTTAATCGTAATTATACAATGTGAGAAGTTGCGTCAGCAAAAGTGCTGATAAGTAATGCCTTAATCACTGTACACATTGTATTGGACACGAGTGTAGACAGGTGAAGGCATTTCCCACAGCTTGATCAAAAGTCTACAAAAACGTAAGCCAGCACAATTTAAATGCCACTGTCGAGTTTTAAAGCATTTAAGCAGCGTTTGTAGACTTTTAATTTGTATATACTTACGTGCATACTAATATTACAAGAAATGTGCGCAAATTACGCATCGATTTTAAAAGCTTACACAGCTTAATGCCTCACACTCATAGCCAGCGGCTTATAAGGTAGAGTACATTAAGTAAAGACTTTTGAGCCAATGGAGCCCTGCCCTGCTCCTGCTCCTGCTCCTGCTCTGGCCGACAAATGACATGCTAAACTAATTTCTGGTGTCATCCGCACATGTTAAACACAAAATTCAAGTGACTTGTCCTGCGGCGATGGCTTGATTAATTTTTGGCTGACAAGTGCTTTCTAATGCAGTGCAAGTGCAAGCGAGACAGAGAGAGAGAGAGCGTTGGAAAGGAGCAAATCATTGCTGTTGTTGTGCTGTTTTTTGCGCTGCGAGTGCTGGTAATTGTATTTTTGGAGAGTGCAGCAACAAAATACCATGTATACATATACAACAGACAGTTACAAACAGACGCACAGAAAGGGAGAGCGTGTGGAGATTAGCGGGTGTGTGTGTGTGTCTGTGGAAGGGGGACAAACCGAAAGCGTTTACTGCTGTTGCTATCATTGTTGATGCTGATTATGCTATGGCGAGCATAGCTCAGTACATGCGAGGAGCTGTTGCGGCAGACGGAGTCGTTGGTGGATGACGATATGGAGTGGGTGGCAGAGTTGCATCTACATAAAAACGATAACAATAGGAGAGGGAGAAGAAGAAGAAGAATAACAGCAAGAACAACAATCACAATCAACAAAGAAATCAAACTGTAAACGTAACGTAACGAAAAAGAAAAACCAAACGAAATGGCAATGACGCATCGCCATATACAATTTGTGGTGATGCAAAGGATTAAGCTCCCGGGACAATGACAGTGTGCACTCAATTGAGAAAAAGTGTGTAGCAAAATGGCTAGGATTAGTCGGTCATTCAATTCCAGAGCCACCCACATTTCCAGCCTGATTACGTGTCAAGGCCACAAATCCAACCACCAAAATGTGCTGCAGCCCCCAAATGATTTGGCGTCGACGCAGCTAATTACTCACATCCAAATTGGAGGGCCCAACACAAAAGCGAGCAGAATCGATTGCCGCTGGGCAGGATCCCAAAACAACAATAACGATATTACGGTCGAATGTATTCGACTGCGTAATCCACTGATAGCAGTGGAACAAAACTGCTTTCATATCAAAGTGTGGGGAAAAAAGTTTTTTTTTCACCATTTTACATTTGTGTTAACATAACTTTTATTTACTTTCTGCACAAGTGTATAAAAAGCAACAGAATCAAAGTACGGTCAACGAACATAGAACAAAAGAAGTTGCAAAAACTCAATCAGCAGAGACAAAGAGCACATAAATACATATACGACGACTAGACGATGCTTTTTATACGTTTGCAGCCAGATGAAAAATGCTATGTCCATTATGGCGCAGATTATTTAGTTTCAGAGAATGTAAGCACTAAGCAAGAAATTCAATAGAGATGCCAAATCGACTTAAAACCTATTGCAGCAAAAAAAAAAGTTATGTACAAGTTATGTTCAATTTACTGAACTGTAAGAAAAAGTGCTGCAAATTAAGTTATTTTGGTAAAATCAACATAAAAACATTTATTCTGCATGTTCTCTCAACTAACTAATGCTAAAAAATAGTCTGCTTTCAACTTAAACTTCACATCTCTCAAGTTCTAAGCCATGAAAAACTTTGTTTGACTTAATGCGCCTGTTGGGAGCTGTTAAGTTTCTGCTCTATGCTTGATTTGTCTTTTTGCTAGTTGGATCTAGTTCCAATTTCGTGCAGACCCAGTGCAGCATCGCATATAAATGGCGTTCAATTGCAAGCCGTTTGTCATGCGACGCGATTTGAAAGTGGCCAACTGGGAGACATGCTCAATGGCGCCAGGCGCCCCTAAAGCCATGTCTTTCAACTGTGCCACTAATTATGTTTTGCAACGAATGGGGAAAACATCGTTTTGCCGCATCCGCCGGTTATCATTGGCCATGCAGTTGGCTGCGTTTTCAATTACCTGGCACAGATTACTTGAGGGTTTGTATCTTGCCAAAACAGTCAATTTCAAATATTAAATGTAATTACATTCTGGAGCACTTCATTTCGTTCTTGATTGCAAAGGTAAGTAATTATAAATGAAGTCAACCTTAAGATATTTAAATAAGTGCCTGATTTTAGTCAGACCTGTTTGCCCTGAAACTGGTTAATATATCTCAGCAAATTGACATGTTATTTTTCTATTAAACATAACGAAAACTGACCTCAAACGTTGATTTTACACATACAAAAAATGAGTTTTAATTCAGACAAAAGAGAACTAACAACTAACTAACTAGGAACTAGGCGCAGAGAAATGCATGTTGTGCTGTTGCGATTTTGGCCACGTGAGATTTGGTTTGTGGTTGTGCTGTTTAGTGTGGTTTTTCCTTTGCTCAAAGAGCAGCAGCTTGTCTTCGATTCCAGCGCCAAACTGTTGCATCATCGCACACATAGACTAAAACGCTGGCATCCCGCGAAAAGGCAATTTGCCGGACAGTGGCAACACTCCGTGAATTGTGCAGTGTGGTCATGTGAGCCCCTTCCGGATCGCTGGGGTCCATTTCCCAAACGTACACCTTGCCCTGTTGATTGCCGAGTGCGATAACTTTCTGCCAGGGATTGAAGCCGAAGCGGACAAACCAAATCTCACACTCATCGTATTCGAATTCAGCAATAATGGTGCAGGATGAATCACTTGGTTTGAGTTGCTCAAAGCTCTGATGCAGCTGTCCGGGCTTCCAGCAGACGATGGCATTCTCGCAGGATTTGGATAGCACAAAGTTGCCAAACCACTGCACACAATCCACATAGTTGCGGTGTATGTCGCGCGTCGAGAAGTCCGGAAAGTGTTTGGTTATTGTGGGAAAGGGCAGCGTGGATTTCTCCTGACTGAACGTATGCGAGAGCTCAATCTTGTGCTGAAACTCCTGAGTGTTGAGGCACCAGAGCTTGAGTGAATGATCCATGCCGCTGCTGACAATGCGATCGCCGCGCATATTAAAATCAATGGACAGCACCTCATCGCGATGACCCTCAACGCCGCCAAAGATTGCAATGCACACATGCGACTGAATGTTCCACAAGCGTATGGCATGATCCTTGCTGCCGGAGAGCAGCAGCTGCAGCTTGTGCGGATGAAACTTGAGCTCGTTGATGGCCTGACCATGTCCAATATAGTTGCCCACCGCTTCGTTCTGTTCAATGTCAATGACTCGAATGACGCCACGATATCCAGCGGCAGCCAGCAGCGGTGCAGATGACTTCAGATCATATGACCAGGCGCAGGTATAGAAGACCTCATCGGGCTGGCATTAATAACACATAAATTAACAATTTGTTAGGCAGCTCGGCAGGCAACTTACATCTGGATCGGCGTAGCAGTGGAGGAGGGTTAGGCCGCCCTTGCGTGGGCATTCGTAGACGGTGCAACGATTGCTGCCCGCTGTGGCAAACACCTGTGGCTCATCTTTGCCCAGAAGCGTGTTGAATGTGACGCCAAATATGCTTGCGCCATGATTCTCTTTAACATGTGTGCTTGAAGTAGCAACAACAAATCGTAAATTTCACTCTATGTTTTTGTTTTCGTTTTCATTTTCGTTTTCTTACTCGTATTTGTAGGCGGCGCCGCTTTTTGTCTTCGATTTGGTGCTGCGTCGGCCGCGTCGTTTGCTTCGCGTGCTCGATGATGTTGGTGATTTGCTGCGTGATGTGGTGCTATTTGTTGTAAAGCTGGCCGATTCGTCCTACATGTGTGTCACGCGGAAATTGTTGCTATTAATTTTTGGTTTTTTTTTTTGCAAGTGTGCAATTTGCATTTTACAACTTACGCCACACGATTCGTCGGAGTCATCGGGCTCGTTGCTGTTTTTCACTTTATCGCTGCTCATGACACTTTAACACACACTTGCGGCACACAATAGAAACGCGTATTAACAACTTATATTATTTACAAAACAATTTAAACACGACAAATATGTTCTTTTCTTTACTTTTGGCGGCAAGATACACGCGCAGCGTTGCCACCACGCGATCGTTGCCATGGCTCTGCTATGTTACATATCATCGCGCTGTTAGCTAACATTGCAATATCGATATCTGTTCATTGGGTATCGAGTACATAGCTCAATGCGCGATGAGGCAAACGTTATCAAATTTTCAAATTCAAATGTGATCAAATTAAATGGCGCATAACTGAGCTTACACATGCGCTAGCATTAAATATTCGTATCATACAAAACTTGATAAATAAGAAAAGGACAATCACATGCCATGAATTGAAAAACAGTGAATAAAGATTAACAAATATGCATTTTTATGTAAGTATGTAATAGTGTACAAATGCAGCACTAGGGGTCACGAGCGAAGAAACAGGGTATACTTTGTGATACAAAAAGGTGGGATTGAAAGTTATTTATGTACAGTATTTGAAATAGAGGGACAGTAACTAGACAATATATATATATATATATACAGCAGTAGTAGGAAAACGTAGACAATTTCAAGGTAAATACATAGACAAAAAATTAGTTAGAGACAGAGAAAGACAGAGAAAGAGAGAGAGAGAGAGAGAGACATAGCGAGGAGTACAGAAAGTATTTTTAGTTGTTTGGGGTTTTTCTTTCTTTTTATTGTTGTTGTTGTTTTGGAGCTGTGTTTTGGTTAACGTAACGTAACAACGTAAAAGACAACGTAAACGTTAAATATATATATATTGTACAATTAACTGAAAATGCATACAAAAAATTACGCTAATTTATGGAGAAGTTGTATATAAAACCATTATTCAAGTACGTTTTATTCGTCGACATTGATCTCGCCCAGACCGGTGTGCGCAGGCGTCTTTGTCGCTGAACGGTCGCTTTATTACTGCAACTGCTACTGCTGGAAACACTTTGACCCGCAGCTTGGTTCGTTTCACTAATTCCACTCGTTCCACTTGTGCCATCTGTGCCATCTGTACCTTTTGGCACTACTGTTTCTGTTGTTGTTGTTGTCGTCGTCGTCGTCGTCGCTGTTGTTGTTGTTGTTTGTTCCTCTTGCACGGATTCAAGTGTTTTTGTTACCACTTCCTGCCCTTCAGGCGGCGGACCAGTTGGTCCGCTGTGCGTTTGTGGGGCTAAAGAAACGCCTTTCGTCCGACTTTCAATGCTCGTCGTCTGATTGTCGGAGCTCGATGTCGTCTGTTGTTGTTCCTCTGTCGCCGTTTTATCTTGGCCACAGCTGATGTTGGAGTTATTGTTGTTGAGAGTTTTACAATTACCGTTACAGCGTTTGGCATCACTATTGTAGTGGGTCGGTCAAGTGTTTTTTCGCACAGCAGTTGGCAGTGAGTTAAAGCAAACCGGTACAGACAACAAAATTTATATATTTTTGGTATACGTTTCGTTGGTAGGCATTTTATAAAATATATGTTTTGTAATTTTTTATGATTTTTGTGATTTTTTTTTTTTTTTTTTTTTGTAAACATGGTTGGCAATAGAAAGAAAAAATAAATAGTTCATCAGTTGAAGTTGTTAATGTCATAAAAAGTCAATTAGAGCGAATTGATTAGTTTCGGAAAGCTGCAAAAAGCACGCGACCAATTAAACGAACAAAGCTCGACAAAACACAAAAAAAAGAAACACTCTTGTTTGAATGCAATACTGGCAAAGAACAAAAAAGTGTTGCATACTTTTAAGCGAGTTGAAAGTCGAAACATTGCTCGTTTGTTCTTGTTTGTAAAAACCCGCCCACACTATATCGTATATGTATATGTTAATTG
Organism: Scaptomyza reducta; assembly: GCA_035044485.1. Lineage (NCBI taxonomy): Eukaryota > Metazoa > Arthropoda > Insecta > Diptera > Drosophilidae > Scaptomyza > Scaptomyza reducta. The sequence goes on from JAWNNV010000045.1 coordinate 272,478, forward strand.
AAGAATCGTGTCAGAAGGAGGTTGTGAATAATTTACAACACACAATGTGTCCGTATAAAATGGTTTTGCCCATAATAAATGTTGCACGCCTGTGAGTGACAGGAGCATTGGGAACTCTGAACTGAAGGCTTTTAATTGAAAGTTGGGTCCTGTGTGTGCATGTGTGTGTAAATAATAAAAATGCAATATGTACTTGTACTGTCTTCTCCCATTTGGCTGTTCAATAATTAAACTTAAAAGTAAGGGGGAAAGGGTACGCAATAAACTTCCCAAATAGGCAGTGCGCAGAGACATATAGATTGAGAGAGAGAGAGAGAGAGATTTTTATATGTAGAAAGAGCGTATTAATAGTAAAGTCAGATGTTTCGAAGCGAACTTGGGGCAAACTCTGCAAAAATACTTGGTAGAAACATCGATATTAAATACACCTAGAGCTTGTAGTTTTTTGTTTTCAGAGATAGAGTGTGAAAAAGTTCTTCAGTTATATAAGGTGCTAAGTGGCAGAACAGGTAAAGATCGGAGTATCACACGATTTGAAGTATTAGTAGATTAAGTTAACTTGACTAGACTAGCTAAGATAATCACGCTGTTTAAATGACACTTAAAATGCATAAGTATTAGTATGAGCTATGCGTTAGATGAGATGCGGATATAGGATGAAAATGAGAGACTTACGGCAGAGCAAGGCAATCATAAGTAGTAGAGAGAGTTATTAGGTTTACTCGACAAAAGAACAAAAAAGATAGCACTACAACGTATGAGAGAAATATATAAGGTTAAAGAGTTAGAAGGAGATAGATATAGAGGCGGAATAGAGTCGTTTGTTTGTTGTTGTGGTGGTTGGGGTAAGTAAGTAAGTTATGTATTGTTGAAATGAGTACTCGTTTGAGAGGGGAAGGGGGTTTGAAAATACAGATAGATAGAGAGAGAGAGAGACAGATATAGAGTTAAAAATCAACAACGTTATAACGGCAAAAACCAAATTTGAAAGTTGACCCTACAAAAGACTTACTCTTCGCTCTCAACGGATGAAGACGCAATCTGCCCCAATTTACTTTTACCTGATGTGGGGCTTCTGCTCAAACAATAGACACACACACAGAATATAAAAAGAAATAAAATATATATATATATGTATGTATATAAAAAACGTGTGAAAGTTGTAAACGGAAACACAAAAAAACAATTGAAAGAAAAAAGAAATTCTCATTAGCTAAAGTTGTATACAATATGTGATCGATGGATGGATTAGAATGAGTTATATATATAATGAGGCAAAAACAATTCATGAGACTGATTTAAAGCTCGCCTTTTATTTTTGTTTTTTTTGTATTTGTGAGTGCAGTCCGAATGCAAATTCAATTATGTTAGAACTATGCAGCACTATAAATGGAAAAGAACCTACGGAATACGCTGAATAAGCCTGAACCAAGTGAATTGTACGATCCCCGAAAGCGCCAGCTTATTATTATATTTTTTGGCCAGTTCTTGGTTAGACTTTTTTGGTTAGAAAATGGCGCAAATACTTCCATTTTGTGGATACAACAAATAAAATGAAAATAAGCAATACTTGCACCTACCTTGATTCGTCTATGAAAACGGCTTCAAGGACGCGTGCAGCGTAATGCAAATTACGCTGCATATCCTCATAGGCAAGAGCCTCATGATCCATTCGTCGCAGCAGGCTGCGTATTCTGTGAACACAAAAGAAAGAGAGAGAGAGAGAGCGATTAAACTATTAATATCGACCTGCTTTTGCATTGTCATCGATAGTTGCAATGCACGAATGCAACTGCAATCGATACTATGACAGCTTGTCATGCAACTACTTGGTATCGATACTCACCGAACAGCTGCTTTATTGAGCGCATCTGGCGTATCGACAGCTGGCAAAGTATCCGTTTCCCAAGAATCAGCGACCGATAGATTTGAGCCCGTTTCTAGAAATAGATCCGACGGTTGATCAATATTTAATGAGCCCGGCTCAGCAATAACCGAATTACGAGAATTCAACGACTCCCGTGTTAGTATGTAGTCGGAGACGCCGCGATCGTTTTGCGGCAGATCGGTCTTAAAGTTTGTTTTATTCGGCGACGAGGGCTGCATCTTGACGGCAGAGTTTGCACCACCCCGCGCTGCACTTTCTCCCGTACGATATTTATCCGTTGACGCAGTTGCAGCGGCGCTTCCGTTGCTACCTCGACCACTTAAACGATCGGCGAGTGGTTCACTCAGTGGCGTCTGGAAGAAACTGATGCTGCCCGACGATGGCGAGGCAATTGATTGCGTTTGTCCGTCGATTTGTGTGAAGCTCTTGCGACTATTCGAACGCCTGACAATTGTAAGAGAGCCGTGTTCTGCAAATCCACAAAATATTATTTAGTGCGAATGCTGAATTCCAATTTATATTAAATTTTATTTTGTTTTTTAATATATGCTGTTCGTCAGTACGAATTACTTTGATTTGGCGACAGACTAAAGTTTGTTTGCATCAAAAGCAACAAAGCTAACTTGATTCGATGTTAAAAAAGGCAAAACTACAAAACGAGTAGTTATTTCAAAAACTAAATTAATACAACGTTTGATTGATTCGAAAAAATACTGCCTTCAACCCTGGAATTGATGGTTTCAATAACTGAAAGAAACTTAAATAAAAGCATAAAACTGTTAACTGGAAAGTTAAAATAACTAAAGCTGATTCTTTAAGGAACGAAAAGTAAACGTTTTTGATTTTGAACATAAATTGCTTTTGGCTGTTTTAGCTTTAAGCCAGAAGCATTTACACAATGTTTGCAACAACGAAATCAATAATCTCCTAGAATAACTTTAAGCTGTTTGTGGCACACCATACTTTATGTGGTTGAACCCGAAAGCGTCAATGTAACTGCTTAACGAGCGAACCTTTCTTTCTGTATCTTTCAGTTTCTTATATATTTTGTGGCTGCTGCGGGGCACAAGTGGCAAGTTGGCAAAAGAACAAAGGCAAGGCGAATCGAAGTGGCTGCAAGGGAGTGAATTGCCAAGGATTTATCTATTTGCGAAGCGTTGAGCAATGCGAGAAAGACAAAGGCTAAATCACAAAGTGTCTGAGCTCCTCAGGCAATAACCTGGCAACCCTGCCAAGTAAACGGACAGCAACACTTTTGCTCTGTTAACTGCATTCCATTTATTTTGGCAGTGCACTGCAGACAAATTACCTGCCGCAAGCTCCCCTCCCTCACCACTTGCCATTCGCTCTGGCTCGCTCATAAAATAGGAGCTTTTATGCAGCACTTAAGTTTATGCTACACTCGAGATTTCTTACGGCTTAACGGTATCTTTTGCTAAGCTCTTATTGTTGCCCGCTTATCAAGTCTATATCTATCTCTCTCTCACTCTTTCTCGCTCGATCTATGGATTTCGGATTCTGAACTTTCAACTTGATGGGGCGTCCTGACGAAATGTTTTATGTTTACTTTTAGTGGCCACTCTTCACGATTTTAATGAGCTCAGCATGCCACCAAACACAAGCCAGCACCACAAAATGTTGCCCCCTGAGGGACAGGTGAGAGTCTCGTCCAGCAAAGGAGTTGTGTGTGTGGGGAGGAGAATTATGCCATAAAATCTCTGCTGACTGCTTGTTGTTCTCAAAATCTTAAATTATAAATCGTTTTCAGTGGTGCAAATGAAATCGTTACAGTTGTGCACTTGCAGAAAAAAAAAAATAAATAAAATAAAAAAAAAATGTTAACGAATTGCAAAGAAAATATGTTTGAAAACTTCAAAATAATTTATTAAAAAAAATATTTTTTTTTCTCTTTAAATATTTCTTTTTTATTAGGTTGATAACTGATAAATATATTTTTATATTTAAAAAAAAAAAAAAAAAAAATTTAACGAATTGCAAAGAAATGATGTTTGAAAACTTCAAAATAATTTATTAAAATTAAAAAAAATATTTTTTTTTCTCTTTAAATATTTCTTTATTATTAGGTTGATAACTGATAAATATATTTTTATATTTAAAAAAAAAAAAAAAAAAAAAATGTTAACGAATTGCAAAGAAATTATGTTTGAAAACTTCAAAATTTTTTTTCTCTTTAAATATTTCTTTATTATTAGGTTGATAACTGATAAAAATATTTTTATATTTAAAAAAAAAAAATAAAATAAAATAAAAATTTTTATCGAAATGCAAAGAAATGATGTTTGAAAACTTCAAAATAATTTATTAAAATTAAAAAAATATTTTTTTTTTATTTTTTCTCTTTAAATTTTTGTTTATTATTAGGTTGATAACTCATAAATATGAGTTTTTATTTATGCCCATTTATTTAAAAGCTGATTAAGTGATTTTCAATTCAAAAATTACCTACCTTTAAAACATTTTTTAGAAGAAAATTTTTAAAAAACAACTAATTTTTTCGCAAAACTTTTCAACTTTTCGTCATTTATTTTGATTTTGCTTAGAAAATTGCAATACAAAATATTTTATTCTATAATAATAGAAAGTTTTCTTCGATTTGGCTATATATATTAAACTGATTCTTCATTCCAACCTTTTTTTTTGTATTCAAAAACTATCATAAGATGTTTGGAGGCAAGCTAATATCTGACATTTATTTTTTTTGAGTGTATTTCGATTTCGTTTTGTGGTTGCATGAAAAACGTAAATCGCTTGAGGTCTACTTACTTGCCACTTGACCATTTATTGTCGCATTGGCGTTTTGAATGCTGCTGCCCAGTTCACAGCTTGTTGGACTCTTTTGTTCACCGTTATTTGGCTCAGTTGGAACGCCGCCGCTGCCGCCGCCACCTGCTGTTGCAGACGATGATGATGTTCCTGCAGCACCCGCACTGCTTGTTGCAGCTCCAATGCCACTGCCACTGCCACTGCCAATGCTGCTGCTGTCCGCACCTGCGCCGCCCGCGTTCCCCTCCTCACGTTTGCTTGGCAGATTCTCCGGCGTGCTGGCAACTGTAAGCATCAAATTATATGCAAAAATGCCGTTAGAAAATGCTGTTCTCTCTCATTCTTTTTTATTATTCTTATTCTTATTGTCTGTGTGTGTGTGTGAGTATACGAATGGCCTTTCAACAGGTCCCAGCATAACCGTATACCTTTACATATGTACAGCTGTATGTTTGTTGCCCCAAAGCTCTGCTTGCCCCTTGCATAAATCAGCCCCGGCTCAAAGGGGTTGAGTATTGTTATATCGCATTGCCAGCAGCTACGAAAGGGTATACGAGCATATACTATGCATATTTTATAAGCTTTGTATGGAACGAGCTGAAACTTCTATTCAGTTAGAGTTAAAGAAATTTGTAAGCATAACATGTAATTTATGTTCTTGTTTTAATGGCTGAAAATACAATATGGAGAGTATATAAAGCGTTATTTGAATTCAATAAGATACAAATAAATATTATTTGTATAAATTCATCATATTTTATAATTAGCTTCTGCGAAACAAACCTTAAATTATATTATTTATTCATTTAAAAAAAATAAAATATTAAATGCACAATATACTGAATATTGATATTCAATCAGCTAGACACGTATTTAGTTATTGATGAAATATTTGAATGAATCATCACTTTCTATTTATTGATTAAAATTATCAATGGTTTCAATACAATATTTCTAGTACTATCTTTAAGTAGGCAATAAAAAGGCGATATACTATATATATATAGAAAACTCACAAATGTTGAAAGAGTTAAATGTGTTTTATATTCTTCATTATAGTTAAAACAACATTAAGTAACCATTTAAGCAGTTTCCGTTTGATTTTAATACAATTTTTTTTTATTTTATTATAATTATACACTTTCAAAACCTGTTCAAATCTTATGCAAGAGTATATAATCAGCACTTAACTAACGTTTTTTCTTGTTGATTATTTATTTTTGTAATTTTGCTCAGCGAAAGGTTTTTAGCCTTTCCACTTTCTTCGCATATCCTTTAACTAAGAATTCCGTTTGAAATTGCCTTCCATTTGATAAGTTTCTCCCATTTTTCAGCTAAGGCCAACAGCTGCTACAGAGCTCTTGTTAAGCAGGAAAATAAGTGGGAGTCCAGCAAAATGATTTTTGCATATTGCGCATACGGCATGATGACCACATTGTAGAATGTAATAAATCTCGAATCGTTTGTTAGCCGAATACACACTGTGAAAAGCTGTAAAAAGTCACATGTCTATATTTGTAAATCATATTTGTAGCTTTGCATTTTTTGCTTAACTAATTAATTTAACTCTAGTCGTAGCTTAGCCACAATTCTAAGCACTTGCTTGACGTGTTGTTGTTGTTGCTTAGCATTATTATCTATTCGTTTGGTATAAAACAATGCCAGCGACTAAACGACACTTCAGTCTTGTCTAACAGTTCACTACGTTCTAATCACAAAATGCGTTTCCTCGCTCTTATCACTTGCTGCCTGTTGGCCTTGTTTGCCTTCAGCTCTGTGGCCGCTGTCGGGCAGGACTTGTGTCCCTGTCCTCGGATCTTGCAACGTGTGTGTGGCAGCGATGGCCACACCTATCCCAATTCCTGCGAACTGAAGTGTGCCGCCATACGTGAAGGACGCGAGGGTCGCAGTCTCACCCAATTCAAAGAAGGAGCCTGCTAAACCATATTGGAAGCTGAATACTATATGCTTTATGTCTTAAATGTGAACATGTGAAAATGTTATATGTGTAATAAATATTATTACGCTTATTGCAAATGGAACACGTATTGTCTGTTGTTTGTTTTCTAGTTCTATTTACTCAAATGTGTCCGCAAATAATGCGCAACGGTAATCAATTGCTTATGCCAGGGTTGCACAGTCATTCAACTATGTAGATAAACATCTGGACTTTTTTCCATTCATTTTTTTATAGTTCTGGCAATTTGTTTAGCTTCTAGGATGTTTCAACTTTTTAGCGGATTTGTCTCGCCGTTGGGGTGGGAAAAAGAAAAGCTTTGAGAAATGTATTAAATTGTATGTAAAACTTTAGTTTTTTCTTATAATTCGCTCAGCTCGCATCAAAATTCGATCCTTTAGTCTTTTAATCTTCAATCCCAATTTATGTGAACTGCCAAACGTTCCCGACGCAATATTTCCGTAGTCAAATCGACAGCTTGCCAGATTTTTTAGCTTAACTGGATTGTCTATGTCAGTTGAATATCAAACAATATGTTCAAAAATAATTCGAATAGTGCAAAATAAACTTCAATTGTTTTGAATTTGTTACTTACTCAAACGAGTCAAAAGTTTAGCTTTATAAACATGAAGCCGATTGTAAAAACTGAGTAAATATTGTTACCAGAATAAATATTATTTACACAAGTGCTAAGCTAACTAAATACTAATAACTAAATGACAAATATGGCTTATAACGTTAAGTTAATGCTCAAGTCTACAACTACAATGTAGAAGTTTAGAACCAAGTACGATAGATCGTTGGACGATTGAAACGTTAGTTCAAACTGTGCCAACAATGTGATTCAGCCAAACCTCACCTCCAACTCAATGAAATGCTTTGCCATCTGATTTATAGCTATTTATGCACTGGCCAGATAAAGTCAGGCGCTATCAGTTGGCACTCTCGAACGGTTTTTCTCGTTGATAAGCAATAATATTATTGTATATTGTTTCCCCATACGTGCTGACGATGATTCAACGACACTTGCACAGTTGAACGCAATTACATTTATTTGGTATTGAAGTTTAAATTCATTGGTTTTACAAAGTCTTAGCATTCGCCCGTTCTGAGTAGATCCATACTGCGACCAGCCCGTTCCAATTCGCGGCGCGCACAATCGTAGAGACAACGATTTGGGTAGGAGATCAGATTGCTGCCACAGACCGGATCATAGTTGCGTGGACAGGGGCAGATCCTTTTGGGTATATCCCGCTGTTCCTCATCCTTATCGGCGCTGACAAATGCCGCCAGCACCAGACACAACACCAACATCAAACTCAGTAATTTCATTGTACTATATTCTTATATTTTTAGTGTTGTATATTTTGTTCAATAGGTTAATCCACAAGCAACTCAATATTGATACTGACAATGGGTTCTCGCTATAGTCGGGGTTCGGGTTCGTTTATTACGGCTACGTTCTTATCTTATCGCACGTGCTTCATAGTATGTGCTTCTCCGCAATAATTACTCAAACAGTTTATGTTTAACTTGTTTGCATTATAGGGAAATTATCTAAAGCAGTTTTCCAATAATATATTTACGAGAGAGAGAACAATTGTGGTGGAAACTCTTTGTTTTTTCTTTAATCAAATACCTTGATAAGGGAAACAAAGGCCATCTTTTAATATAGTTAATCTGAGTTTATGCTTTGCATATTCTTTTTGCGCACACTCAAACAAGCAGTAATTTGAATAGCTTATCCAATTGGCGCCACAGACCGGATCGTAGATGCGCGGACAGGTGCACGATAATGGCTTCGTAGTCCAATCATCTTCCTTGACCGCGAATGGCGACAGGAATTGGCACAGCAGCAACATCAAACTCAGTAACTTCATTCCGCAATTCTGGGTTTCTGTTCAATCGATCAAGCCACCAGCAACTCTGTGTTAAGACTAGTTCCGTATTTAGAGCTGTCTTCCTTTATACACACAGTTGGTTGGCAGCTTGCGGTATTTCTATTATACCCTAAACTAATTAAAAGTGGAATTTGTGTTGCTCAGAAAAAGTAAAGCTGTCACAAATGCATGTATTGAATTTATATATATTTATTTAGTTACTTCTGTCCATCATCGTGTATTGGAACATTTTTGCAAGAGCAAAAAATATAACAAATTATGTGACGAAATATTAGGTTAGCCAAAAAAGAAGCTAAACTATTTCAAATCTTGGATAACTCTTTCCGTTTCTGATAAATCTTGAGCTTGGAAAACTAGTCGTTTCAAACATTCGATGAAAAAATGACAGTCTGTGAAATTTGTAGTTAAATCGGAGATATGGAAAATTGGAGTTACACACACACAAATATATATATACATATATGTACGTGCAAGCACTGGCTGTACGCGCTAAGTATAGGGTATCTGCTAGTCGGGATTTCTCTACTAGAGTCTTCTTGTTTTACATGTTTTAAGTTAACCTAACAGGTTCATGATTTTCGTGAGGTCACACACGAGCAAGCACGAAAAGCACTGCACGCACCCATCTCTAACAACACTCTAAACTCTCCTACTCTCCAAAAACACTCCTTCTCTCTCGCTCTCTCTCTCGTTCTCTCTCTCGTTCTCTTGCTCGTTTCTTATCAGCTTTGGCAGCAGCAAACGCTGAGTGCGCTGGTTCCGTCGATCGTGCTTGCTAATCGGCAGGTGGCAAAAGAAAATTGCTTTAAATACATTTTAATAACATTTGTCAGCTGTTGTTGTTGTTCTCAGTTTCAATTTCAATTAATGAAATGCCGTAGTATATATATTTTCACCTATTTTATGTTGTTGGTTTGTGTCAATTAGCGCACTTTTTCAAGTGGTAGCCGGCACGTGATACACTCAATTTCGAAGAACTTTCCGGCCACTGGGGAAATTAGACTGAGTACACGATAGCTTTTCATAAGTAGTTTTCATATTTTCGTACTTTGCTGCAGCTGTAGCTAGTATCAATTGACGGCCTTCTAATTTGCAGAGAGCAACAAATGCAAATGCTGTGAGTAAATAAAGCGAACAAAGCAATGCATTGAATCTGACTGAGATAGAGTAAGAGAGGGTGAGAAGCTCAAAGCAGATGTTTTTGTTTTTTAAGTGGAAACACTCACCGACAATCACACGCCCAAAATAGTCAGCGACTTGTTGACTAATTAGCAAAACTGACGCATACTCTTTACTATCTCTCCCTCGCTCTCTCTCTCTCTCCTCGCCCTCACACCTTACAAAGTGGCAAACAAACGCGCTTTGCTTTACACTTTAAAGCTCAGTGCAAATTCAACACTCGACGCGCAAGGTTGAAACGCAGAAACTCGAAAGAAGCAGAGCATCACTCTGAACACTTTAATTTGAAATTCGTTTAATTAGCTCAAGTGAGAGATAGAGATGAAGTCGTTGAATCTGTTTGCATTGGTCGTCCTGGTGCTGGCTGCCGTTTGGTTGGGTCAAAGCGAGGCAAGCTTTTGTCCCTGCAATCTCAAGGAGAAGGGTCAGGTGTGCGGCACCAATGGTGTGACCTTTGTGAATCGCTGTGAGTTCGAGTGTACGCAGCGGGACTACAAGAAACTGGGACGAACACTCAATATTGCAAAAATGGGTTCATGCTAAGGAGCACCGATCAATATTTGATATTATCATTCAACTGTTGTCATCATATAATATAGTAATTATATTTGTGAGTCTTAAATATGACTCTCATCTAATAAATGAATATTTATATATATATATATATATATATTTATTAATGCATTGATTTTCAAGGTGTTCTGAAAAACAAAAAACAGTTGAAAGCCGGTTTGATATTATATAAATATTTTCATTGAAAAGGAAAGCTAACTTATGGAAATAGAATAAATAAAAAATTTAATATAAACACAATATCAGATCTTGGAAAATACCAGGATTTCATGAAACTTCTGAAGTGCTTAAAAAAATTATTTATCGATTACTTTTTCAAGCATTAATCGGATGATTTCATGAAACTTCTCAAGTGCTTAAAAAAAATTATTTATCGATTACTTTTTCAAGCATTAATCGGATGATTTCATGAAACTTCTCAAGTGCTTAAAAAATTATTTATCGATTAGTTTTCTCAAGCATTAATCGGATGAGAAATTGTTTTAATTGATATAAAATTTCCCATTCAATCAGATATACAGATGCAATGAGAACATATATTAAGCCCTACCATATACCATATCGTATATTATGCAAATTGGGCCATTTAACGATAATTAAAAGCAAACAAAACGACTACGTCATCAACTTGTCAGAGCTCGGAACGTTTGTGGTATTTTATTTGGTTGGAGGCTTCCGTGCGATTCTGACATCATTTAAATATTCACCTCACGCACATCAATCAAAGTGTGCATAATTAATCGAAGCCGATTTTCATTTTGATTTATGAACTGTGCCGGAGACGTCTTTTTGTTAATTGAATCGCAATACGTGCAACAAAAATGTCAAATTGCTCAACGTGCAACATTTGCGGCACAAGAGCAAATTTACATAATAAGCTAGCGAGAAAGAGAGAGCAGCAGCGGGACTACCGTTTGGTTTATGACAGGAAGCTGTCAGCTGTGTTGAATGAAGGGAATGTTATTAAAAAGATAATGCAATGTCGAGTTGGATGATGACATGAGCTTTTATCTCTTGTTTACAATAGCTCAATAATGCTAAAAAAACAAACAACAAATAACTAAAATGGAATGCCTGTCTGGGGAATGCAAACTAATTGGTATATACTGTATACACATGGCTAAAGTGCTTGTGTGGACGGATTTGTGATTAGCCAAAGCCCTTAACAGTTATCTGGTTAAATTGCCTGCTGCTGTTTTTGGTTGTGTTTTATTTTTATAAGTTAACTTTTCCATTTTTCGCCCAACTTGCGTACTTTTGTGGCTGTAAGAAAAGGACTCTCACCCTAAGGACATTTACACGCACAGTAACCAGCCCCAACCACAGCATTTCTCCTGATTTTATCTTAGCTTGTTATTCGTTTACAAAATTATGTTGCATACTTTTAGGATGTCAAAAAAATAAGCCTTGGAGTTTGCTCAAGCCCTTGAAGAATAATTGTAATAAGCAAAGAAATCAAATATTACCTTAATGTCTGTTTATAATATAAATCGACCTATTTATTTGTTGACATTTCCAAATCTATGAATAATCTTTTTAAGCTCCGATTAATTGTTGTTTACTTTTATAATTTATGAGCAGTAAAATCCCCTAGATTACAGTCTAATATCGATAAAAATATGTACGCAGTGCTCCCTGGACCGAGTCAGATATATAATATTAATGAACGCATTGTTTGCTGTTCTCTACGTATTAAATATATATGCATATAGAAGGTAACAATCTCTGCGACTGACAACAACAACAAAATAAAGCAGGCTCATCGTTTTTGTAGTTGTTGTTGCAATGGATTTTGATAACAAGTATTTGATAAGCGTAAACGTATTCGACGACATCAAAATGGCAACGCAAATAGCAATCAAAATCACGATTCTAACGTTTGTTCCGAAATTGCACAGAACCAATTTGGATTCGCTCTCAAGGGTTGCGTCAAAGGTTAACAAAACTGAATAAACATTTGCGTACATATACGAAAATATGGCGAAAAAATCTGCATGAACCCACAGTTGTCTTTTGCGTTGAAGGAAGATGAGAAGATACCCACTATACAAACTGTTATGTGTTGGTTGAGTTTAACAAACATCAACTTTGTGCCATATATATATTTACAGGGTATTTGAAGGTAAACACAACCATATGTTGCGAATACGTGCATTTCATTTGAATCAGATCTCCGGCACAACTTAATCAGTCAAAATGTTGTTTTCTACGTTTTTTTTCGGTTTCGTTTTATTAATATGTTAAACTCGCTTCACTTTGATATTATTAAATATTTACATATTAAAATATGTATTCGTAGGCTTATATTTATTCATGTGGCTGCGGCTGCTGCTGGCAAAAAAAAAGAAGAAAAATTTCTTTGGCGAGAATTTGACCCTAACAAAAAACGTTTTTTATCTTCTTTCATTTTTTTGGCGCTGTTTTTTGCCCGTTTGCGACGCAATTCAATCAGTGCACGACATGAATGAAAGGTAAGCCTTGGCCTTCCTGTCGCCCAACTGACAAGCCTGACTGAGACGGACAGACGACAGGTTGGATTAGTACGTTTTAAAGCTGCAAGCGAGCCAAAAAGGACGCTTAAAGCTTGATCCGTTTGTGCTGCAAGCTGTCTTATCAAATGGAATTTCAATATAAATATATATAAATGGAGAGCCGAATGGTGCAAAACACTTGAACCCACCAGTTTTCCGTTCTCCAGTCGAATGCCAAACCCTTTTCATGTTCACATTTAATGGAATTTAATAAATTGCTAAGAAAATGTTGAAAATTTTGCTAGCTCGAAAACGTTTCATATGAAGTTCTCTGCATATATTTGTGCTCGGCAAAGAATGTGCTTAATTCATGGGGAAAAATGCCTGTGGCAACATCTATGCATGTACCTGTGTTAGCATGTTGCAAGCATCAAGTACTAACATATAGTATGCCCTGCAACATAGTATGTTGCATAATGTGCAAACAACAGCAGCAGCTGAATTGCAATGTTTTTCTCAAAATGTTTTAATTAGCCGTGTACAGAAGCCAAACAAACACACACACACATGCAACACTGCTACTTGCCGTGTGGCAGGTAATAGCATACCTCGCTCTTTTTTTTTTGCTGTACTTGACGCAGGAAGCGGACACGCAGCGGAAGTTTCCAGTTGCACACACAAAGTATCTGTGTGTGGCAAGGTGCTAAGTGGCGTGAAAATGTGCGGATGGCAGCCGTGGCAGTGTAACATAAACCAAACATCAACAACAACATCTAGCAACCATAAAATAAAACCCTATACGAATGGAACATAAATCTCTGGTGACTTGTTCGGACAGATTTCTTTCGTTCTAAAAGCAAATAAATACACCTGAATTCACTTAATGGATTTGGAAGAAATATATTATTGAAGATTATATGATCTAGATTAATACTTCATGTCCAGTTTATTAAATGACTTTCACTCGAAGTTCATGAGAAAAACTCCAGCCAAGAAAATCAGTTTTGATTAGCTTAATTTCTAAGTGACTTGGAGTATCTCTGGAGACTTAGGTACATCCTTTATGAATTGTCAATTGTGATGACATCCTGCTCATCTTTTTAACCTTTCTACTACCATAAAAGCTTACTGTACCTCTTATGTCTTAACGGTTTAAAGCTAAGATAGAGAGTTCTTCTCAAGTTTCATTTATGATATTAAGGCTATAAACATAAGACACAAGTTAGAACGACACCGTTGATGTTTTAATAGCATTAAAGCAAACGAAACCGCAATAAATGCACACTGAGAACAATTTTTAATCCTTTGCAAAATAAATCGAAACCAATTTTAGAAATCTAAACAATTTTTAAAGGCTAAAGTGAAACGAATAGTGTTTTTTTTTAAGTGTACACGTGCTTGTTCCTTCTTGTTGTTTGCTCTCAATTTTGTTATTATCAAAGACTATAAAAGCATACGAAAGTATCTCTCCATCGTCTTTAATGTGATCAAAAGCGTATTATGCATGGAACATATTTCAAAAACGTTGAATAATATATTCGATTATTTAGAGACCTCAAATTAAGTGTGCGTCTAGGTAAGTAAAAGCGACTGCCAAAAGAACTTTGCATGCAAACTAGTTAACTTGTTTCATATCAAATCCAAAATGTAATTAGAAACCTCAAGCGAAACTTTTGTTTACATCCTTCACAATGTTGGCTTGCTTGTTTGCTTCAGCCTTTTGCAAGCAGACCTTAACTATGCAAACTATGTAAACAGAGCAAAAACGAATTAATATTCAAGTCAGCTGTTGGCTCAGTCTCAGTCTCAGTCTCAGGTTCGCTCTTCCCCAATGTCAATTGCAATAAATTTTCCGCTGTTTGGTCAGTTGGTCAAGTTTGAAGGCGTCAAAATCCCGCTTCTCCCTTTCCACTTCCAGCTACATTGTATTAGCCAACTTAGTATTCTATATTCTAGTCTATTGTACGTAAGCCAATACATTTGATCAAATATTGAACTTGAACTAATCGACGTACTGCCGGTACATCCGGTGACTATAAAAGCCGTTCAATTTGAAACGGAAGCAATTAATTGCGGTCACAACTGAAACGTGCTAAGATGACTTTCCAATGGAGTTTAGTTGTGGGACTAGTTGGGTTCCTTACGATCACTTTGGCCGGGCAGGATGTGCTTGGGCACAATCACAATGCGCAGGAGGATAACGAGAACTGGTGGCGTCATGAGGTCTTCTATCAGATCTATCCTCGATCTTTCCAGGACAGCAATGGTGATGGCATCGGTGATCTCAAAGGCATTACCTCCCGGCTACAATACTTTGCGGATACGGGCATTTCGGCTATTTGGCTAAGTCCCATTTTTAGCTCGCCCATGGCAGACTTTGGCTATGACATCTCTGATTTTAGGGATATCCAAGAGGATTATGGTTCTATGTACGACTTTGATGCAATGATCGCTAAGGCCAATCAGCTGGGCATAAAAGTAATCTTGGACTTTGTGCCCAATCACAGTTCTGATGAACATAAATGGTTTGAAAAGTCTGCCGCCCTAGATTCCGTCTATAAGGACTTCTATGTGTGGAAGGATCCTGTTAACGGAAGTGAGCCGCCAAACAACTGGCTCTCTGTGTTCGGTGGCTCTGCCTGGGAATGGCACGATGGTAGAAAACAGTTCTATCTGCATCAATTTACTAAGAAACAGCCCGATCTCAACTTCCGTAATGTTGATGTGGTCAAAGCCATGGATGAGGTGCTGCTCTTCTGGCTGCAAAAAGGTGTGGCCGGTTTCCGCGTCGATTCCGCCATCTATGTCTTCGAGGATAAGGAGTTCCGGGATGAGCCACTCAGTGGAACTACCACTGATGAAAACTCCACTGATTATCTGAAACATATCTATACAAGAAATCAGCCCGAAAATTATGAGCTCATTCAGCATTGGCGCCAGCTGCTTGACAACTATGGGGCTAATAATCCAGGACCAGCAAAAATTATGATGACCGAGGGTTATGCTGAACTTTCTCAGGTCATTGAGTTCTATGAGGATGCAAATGGTGTACAGGGTGCACATTTTCCCTTCAACTTTGACTTTATCACGGAATTGAATGCACAATCGACGGCACAGGACTTTGTCTTCTATATTCAAAGATGGTTGATCTATATGCCGCCGGGACACTCGGCCAACTGGGTGTTGGGTAATCATGACAATCCCCGCGTGGGCTCCCGATATGGCGCTAGGACAGTCGATGCCATGAATATGATAACGATGACCCTTCCGGGTATTGGTATTACGTATTATGTAAGCGTTTTAGTCTCTAGAGATTGTGAATTTATTACTAAACCGATTTCCACTGCAGGGTGAGGAGTTGGGCATGCTTGATTATCGAGATATCAGCTATAACGATACGGTTGATCAGCCGGCCCTTGATGCTGGTGAAGAAGGCTACAAGTGGATTTCTCGTGATCCCGAGCGTACACCAATGCAATGGAATGATGAACAGAATGCTGGTTTCTCCACGGCTGCCAAGACCTGGTTGCCAGTCCATCCCAACTATCCAGAGCTGAATCTTCGTGCCCAGCAAGAAGCTGTTCGCAGTCATTATAAGGTCTATCAGTCTTTGCTCAAGTTGAGGCAATCACGAGTTCTGCAGGAGGGCTCCTTTATCGCACAGGCTTTCAATCGCCGTGTGTTTGCCTTTAAGCGGTAAGTGGAAAGCATTTTCACATTCCTTTCAATCTCGTTTATAATCTCATTTGCCATTCCCAGTGAGCTGAAGGGTCAAAACACCTTGCTGACCATCATAAATGTGAGCAATCGCTATGAGCAAGTGGATGTTAAGGATTTTATCGATATGCCCAATCAACTCACCATTTTGATAGTCGCCCTTCACTCTCAGCACCTTGTGGGAGAGCGTCTTAAGAATACCGAGGTGAAATTGTCACCCTACGAAGGCATAGTCATACAACTAAGGCCACGAAAGTAATGTAATGGGGCCTAATCTCTTAATTTCTGGAAAATGTATTTACAAATTGTATAGATTTCTTTTTAAATTAGATTGAGAGCAATTGTTGTTGCCCTCTCTCTTTTTGTTATTGCAAAAAATATATATCATAACTGCAAACTGTTGATAAATTAACATTTCAGTTTAATTTCAAGCGCTTTCAGATTGCATTAATGTGTAAACATAATAAATTCGCCGGCTAGTTCGAGACTTGCTTGTGGAAGCTGTGAGCACAATTATGTGGATTCTAAGTGGAAGGTAAGCTTGTGCAAAATTTATTAAGGCTGTTCTCTCAGTTCTTTAGTTGATCACGGGTGCTGTTGCCGACCGGACGTCTTTTAAGTGGGACGGGAACGCTCTGTTATTTGGTGTTTTGTGCTTTGCGTGGCGAATTCGAGGTAGGTAACGAGAGCAAGAAAATGCATGCATAACATAACGGACGATAGCAACTGAGAGATAGTACAGTTACAATCTGATCTCTTTCTCTCTCTTGCTGCTTAGAAAGGCAAGTAGCAAAACAAAAACAAGAAAAATGTTTTCTTCAGCAAGTCAACGACTACGAAATACCCTCTGCACGAATATTAATGCATAAAAAGTTTGTTTCGTTTATAATTTAAAGTTGATTTACACAGTTGAATTCAAAAATAATAGAATGTAATTACACCAATTGGTTCGCTTTCGAAGTTCGCTACGGAAGTTGTGTGTAATCGACAAATACGATCAGTCAACATCAATTATAGATAATCAGAGTTGCTTTATTAAAAGTTAATGATGTGAAAATTATGATGATAGCAAAAAGCTTGGGCTATGCCAAATTTACCTTTTAAAACAGAAGTGCAGTCGACTCGTCAGCTTTAGTCGAAACTCAACTTACAACATGTCGCCAATAATTCGAGCAACTCAACTACTTCTACTACTAATTTGCAGTGTGCCCGACCCGAGCATGTCCAGTCTGCTGAGCACGCAACGGGATGATTTCATAGACTGGTGGGAACATGCCGTCTTCTATCAGATCTATCCGAGATCGTTCAAGGATAGCAATGGTGATGGCATTGGGGATCTCAAGGGCATCATCTCCAAGCTACCTTATTTAGCTGAAACAGGCATTACGGCTACCTGGCTAAGTCCCATTTTTCAGTCACCCATGGTGGATTTTGGTTACGATATATCTGATTATAGGGCCATTCAACCGGAGTATGGTAGTATGGCTGACTTTGAGGAACTGGTGAACACAGCTGATCGGCTGGGCATCAAGATAGTATTGGACTTTGTGCCCAATCACAGTTCGGATCAGCATGAATGGTTCAAGAAGTCGGCTGCGCGGGAGGCGGGCTTTGAGGATTTCTATGTGTGGGCAGATGGAGAGGTGGATGAGAAGGGAGTTCGACAGCCGCCCAACAATTGGCAATCGGTGTTCTATGGCTCTGCGTGGGAGTGGAATGAGCAACGAGAG
Source organism: Scaptomyza reducta (assembly GCA_035044485.1). Classification (NCBI taxonomy): domain Eukaryota; kingdom Metazoa; phylum Arthropoda; class Insecta; order Diptera; family Drosophilidae; genus Scaptomyza; species Scaptomyza reducta. The sequence goes on from JAWNNV010000045.1 coordinate 290,678, forward strand.
CAATACTATTTGCATCAGTTTACCAAGGAGCAACCGGATCTGAACTTTCGCAATCCGGCCGTGGTCAAGGCCATGGATGAGGTGCTGCTCTTTTGGCTAAACAAAGGCGTCGCCGGGTTTCGCATTGATGCAGTGAATCATTTGTTCGAGGTCGAAACCTTACCCGATGAGCCACTCAGTGGCAAGTCAGAGGATCCTTTGTCCTATGACTACACCAAGCACATCCATACCAAAGATTTGCCCGAAGTGCTGTCCATGGTACAGCACTGGCGCCAATTGCTGGATAACTTCTCGGCCAAGCAACCGACAAGTGCCACACGCATCATGATGACCGAGGCGTATGCTGGTCTGCCCGGTCTCATGGATTACTATGAGGATGAGAATGGAGCGCTGGGCTCACATTTGCCCTTCAACTTTCACTTCATCTCGGATGTGAATGGCGCATCGGATGCCCGTGACTTTGTCTACAATGTGGAGAAGTGGCTGATCTATATGCCACGCGGGCATGCTGCCAATTGGGTCATGGGCAACCATGACAATCCCCGTGTCGCCTCTCGCTTTGGCCCCGCCAGCGTCGATGCCATGAACATGTTACTTTTGACGCTACCGGGCGTCGCGGTTACTTATAATGTCAGTTCAAAAGTTCAGCAACTTTGACCTTTGTTCCTAATGCGTTTCGTTCTCTCAGGGCGAGGAGCTGGGCATGCAGGATTATCGGGAAATCAGCTGGGCGGATACAGTGGATCCGCCAGCTCGCAACGCGGGTGAACTCGACTACGAGCAAGTCTCCAGAGATCCGGTGCGTACGCCCTTCCAATGGAGCAATGCTACAAATGCGGGTAAAATGAACAAATCAAACCCCAATTAGTATATACTAAACTAAGCTTTCAGGTTTCTCGGATGCTCCGCGAACCTGGCTACCTGTGCATCCCAACTATCTGGAACTGAATCTGGAGGCACAACAGCAAGCTCCTAAGAGTCACTATAAGGTCTACAAATCTCTGATTGAGTTGCGCAAGTTGCCGGTGCTAAGACGCGGCAGATTCAACATTGAACCATTATCCCGCTCTGTATTTGCCTTCAAACGGTATGGAGCTCGAAATCAATAACAATGTTTGTTTCTTTTTATACCCTTAACCCATTGAAAATGGGTAAAAAGGGTATGATGGATTTGTGCAAAAGTATGTAACAGGCAGAAGGAAGCATCTCCGACCCCATAAAGTATATATATTCTTGATCAGCATCAACAGCCGAGTCGATATAGCCATGTCCGTCTGTCCGTCTGTCCGTCCGTCCGTCCGTCCGTCCGTCCGTCCGTCCGTATGTATGAACGCACGATCTCAGAGACTATAAGAGCTAGAGACTCCAGATTTGGTATATAAGCTCGCCTAGTCCCTAGGCAATACAAGTTTGTTTTAGATTTTCGATAACTCTTCCCGTTTCCGATACACACATGTAATCGATAACAACAAAATCTTCAATTTTCAAACTTTTTGATGCAGTTTGAAAGATTAGACTAAATAATGACAATCTGTGAAATTTTATTGAAATCGGTTGAGAAACACTGGAGATATGGAGTATTGAAATTGAGAAGGTATGCACTATACGCGTATACACACATATTTGCAAGCACTGACTGTATGCGTATGCGTACCCTGAATCATATCAGGGTATATTCTAGTCGGGATTTCTCGACTAGAGCCTTCTTACTTGTTTATATTTTGTTATTGTTTGGTAGTTCGCTGAATGACTACGATACACTCGTTACCATCATCAATGTGAGCGACAAAGAGCAGCTGGTAAATCTGACAGATTTCATCAATCGACCGCAACAATTGATTGTCGAAATTGCTGGTGTGGACTCCATCTATGAGCCAGGGTAAGTACATTGTCAAACACACATACAGACATATATCATTACTCTTTTTGCATTTCCCTTTCCCTCCGCTTCCATAGCAAAGCTCTATCCAGCAGCGCTTTAACACTGGCTGCTCGTGAGGGACTCATCTGCAAGCTGCTCGAGACATTGCCGCAAGATTAACGTTCGATTAATTGCATTTCCGCTTGTCATTGTCACTGGCTTGGGACAATAAAAAAACGATCACTTGACAAACCGAATTGATGATTTCTTGCCGTTGTTAAGTTTCACTTGAGCCATTTGCAGTTATGTCAAATTTGTGTTTGCATTCAAGACTCGAGGAGCATTTTTCTTCTTAGTTTTTCTATTTTTTTGTTTTTTGTTTTTTTGTTTGATTTGCGACGTGCGGAATAAAAGTGCTGGCCAGGAAGTCGCCATTGTCGTCTTGGCAGTTTGCCCAACCAAAAACTAAATCATAGTTATACTCTAACAACAGATACTATGCTTTGGCCAACAATGATGTTTACTCTATGATATTTAATGTGTTGATTAATAAAAATGTTAGAGATATGGTATGGCAACAATGCATTTAAACTTTATATTATTTGACTTCAACTTGAGTTATTTTCAAAACTGTTTTTTATATTACTTTGAAGCGCATAGAATATTCAGTTGAATTTTTGTAACATTTACATCTGCAACACACTTCTGGTTCGTTTGTTTCATAGCTCATATAATTTTTCATGTAGCTGAGCGCACAAGCCCGAAGATTTATGGACTACGACACTGAGATTTGCGAACTGTCGCAGTGTAAATGGGCACGGATACGGATGCGCGAGGGCATGTGCACACATTGGGTGGCAGGGGCAACCAAAAGGTTCACATTATGCAAAAGTTGATTTTAAAGTTTAAAAAATGCCACGCATAACTGAATAGCTTGTTGGCCAATTCGCCATGACCGCAAACTTTCGTCAAACTTGGTCCACGAAAATCATTTCACAATACTTATATAAAAGCCAATAATATTTGATTAAGCTTAATAACTAGACAACAAATGTGGCATAGACTGGCATAGTGAACATTCAACACAGCAAAAGCGTACAAAAGTTATAAGCTGTATGAAAAAAATAATGTTTAGGCAATCGAAGAACAACTTTTTCAATCAATAATATATACACTGTAACATAATTTCACACCCAGTTTTTTAACTGAGATATGAATAGGTGTTTTATTGACTTGGCATATCTAAAATATGAGCAATATTTATTATTGCTCCACCAGGGGTGTTCCCAATACAAATATATATGTTACTCTAGCCAGTCGGATATGTGAACCATATAAACTAATCTAATCTTTTGGACAACATTGATAGCAGAGTGTCGCCGCGCATTTGGATTTTTATTGTAGTATATTTTCGAGGAAATCCTTGAGTGAATGTCTAATAATATGTTAAAGAATATTTGATTTTTAGGTAAAATTCACAAGAAAATATGAAAAGATAGTCTGAGATTGTTAATTTACCATAATTTTATTTTATTTTATCGGTATGTTCATGGTTTTCACTTAAATGCACTTAAATTTTTTTGATAAATCTGTCAAATTAATTTACAATTTTAAATATGTAAATTTTCTTTAATAACTATTTGTTTATACATTTGTACATTAAAAATATCTATATATATAGTTGATTCTAAAAACTCAACTTGACTAAAACCAATGCCAGCGCTGAGGCCAAAATGGTATAGATGCTTTTGCTATAACTGCCAGCTGGGTTGCAATAGTCACGATGGTCGCACCTTGAACAGGTTTTTGCCCAAGCGTAGCTCCCAGTCGCGTTTAGGGTTAATTTGCACGCTGGTATTGCTCTATGATAGCAACCCAACATCTCCTGAGTTTTGGTCATGGCTGCAAACGAAAACGTTTTAGAAACAAAGCAAACCGATTCAGCCACAATCAAAGTAGATCTTACTTTTGGAATAGAAATATGTAAGGTTCAGGCATTCATATTTGTTGCCTCTTATTTCGGGCACATCACTGTGAATGGTGCTCAGCAAGTTGCTGGTTGCATTTGCCGCTTGTTCATTGCAGAACTGCTGACGGGGAGAACGGCAATCGGTGGGCGAATTGCAAGCGTAGCAGGAAAGACCATTCACTAAGGATTGATTCGTAATTAGCAAATTGTTTTGGTGTACAATTTAAAGAGAATTGTTTAAATACCAAACTGTATTCCCGCGAACATCGCAAGCACGAAAATGAACACAAGCTTCTTCCACATTTTGTTAATCAATGAATCGTACTTGTCACCAACTAAACTCTTTTGGACAGCCATCAGGTCTTTATATACCTTTATATTTCATGGGTCGCGCATAAAGATAACGTTCGTTTGTTTGTAGTAACAATTTGGCTGACTAATCGTAGTCAAAGATTGTTAAACAAAACGAAATACACTTTATGCTTTTAATCAATATCGAAACACGGGAAGTACAAGACAAAAACCAAAAAAGAAATTTAAGTTTTTATTATTATAAGTGAGAAAACTAACGAAATATTAATTTTTTTGTTTATATTTAAGTTTAATTAACATGTATTGCACATTCAAAGGATATAAAGAATGTTTCCTGAACAGTTTAATCAATACAAATTTGCTGTGAATTGCGACCCATTTACAATACCCGAATTCCAGGAAGTTATCAAGTAACTGTATTATTGATCATAAACCAAAAACGTCAGCGTACATTTCTGTGAACTCATATCATTTGAAATCAGCGGAATATATATTAACGTTGAACATTATATTGGATATAACAGTTGAGCAATGAAAGTAGTTTTCGCTGCAAGAGCAAAACACCGAAAATACATTGTTAATCATTCCTTACTGCTCCTCGCTTATACAAAGCTTAAACTGTATTTGTTCTTATTCGTTGTTTGCATTTAGTGCTTTTAGCTTTCGAAGCAGCGGCTGCCAACAATTGCAACTTGCAGCCGGAGCTGGCATTGTTTTAAGCGAACCGCAATCAGGCATGAGGTTAGTTGAGTCTTTACTAACTCTATGTGGCTAATTATATATATGCTAATACTATCTGTTTCAGTGCACAGCGTCGCGTTTTGGTTAAGCAGCTCATTAAGTCATTCAATGTGGTGCTGGTGGCATTGCTAATGTACAATTTGTGGCGTCACAAATGGACGAAAGTGAATTTCAATTAGCCATTTTGATGATGCATTGATTGATTAATTAATTAATAAAATATATACAAACAGCAAACAGCAACAGCAACAACAATAAGTAGCTGGCATCGTCATCTGGCCAACACAATGGCTTAAATGTCATTAACAGTTGGTAACTGTGGTTGTACGGCTTCATTAAGCCTCCGCTCGCCTATCGTGCTCAAGTGGTGCTGAAAATTGCCATTACACATTACAAGTGGGTGGCTGTAATAACAAACACTGATCGATTTGACTTTCCTTTCCAATTAAATGGACTCGAGCGAGCCATTTAAAGTTGGAATAAAAAAAAAAAAATACCTTAAGTGTCAACTATAATTTTTACTCAATTTGTTAGCAAAAAGGAAAGGAAGTTTATCATAGTTTCACTTTAGACACGGAGCATTATTGGCGTGGCAAAAGGACGCCAGTCTCTGGAAATTGAACGCTTCGCTGGCTGGACAAGTGCATATCCTTGTTGGCACACTGATTGCCGGAAGTTGGCAGCGACGAAGTTCGCGCTCCTCGAGCGATGCCAATAAAATTACAGTCAACTTATGCTTTGCAAATTAACCGAAGCGCAAACATTGCAAATTCAGTTCTGATTACACTCTACGCTTAGATATTCACAGTTGTTTAGCTGATTGCTTGAGAAAATGGAAAAGCAATTACTTTTGGCACAAATTGTATTTTAGGAGAAGTTTTTTTTAGCTAAGTTTATATAGTTTCTAACATAATCTAGAGATTAAAAATACTTTGACTAGTCGAATTTTATTTTTAGTAGCAAAAAAACTAAATTTACTTGAAATCGCTTTGCTTTGCAGCACATATCGATTGGTTGCTTTAAGGACAATGAAGTCGCCTTCAACAAAGCCACTCACGTACATGGTAAATCCTTTGGGCTGCTCTTCCAAATTGCACAACTTGTTGTCTAAACAGCAGCCAAAGGCAGCGGCAGGTGGAGAATGGTGGAAAGAGTTTAAGTCAGCCAATTGGATAGGTTGTAACCAGGCCCAAAGTTCAGGGAGCAAAAGTTTATGCCTTTGTCTGTGTGTGTGTGTGTGTGTGTATGTGTTGATTGTGTTTTCTGTTTTTGGCAGCGCCATTTTGGCTTTTTTTGGCTGCGAGCTTCATAACTTTCACAGACAGCCGCGACATGGCGCCTCCTTTGAACCGGTTTTAATTACAAAAATAGCTAAAAGAAATGTTTGCTGCTTTTAAAATCAGCCAAAAAGTCGTAAGTTTGTGTGTGTGGCCCCCAAAAAGGATTCTGCTGTTTTGTTAAATTGATTTTACCTTTAATAAGTCCAAAAGATGGAAAGCTATAACAAACTTTACTCTAAAGTTAATAAATGTTAAATTTATGGTTTACTTTGATTTTATCGACTTTCAACTATCGATAACACTAATATTGCTTAGAACTATCGCTAAAAAGTCCAAAGGGTATCTCTCAGTCCAACAACCCCTTTATAACTTATTTCTTTTTAACTTTTTATGACTTTGCTGCCACTTGAAAGCATCAATGGCCCGCAGAGACTAAAATCCAAATTGATTGGCAATTGAGGCGCTGCTAGTATTGTTGCTGTGGCTAAACGTAAATAACTTTCTTGCACAAAAAAATACAAGAAAAATTGCATACATTATCCCTTTAAGCCACAGCTCATACAAATTCAATAAAGCAGTTCGAACATTTTTTCCTTTTTTGTTCTCTGTTCCGGCTCCATAATACATTTTGCTGTCATACACGAAAACGGCATTGAAATGTTTGTGCGTTTAAGTCAATGACTGGACTTTATGTAAATTCCGATGCCTTGCTGAAGAATGGCTGAAACAAAACCAAACGAAGGTCATTTTTGGTACGGCCAAAGGCACAAGGCATTTGAATTATGTATGTGTGTGCCACCAGTTGGCTTTATTGCAGTCGTGAATTTATGCGCGCCTGAAAGTATGCAAAGACTGACCGGAATAAAGTTTACCGTCTCTTTCAACTACTTGCCCAAAAGATTGGTAAGTTATATATTTAAGGATTTTATTCCAATAAATTTGCATGAAAATCGCATCTTTAGTGAAGTCTTTGCTTGAAGTTTTATATGCAATTTTAATCAGTTCATTTTCAAACCATGGTAAAACTAATTTTGTTAAAAGAAGATAATTTTTAGTTTTAGTTTTAGTTAAAAACCAAATTTTAATTTAAAAACTCGTTGTTCTAAGAATATTTATGTACAAATCCAACATTAGACAATCGCTTTAAGGCAAGGATCCAAATTAAAGTCCATTCAAATTCATTGAACCGCTGACAAATTGGCCACTTAACCCTTTTAATACCTCGTACAGAGTGTAAAATGTTTGAAAGGGTGTTTCAAAATCTTAGAAACGTATGTGACAGAAGAGTATTAAGCATTTGAAGGTGCAGAAGCTAAAGCAATTAATAACAAATGAAACTTAGTAGAACAACGAATCGCTTTGGGTTCTTTTTAATTTATTTTTAGAATTAGATTTTTTGTATTCAGTTGTAATATTTAGCTTGTAAGATAAATTGCCTTCGTGTTAGAGTATGTATAAGTCGAACACAGTTCAAGTAGTCTGTCACACACACACACACACACATGCATACATATACATATATAAATAGCGCACATTAATTAAGCTGTTCAACCCGTCTCTGTGGGGGCTGCTGTCAATAAGTTGAACTTGCTTTGCTGTTGTGGCTGCTTGATCAGCCAAGCGATGTCGCGAGACCGTTAGACAGAGAGCCGGCGGTCACATCCTACTTTCAGCCTTCACTCTCAACCTCATTTGCGTCCGTCCTTTGTCTGAGACTGACAACAAACAACATAGAAAGCGACGCGACCAGCACCAACAACAAGTGTAATATGTCAATTGAAGGACACACTTTAATACCAAACAACAACTGCACACACACACACACACCCACTCTGTACAATAACGAACACACACAAACACACAAAAAACAAGCACTTGACTATTTATTGCATTGTTGTTTGTCTGCGCTGTCGCCGCAGGATATGCTACGGATATTTGCAAAATATTGCAGCGCCCATAAATTGTAACCCCAAAGGACGTCGTGCCACATTGTCACTTGCCACCCAACCGCCCTTCGCCCCACCGGTTTTGGCCTATGCCTTTGCTTTTGACATTGTCTCCAAATCGGCCACAGTTTGCGGCATCTACGTGACGTCCAACTCGTAGTCCATCTGGCTTTTGCGCATTTGTTGCAGTTAAACAACTTTTTGTATTCGAATATTAATTTATTTATGATTATACTCAACAATTCTAGTGCTAGTTTCACAAAACGGAAAGCTCTTTATGCTTTGTTATTATTGTGTCAAATTTTTTGTGTTTTAATTCAGCACAACACAAAAAGGCTTCGTAAATAATTAATGCCCTAAAAATACTTTTAAAACATCATAAAAGCAATCCGTTATGATTTAGTTAGAGTTTCATTTTTATCGAAACGGCAGTAAACATTTTGTGAGAGGTAGGAAAAAAGATTTGTTGCACAGGCTGAGGATCTAAACAATTTGTTCAATTTGTTAAATTTAACCAATTTCTTTTTAACATCATAAAAATTCATGTGCAGAGTGCACTCATCGGGTTTAGTTGTCTACCAATTGGTTCACAAATTGATTTGAGCCAAAAATTCATTCAATTTTATCTAAAACGAACACACAGCGAGAGAGACACAAGAACAACAGCTGCCAACAGATGCACTCTATCTGTTTTGACCAGTCTCTGGCTGTCTGTTTTGGGTGCATATGTGGCTAACCACAGATATGCAAAAGCCGCACGAAGCTCCTGCTCCGGCAAGAGACAAAAGGCATCCAGAAACAAAGTACGATGTGCACATATTTTACTTATGTCCTGGCTACTATCAAAGGCTGTCACTCAGTGAGCGAAGCTTATGTCTTATGCTCTAATAACTCTGCTAGCTGCTGCGAATATTCGTAAAATGTGTTATTGTTTTGGCTAGGCAGACGCGTCGTATACGCAATGTGCTGCTATGCAGAAATTGTTTCAATGTTTCGTTTTGGGGGCCAGCTGCAAGGAGCATAAAAACATGCTCATAAATTTTCAACAGCAATGCAAAATGAGTTGTTGTTGTGCTGGTTAGCAGCAAGGAAAAGTTGGTTAAAGTGTTTCAGCCGGATAACAGTCAAGCTTTGTAATAGCTTGCCAACCTGCCCGCGCTCTAGGGAGTAAATTCAATTTCATTTTCAATTTAATGCCACGTACCTGGGCGAACAAACGCAACGCGTTTACAATCTGGCTTTGTGTGTGTGTGTTTAAGCCCTCTGAATTGACTTACCTGCAATGAAATTAAACAAAAATATATACATATACTATATTGTTTAATGCGTTTCTATAATACGAATTAAAAGGCAAAGGCAGCACAAAAGTTCAGTTCGCTACGCACAACCTCAAGGTGACCTGGATCTGATTGCTTGCTTACCTATAACGTAGGAGTACCCGTCCAGCGTTAGGACACATTTGCGCGTAGTGGTGCCGGCCAGGCTGCCGAGGCCACCGCCGACCACAACGCTGGACGAGTACCGTGAACTGGTGCTGCCGGCAGCAGCTGTTCCAGGACGATTACTGAATCCGAGTGGCTTGTGTAAGCTGGCGCCGGGACTGCTTGCTTGGGGTGGCTCACAGCTGTTGAGACTTACGCGACGCGGTGGTGCAGTTGTGGTTTGGTTTGAGGCGCGTTCCCGAACCGGTTCATTAGGTAAGCGCGGATAAGCACTGTTTGGCACAGAGGCAGCTGCTTCCACCTCTGCCGCCTCGGCCCCCTCCTGCACGGGTGCGATGCTTAAAATATGCGGCTTATCGCGCCGCGACGGCGGAGACTCCTCCAATGTGTCGCCCATTGCAACGTTTGCCGTTCAAAGTCTGTGTTCGAAGCGCGATCTGACGACGCGAACTTTTACGCGCGCATATTGTGGGTAGGGGAAACTTTGCCTTTTGTTGCCAGTTGAAATTGAATTTGGTTTTTGTTTTTTTCTTGTTGAATTTGATGATTTAATGCACTTTTTGGTTTTTATGTTTTGGACCACTTTTATGACTGGGCAAACATAAAATTTAATTACAACTCAACACAAATGCCACAACGAATCAAAAATGTATGCAAACGCAATTACCAAAATGCAAAGGGTGAGAGGAGGAGATCGTGCTGGGCTATCAAACAAATAACACGCATACGCCGCGTTGTGCATGCATGCCGCAAAAAATATTGCTACATCAAAAATCCTTTATGCCATTTACTGACATAAATATGTTTGCAGTCATATTTCTCTTTCCATACAGCAATAGGCAGTTGAATATTTCGATTAGAAACAAAGTTCGTAAAAGTTTACATTTTTGTATTTTATTGAAGGTTGTTGTAAGCTTTCTTGTATATATTTGTATATATCTATTAACTTTGGCTTTACTGCACCTATTCTGATAACCCTTGCTGTAACTCTATAGCTAGACAATATGGCCCTAATTGCAGTTTTTTATACCCTGAACCCATTGAAAATGGGTAAAAAGGGTATAATGGTTTTGTGCAAAAGTATGTAACAGGCAGAAGGAAGCATCTTCGACCCCATCAAGTATATATATTCTTGATCAGCATCAACAGCCGAGTCGATATAGTCATATAATCTATCCGTCCGTATGTATGAACGCGTCGATCTCAGAGACTTTAAGAGCTAGAGACTCCAGATTTGGTACATAAGCTCGCCTATTCCCCGCGCAGTACAAGTTTGTTTCAAATTTTCGATAACTCTTCCCGTTTCCGATATACACATGTGATCGATAACAACATAATCTTGAATTCAGACATCTTTATGATGCAGTTTGAAACATTAGACGAAATAATAACAATCTGTGAAATTTTATCGAAATCGGTTAAGCATCACCGGAGATATTGAACATTGAAGTAAAGACAGCATGCACTATACGCGTACACTCACACATACTTGCAAGCAGTTACTGTACGCGTTAAGTACAGGGTTCAGGGCATAGTCTAGTCGGGATTTCTCGACTAGAGCCTTCTTACTTGTGTTGCTGCCAATCATTTGACTCAACACGCAAACTTACAACCCTTGCCTCGTTCAGCATTCGATTTGATTCGAATCGATTCTGGTTTTTAACACTCAAATCCTGACAGGCACACGCTACAGCATCCACTATTGTTGGTCAATTTGTCATTTGTCATATTTTTGCATATTTGTCACAATGTCTATACATAAATCAGCATCCATCAATGCCAAATGGAACTGCAACAATGTATGCGCGTTTGTAGTTGGATACATTTATTACTTTCCGCATTTCAATTGCAATATTTTTTTTAATGTCTGTGCAGTGAGTTTTTAATGTCACTTGAAGCCATAAATATTTGAATACTTTCACAATGTTTTACAATGTTTTTCATTTATTAAATTTCAGCTTCTGTGTGCCTGTCCATTTTTGCATGTATTTTTCAGCTTGACACGTACAGAGAATAAAATGAGGGCGACACTTTCAAGGCGTCACGTTCACCTCAGTGGCGGAAGGGTGTTGTACGAGGAACTTTTTTTGGCATGTCTACCAATTACTTTGCAACTTTTACCCCCTTTGCAAATATGCCACGGGCTTAAAGTCAAGTCGATTGTCAGTTGGTTGTGCTTGAAACCTTTCTCTTAAACATATTATTGGTTGCGATTTTTACTGAGTTTTAAAGTGAATCTTGTTACAAATCTGATTGAGTTTCCAATGAAAACATTTTTATAAACTTGTAGTTTCAAATAATTCTTGCTATTTTGTACTTAATATATTGTAAAAAATATATTTTGAGCATCTTAAGCATAAATCTTTGTGTAGCACTCTTAAGATTTTGAAACTTAACAGATATTTTCTTTGCTATTCTTTAGCAGTACAAGAACGAATACTCAGCCAAACATCACTTTAACCTTTGACAATTTTAAATATCTCAAGCAACTTATAATTTTTAGTTTAACAAATTTAAACAGCTACAAAATTTGCTTATTTGTATTGGCTTTCCTTCCTGGCCTTTTCACTGCCTCCCCCCCCCACACACAGTCCAGCGCGCTCTTTCTTCACTTTCTGTCCATTGTCCACGCTTTTGCCATTTGCTTGGCCTTGTGCCTTCGACTGTGACTGGGCCACTTGCCAAAGCTGTAAACAATTCGTTTTGAAGAGCATTTTCAAGCTGCTTGGGTAAGAATCTGCGGAGAATGCCGCACAGCTCGCATTGGATTAAAGCTGGCTTTAAGTTTGCTGCAGAATATTGCGTATACAACATGTTTAACGCTGTGTCTAATGATGTATCTATAACGCTTTTAACGGAGAGTGAAAGGAGAGACTGAGTGAAATCAATGCCCCGAGACCATTAATGCCATGGCCACAAGTTATTAGTCATGCATTTGGTCCATAAATTTTGCTATCTAAATTGGTTAAAGGGCCATAAGCAATGCTCTTGGAGCCAATGCAAAAGTTCTTGGGGTTAACGCGAAACGTGGGGGGGGGGGTGTGTGTGTGTGGGAGAGTTCAGGGTACTTAAGCAGTGCATATAGTTTTGGCCATTCATCTGGGTCCTTTGTGTTGTGCAGGATATCGATAAAAGTTTTTAGCCCGCATAAATATTTAAAAGGCGTCCAAAAACGGTCTCATTGAACTCTCAACGAACCAACCAACAAGTAAATGGCTTTTGTCTGTCACCATAATTGGCGATAAAGCTATCTTCATGTTGTGTCTTTGTTAGTTGGCATTGGTATTTGTGCCAGATGGAACCAACAAGGCACAAGTCAATTATTTAATTAAAGCTTGTCACTCACATGACTCACATGTGGATAAAGTGCGCAAAAAAGGGGTAGATACGGGCTGCAGCACTGAAAGTCAAGGACGAAGCCATTTGCAGCTTTAGCAAAAAAGAACAGAAAGAAAGAAAAACATTCACACTAAAATTAAAAGCGCATGCACAATGCGAACAAGTTGCCAAACGGAAATGGGGAGAGAGGGAAGATGCTTGAGAAAGGCTAATGAACAGTATATCAAGTGTCACTTGGCAAGTGAAATGTGTTAAGCAGACAACGAATGTTTTAAAATTGTACACAAAACTGAACTGACAAATGAAAAATAAATGTATTAATTACTCGATTTATTTATGGAACAATATTAGCACGAAATATAGTTGGGTTAACTTAAATACTTCAGTAACATTAATAGTTGAAGCAGTTTTATGGATTACTAGCTAAATGAATTCAAATTGAATGTTGAGTTTCCAATAAGTTTTTAATACATATTTTTCTCATTCTTAATATATGAAAAATAACTTCAGAATGGTATAAATAAAAAGTATAAAAGCGCTTTTGAATATTGCAAATTCTCATACGATTACTTTTATTAATAAAATTGCTTGCTTATTTCTAAAAACTACTTTCATATTTACTTTTTAACAAGCTTTATTTCAACGTTGTCAAACGCTCTTCAAGTCGTCTATTGTTCGTAGACCAACCAACGAGTTGCATTTACTTTCGTTGTCATTTGCACTCATCAACCGCATGACCGACTACCCCTTTTACCCCCTTTCAACCCAACTTAACCCAACCCCAAGCCTGGCCATGCCAGCACGCATAAAACCGCGTGCATCCTTTACGTTCATGTCTGCCGCATTTTAATTGTGTAATTCTAGCCGTACATTTTGTTTTGCTGTTGGTTGTTGTGGCGCCAGCATGTCGCCAGTCGTGGAAATATAAAAGGATAAAGTTAAAGGGGAATAGATGCGAATGCGATGGAATAAAATGCTGTGCAGGAGACTCAAAACTGGGACTCGTTAATCAAACGGTCGGGTGCAAGTCGATCGATGTATGCAATAACAAACAAAAGCCAACTGAAATTGCATGTAATTGAATGTTACTCACACACACACACACACGTTTGTAAGGCCTTTACATTTACGGACAGGAAGTAGGCAATAAATTTTTCTCGCTGGCAACGAAGGACGCCAATGTGACACTTGTAGCCAAAGAATGTAAGCAAAACACAAAAAACGAGCGATAGTAAGAGTGTGAGAGAGAGAGAGGGAGTGAGGTAGAACTGTTGTGCTGGCTCATTAGCATTTGGGGCCATCCACAGTGGCATAAGGATATGTGAATAGAGGAAGCCAGACAGGCGACAGGGTCCTTTAAGTAAACTGGCCAGGTTAAGTTGGCTTTGCCTTCTTTGTTTTGTTTTGTCTTGACTTTTTTCCGCCACATTTCAATTGCAAATTGCTTTTGGGGGCCATACAGGGCCTATCCTGATCGTAGGGATTGTGTTGTTGTTGTTGCCTATGAAAATATTTTACATAACATACGTCTATGCATATTACATCGTACTCGAGGAGAATTGCAAATACTGACAAGTAGAGTAGTGTGAGTTTTAAATAATCTTTTACCAAGTGCTGAAGAGTTTAGTTAGTATGAGTTTCTATTATGAGGCCAGAAAATTTATTATCAGTTTTTTTTGTAAATCTATTTTTGCATTTTTAATAATTTTTTGTTAGAGTTTCCTATATTTTGTATGTGTATTTTGAAAAAAAGTATATTTGTTTAGAACGGAGAATTTTGAATGCCTTCTGTCAACCAACTCAATATTAAGTTCAGTGCAATATCTTTTACGTCAAATAAAATTTTTTCCATTTTCTTTTTCTTTTTTCTGAAAAATATTTCTTCAACCGTAATGAAAATTGCTTGGAAAAATATTAACTATAATGAAAAAGGTACAAGAACTCCAATAATTAACTTAAAATAAATAAATTGCTAATATACAATATCATCTAAATATTCACAAAAAAAACTTTTTAATTCAAATGCGTATAAACAATAGAATTTGTGTTCAATTTTTTTTTTAATTTTAAGTTTTGAGCAAAGTTTATGTGCTGCGTACCCAATTTAAGTTAGTACGCAGCTCTTTTGTGTGTGTGTGCGTGTGTGTGTAAGGAACCCCAGCTGCGGGTTACTTCGTTGCAGTCAGCTCAAAAAAATCTATTAACATACTGGTAGGAATAGGAGCCGAGAAACCGAGAACAAATGAGAAAGTCGCATTATTAATTTGCCTCACCGCACGACTATAAATAAGGGCTGTCTCTCATACACACAAACACATACATATGTGTATATAGAGAGATGTATATCTATATAGATATGTGCATAAAAACTCAAAGGACTTGGCCCAATCTTTAATGGCATATGTTTGTGAGCTTTGCGGCTTGTGTTAGATCGCAATTTCTCGTAAGCCAATTTATTACTATTTTGACTTGTGCGCAATACAAATACACTCAGAGAAAGCGGGAGAGCGATAATTTGTAAAGCTGGCAATTATCGTTATTAGTTGCTTATTTATAGGGGCAATGTTTGTTTACTCGCTGCTTGTCCCATTGACGCATAAGCGATGAGTTTGGCAAATTGTTTGTTGGGTTACAAGTTAAGGCTCTTTGGCTTTGACGGCTGCCGCTTGCCTATTGGCAGCGTTTAGGCCAAGAAAATGAGCCCTGACATTGAGTTAATGAGCTGCCTGCTTTATTAATGCAATTTTCATAAGGAACACACACACACTCAAACAGCTCTAAGTCATCTAAAGTTAACGCATAATGTGTAGAGATCTGACAAGAAACGTAGCAGCAGGATGCGGGTTGAGAGTTGGGGAGAGGGTATAGGAAACAGGGTGTTAGGTAGCAACGAGAGACTTTTAAAAGTCGCACAACATAAAGCACATTGTCAAATCAGCGACATTTTTATTACTGCCGCCTGAAAGTAGGCTACAGCCACGACGCCTCCCCTGCCAATGCGTGTGTGTGTGTTTTAACATGCTGATGATGTCGTTATTAAACGCATAAATAAATTGTGAAAACCGAGTGAGGAAAAGAGAGTAGAGTGGTGTAGATTGTTGTGCGTCGTTTTTTCTGTGTTAAAATTCTTTTTATGTACTTTACGAAACACGACAGCGAAATGAAAAACTTTGTCTCGCTGGCTGGGCTTGTTTGCATATCAGCAACTTGCGTCTCTGTCTCGCTCACGCGCTGTTGACTCTTTCTTTTATGACTTTATTTGAGCAACAAACATATGCAGAAAAGGTGGAAAAGCAAGGAGAGTTGCGGCAATTGGCAATTAATTGCTTGGGGAGGGTTGGCAACCCTGACAACCCAGTCGCCAACAAAATGTCCGCATCAAAAGTGCGCAGCATATTCATAATTTATAGCATAGCGCAGCGAGCGAAAAGAACGTAAAAAGAAAAGGGGATAATGGATAGTTACAGACAGCGTAGGCAAAAGGAAAGTGAATAAAGTACACTACAAAAAAAGCAGTTAATACAAAAAAGGATTTTTTGATTCTTTCATTAATTTGTTTTTTGTCAGTGTACAAGATTGCAGAATGTTAAATAGAATACGCAACACCCTTTTCTTTGTGAGCAAATATTTTTGTTTGATTTATGCACAACGCTAAAAAGTCGTGACAGGCACTTATAATGCGAAAAAGATTAGAGAACGTGCCAACAAATTTATGATACTCATGGGGAAATACCATCACAATGAAATATATTGCAGTGTATAATGTGGCGCCAGTGAGCAAAACACAAGTAAATGAGTTCGCATTGTGAATTGTGAAAGCAGAACACAAGTTAAATGTCATTTTGTGGCTTCATTTGCATGTGTCTATGCATTGTGGCACTTGTCTCTACTCCAGCCCATCTATCTGTGTTTGTGTGCGTGTGTGTTTGGGTGTGTGAGGGTGATTAGTAGCCCAACGTCTATCAACAGTTTAACCTAATGTCCGTGCAACATGCAACAGCAACAGCACAAAACTGACCTCATTCGGTTTACATTTGCAGCTGTTGCCACTAACTAAGAAAAACCGAGTAGAAATTCCCTTCCCGCCCTCCCCTCTTCTATCCACTGTGCCACATCGTTCAAGCTTAGTTTCCAATTTAACCCCTGCATAGTTGTTGCAGCTACTGTAAATTCCTGTGACCATTAACCCATCTACAGTGCTGCAGTCTTTGCTATTGCACAATTGACTGGAAACGTTTAGTTGTTGTTCTTGTTGCTGCACACTTCACTGTTCGACGCAAATCGCAGCAACAACAGTTGATGTTGCACGTTTCTCTCCGGTCGGCAAGTTTCGTTTTCTTCTTCTTTATTGTTTTCTGTATTGGCTTTTGCATAGTGTACTTGTTCAATTGTTTGTTGTTTTGTGTTTCTTAATGACAGTTGGTGAAAGTTGAAGGAATATGTTTTTAGAGTACTGTTAGATAGTTATCGAATGCTCTTATCACAGCAAAAGGGTTTGGTGTAACTAAAAAGTTTCCTTTGTGGTTTGTGTTTCACGGGATTTTTCACATTTTTCATCTTTTATTACAAAATGTTCTACATCAACACTTCAAACTTGAAACAATAGAATTATTAAGCCAATTGTCTTTAACTTATCTCTTTGGCACTTGCATTTTAATACCCAAGTGACATTATCAGCTAGTGTCATTCCTTTAACAATGCCACAAACACACACTTGCTGCCATTGGCCAAACAAAGTTTTCTAGTTGCAATAGTTGCACAATGTCTGTTTTCCTGTTAACTAACTACATTGCTATGCCACACACACACACACACACACACTCAAACACACACACACACACACACAAAAGTTGATTGTGTGCTTGAGTAAAAGTTTTCGAACAGATTGGAATTTTGTTTGCTGTTGTTGCTGCCAGTTTGACAGTCAAACGGTGCGTATGCACAATATGCCAAAGTGTGCCAAAGCAGCAATAGAAGTTCTTGAATGTTTCGAAACCTGAGAGGCGCATTCACAAATGTGATTAGATTTCAGGGTTGGGGCAACTACTTAAAAACAGAAACGTACGAAAAAACCAGAGAAGACAAATTTCAGCTACTTTGATCAAAATTGCCAGTTAAATTGGTTGGGCTGGGTTTCAGTTTCTGTTTACAATTTTTTCTACTTTTCTTTGCATGTGTGTGTGTGCACATATGCTTGTATGACATACTCGAAATGAACAACGTCATGACGCGAGTTGAACGCTGACAAATGTCTGACAAATATGCCAACTTCTGACTGACTGCGGCCCCGCCCACCGTTTGCCCACAACGCCCACGCTCTGTGTGGTCGTCTGTGTGTGTATAATATTTGTTTCGCTTGTGTGTGTGTGTATTTGTATTTGTTCTACACACAAAAAAGTTGTGAATTTCCTTTCTTTCACTTTTGGGCAAATAAAAGCGAGAACCCTGGCCCTATCCTTTGACTCTTCCTTCGCTCGGCTCCCGCTGCTGATGACTTTTGCTCAAACACTCGAGAAGCCGACACTCGACACCGTTTGGCCTGCCCTGAGTCTGTTTCTCTTTGTGTGTGTGTGTCCTTTCTAATGATGCGCAATTTCTGGAAAATCTTACGGCTACATTTGCTGACAGTCTAATGGCGTGAAATACAAAATGGCGCAGTGGAGGCTATGTCGAGCGAATTGGCACAAACCATTTTTGGTTTCTGCCATTTATCAAGTTTATTAGCGTTGGCACTGAAAGCCGAATCATGTATGGTGTGGCCCTAGGCTGTATTTAAGGGGCATACATCAAATCGAGTGCAATTAAGACGAATGGCAACTGGCAAAAATAAATACTAACACTAAAAAAAGAAGAATTCACCTTTTTTTTGGGTGTTTTTAGTGTTGAAAAATGAGTTGAAAGTTTATTGAAACATTTAACAAGATGATTCATACAATATTATTTCAATATTTTTTGTATGTAAAATGAGAAACAAGTCTCCAAAAAAGTTAAAATAAGTTTTTTTACTTACTTACTTTTTTTTTAAGAGATTTTTTTTTTAAATCACGCTTTAAATATTAGGGAAATCGTGAAAGTAATATCACAAAAACAACAAAACATAATCCATTTTATCTTATTTCTAGTCTTAGTGTTTGCTTTCTGCAATGATGTTCATCCTCTTACCCTTTCGCATTTCGAATATTAAATCAGGATTCCCATCTAATCCAAAACCCAGCTCTTCAAACACAACCTTATTCTTCATGCCATACACAAAGGGATATAACATTGGATAAGCATAAATATGGATTATGTGTAAAGACAAGTGCAAAACACTTTATTGATTCCGTGTGGAACGCGTTGCACAAGTTTGCCCTCTTTATGAATTTCGGTATGCAACATTGTTGCAAAGTGCAAAAGTTTGCCACAATACTTATGCGCTCGTTGAGTGTGTGCACATTTCCACTTCAATGCACATGCCAGAACCCCCCCACCCCGCTCTCTATAAACGTAGCTTTGACGCCTTGGCAGGCTTATCGACTCGGTGCGCGAACTGTGTCCCGTTTTTGGCAGTTGGCCCATAACTTTCGTATCCAAATCTAAAGTAAAGTTTCGTCAAATCCCTGGCTTGCCTCTGCCACATTCCAGGGGGAGCTAGTTGGCTGCAGCACTGCTGTCGCATTAATTAAAACCAAATTAGAGCTGCGATTATTTTTTCAGCTTAACTTAACTTGCCAAACTCGAAAACTTTTGCTGCAACATCATTAAAAACTTCTTAGACCTGCATCTTTTCAGCATTATTATTTTTGATTTTACTTTTTTCTCTCTGATTTTTTTTGTGTGCTACTTAAATCAACAAAATGATTAGCAATTCAAATGCGGTTGCCGGTGGCCAAGCCAGGTCAGAGCAGTCGCGGGGCACATGCGTCAGTTCCCAGGACGACAGGATGACAGCTGCCCAGGCAACACAAACTTTTGCTAATTAAAATGGCATCAAAAATCGCAGAAAACAAGCGCAAACGAGAGAGAGAGAGATTGGTCAATGAGCCCAGGAGAAAGTAAGTAATATATATATACATATACATATTTTTGTTAAAAATTATGCAAAGATAAGTAATACAAAAACAAAACGAAATAAAGTGCGTTGAAACGTTAGAGTTTGAGGTAGGAGCCTCGATTGCGTCTGGCTGGCAACCAAGCAAAATGTTGCATAGTTCTAGGCGCGCCGAAATGTGAAACCATTTTGAAAGGCAGCTGAGCAACAACAACAAAGCAACTTACCAAAAAACAATAACAATAACGAAAAGAGCAAAGAATGAAAATATCGTTTGAGAAGCAAAACAGTTGCAAATTGCCAGCAAAAAGTTGGCAAACAAAACCCGTCTATACACAATTCACACACAGGAAACGTTTTTGATTTTTGGCAGGCGTGCTTTTTTGTCTATTTGTGTTGTGCTTTATGGCGCCCCTGATCTAAGAGGCCCAACAAATCAGCACAGCAAACATTTTGTGAACGCATTTGCAACCAGCCAGAACTTGCAACAGAACAGAAATTTGCCATCTTAAAAATAAATGTTGGCCCCAAAGTTTATGCCTGCTATTTGAGTTGTCAAGCACTCTCGTAAGGAAATAGTTTTACTTTCGGGCAAGGTTCAAAAACAAAATAAATACGTAAACATCGTAAGTGTAACGCGTTACGTATACGCAACTTGCGCAATTAGTAACTAAAGTTGAATGTTGTTTGTCTTGGAAAGTAGCATTTCGCTGGTATAATATGAGAATTTTTGAATAAGTAAGCTTAGTCAAAGCATAAAAGAGGCTGAAGGAATCTTAAGTTCCACAGATTATGAATTTGTTATGAACTCTTTTTGTATATTTTGACTGCTTTATTCTTTTTATATACAATGGAATTGTATACTGAACAGTTTAGTTCTTAGTTCAACATGTTTGAACTGTGAATAAAATCATTAACGAATTTTTGAAGTATTGAAAAGCATTTAAACTACGCTTATGCCAAAATATATTTTTTGCTTTGTTTATTTAAGCTTCTGTTACAAAAAGCTTTTATGCTGTCAATATTTTATATTTTTTGTCAACATTTTAATAATTTTTTAAAATGCATTTTACTTGCCACCTCGTTTTTCGCTGCCTAAAATTGAGTTGTTCGCGTACTTAACGGCACTCACTCTGACATAATAATAATGTGCATGAATTGCGCACAGCAAACCGATCAGCAGCCGTTTAGTTGGATGGTTTTTTGGGTTGGGAGGAAAAACGCATTACATGCGGAATCATAGATGGGATGCCTGGCTGTCACGTGCCTGGGCATTTTGGCATTGGCATTTGCATTGGCATTGGCATTGGTATTGGCGGTGTGGCCATTAGGTGACATCGAAAATTCGCGCTGCAAGGTCCTGGGCGAAATAACTTTATCAAGTTGCGTTGGTGCGAAAAACCGCCAATGCCGTTATTAGCCCAAATGGCACAGCCATCAATATTGTCAATTTGTGACTGGATTTTGTTCTAGCTGTATATATGTGTGTGTGCGTGTTGGTGCTGATTTTATTAGGCCGTCGAGAGCTCAACCAACAACAATTGTTTGCTTAAAAGTTTTCTCACACACACACACACACAGGCACGATGAACTTTTGTCAGATTTTTGCTTTGTTTGCTTTGTTTTAGGGGGCCAAGCACGTTCGTTCACACTAGCATAAATTCGACTCGTCGATAGAGCGTAAGAGGCTAGAAGGGTAGGTGGTTGGCGAGGGGGTTGGGGGGTTGTTCGTTTCATCCTTGTTGCTGTCAATGTCCCTACAGATTTTGCACGTTTGATATTTTGACATTTTTTTTGTTGCGATTATTGATTAGAAAAGCGTCGAACATACAAAAAGAAAAACAAAGAGCGTTAAGTCCTTCGACCACCACCAATGAGAAGCACTTAAGTCACTTAACATGGCCAAAATGTTGGGCGGAGATTTGATTTGTAGAGTATCTCTGTGTGTGTGTGTGTGTGTGTCGCTGAAATTAAATTGCGATTCATCATTAAAGAGCTGTCTGTATGGGCTCGAAAGTGAAAGCTGCGGCTAATAAGAGTTTGTCATGCAACTCACGCCTGTACAGGGCTTAAAGCATGTTCTGCCATTATTCTCTATACATACATACAGACGCTGTGCGTACGTGTGTACAAACACACACATATATATATATACATTAGTTTGTTTGCTTGGACAGGTGTTTTTGAAATTTCTTTCCTGTTCACTTGAACAAGTTTGGGTGCTCCAATCTGGCAAGGAAGAGTGAACACAAATAGAATAACAAATATGCGCGCGCGTGTGTGTGTGTGCGTGTGTGTGTGTGTGTGTGTGTGTGTGTGTGTTAAGGTCTCTAATTTAACTGAATTTCCGCATTTGTAAGCCTGACCTGTCTGTTAACTTGCACCCACCACAGATTATATTGAATCAGGCTGTTGAGATAATCGCTTAAGCTTATTATTTACCTATATATATATATGAAGATAAATATGTATTTTTTTAATGCATTTGTAGAAGGATTTCCATTTTGAGCAGAATGTGTAAAAATAATCTGCTCAGCTTTGAGAACATTCATATGCCGAAGTTGCGGCTAAGTAGCTTATTTTGATGGCAAAAATGTTTTATTATATTCATTTTAATTTAATGCTTCGATGAACTTATTTATTTATAAGAAAAATAATTGTGAAGATTAATTCGATTTAGTTATTAACTGTAATTGTTTCCTGGATAAACAGTTAAACAATCTCTCAGATAACTAACGGATCCTCAAATAAAATGTTAAATTCCAACCAAACCGAAATAAAAGAAAATTTATACGTTATTGATAGGTAGGCTGTTGACACCTGCCACAAAAACTCGCGTGTACTTCTGTCAGTCAATCAGATTGTTTAAAAAAGCATTTAATTTTTATTGCAGTTGGTTACTGCCGTCATGCTCCTCCCCTTCCCTGCTGTCCTTCCAGCAACACATCAACCCATCATCCGCCAAACAAAAGGCGGCACACAATGCGATATGGCTACCAAAAAAACAAAAGCCTCAACATTGACACGACGCCAAACAAAGACAAGCAAACAAAAATAAGAACAAAACATAAATGCGCACATTTAACTTTTCAGTCAACTTTTCCCAACAAAAAATTAAAGAAAATTCGTTTATACAACAATGTAGGACTCCTGTAACATTTTCTATACCCTGAAACCATTCAAAATGGGTAAAAAGGTTTTGTACAAAGGTATGTAACAGGCCCCATAAAGTACATATATTCTTGATCAGCATCAACAGCCGAGTCGTTAAAGCCATTGAGAATGAGAATTTGTTTAGCTTGAAGGTATTTTAAACCTTTTAGCGGATTTGTCTCGCCGTTTATTTTGTGTTGGTGGAAAAAAGTAAAGCTGTAACAAATTTATTAAATTCTATATGCCGATTTAGTAACGTTATTGTTTTGGTGACATTTTGTATAAAACAATTCCAATGTTTGATGTAAAACTTTAGTTCTATCTTAATATTCGCTCAGTTCTCATCAAAATGCGATCTTTTAGTCTTTTTATCTTCTGTATGATTGCCTTCAGCTGTGTCGCCGTTGAGCTAACTTGTCGGTGTTCTCGTGTCTTGCAACCTGTGTGTGGCAGCAATGGCTGGACCTATAACAACAAATGTGAACTGAGCTGTGCCGCCCAAAAACAGGGACGCTATATTGCCTTAGATAAATATAAAGCTTGCTAGACTTGCTTGTTTAGCATAACTGCAGTGTTTATATCAGTTGAATATCAAACATTATATTAAGAAATAGTTCGAATATTGCAAAATAAACTTTAATTGATTTTAAATGTTGTGAATTTGTTTACACAAGTGCTAAGCTATTTCAAATTTTCGATAACTGTTCCCGTTTCCGATATACACATGTAATCGATAACAAAAAAATCTTGATTTTTGAAAACTTTGAGACGGCGTTTGAAATATTCGACGAAATAATAGCAATCTGTGAAATTTGTATTGAAATCGGTTGAGAAACACTGGAGTTATGGAACATTGAAGTTAAGTTAAGTATGCAGTGTGCAAGTACACACACACACATGCAAGTACAGACTGTACACACATAGTATAGTGTTCAGGGTATCGTCTAGTCGCGGATTTCTCGACTAGAGCCTTCTTACTTGTTTTTTTTTCTCTGCATCTTTTCTCTGTAAATTGTGTTTGTTTGTTTTTTGCTTTTGCTGTTTTGCTCTTGCGTCTAAATTTATCTATAAACATAAGAACTTTTTCTGTATGTATGTATGTACGACATTTGGGCTGTTTATATAGTGAAAAGCTATACGGTGACAGGGCTAATTGAATGAATGAATCTGCCATCAGATTGTCTCTTTCTCTTTCGTCTTTTCTCTGAGTGTTTTTCAACAAAATTTTCCAAGCGACCGCAAAAATATTTCAAGGTCTGTCAGTTTCATTAGCACATTTGCGGTTCATTCGGGCACAGTTAATGACAGTCGATTGTCCAGATTAAATCGTACTTGTAATTAACACCCAAAGGGCATCGTTAACATCATTTAAGACATATTTCTTTTCAAGCACATTGCGAGTGGTCCCAGCAACCTCTTTTCGGGTGCCATCAGCCAGCAGAAAACAGGTTCTGATTTTGGTTTCTTTTCTTTTCTGTAGGGTTTTGCACTTGAACCAAAAGATGATGTCGATATGAATGACAACGTTACGGCGAAAAGTGTAGAATATAAGTGGCTGTTATGAATACTCTGGGTTAAGGTAATTTCTATATTTGTAGACTGTTGAATTGGTCAAAAATTTATTTGTGCACAGTTTGTTTGCAAAGTCTAAGCGAATTTCGAAGTAAATAAATATTTAGAACTTTGTGACAACAATTAATACATCTTAATGTTATTAAAACATATAATAGTTTAAATATTTTTCTAGCGAGTTTCATTTCAATTTATTTTTTCCAGCCTCAAACTCAAGTTCAAGCAACTCCATTTGAGCGAAATGAAATAAGAAATCGCTGCAAACAAAAAAATATATATATTGCTTAAAGTGCATTTAATTAAATGCCCCCTGCGTGTTGCTGGCTTTTTTGGCCGTGTTTGTCCCGATTGTGGTTGGTCTGTTATCTTTTGCCGATTTTGGGCGCAATGCGTGCGTTTTGTAGAACGGGTTCGAGTTGGTTTTGTGTCCTCGTCGCCTGCCTGCCAGCCTGATGGGCATTGAAAATTGATGAGCCTGGCACATACACTTTTGTTGCTTTGTTGTATCTTTTGTGTATGTTTGCTGGTGCGTGTATCTTGCGCAGCAGCAGCTGCTGTATAAAATATTTAATGAGATTTTTGTCTCTTGTAAATTGCAGACGGAATTTTAAGCTCATAATTTTAAATGTAGGTTAAACATTTTTGGCATCGCCGGAATTTAGCTTGCAACAATGTGCAAAAACAATAAGGGTAAGCTAAATTATGGCCAATTGTTGCATTGTTGCAAGGCTGCGTGGCTCTAAGTTCGAATCTCTGCTATTTCTTAATTGATCCCCTGGGCTTGTCAATTAGCTGGAGCTAAAGTAAAACAGCAAACAACTTCAAAACTGTTTGCCGTTGTCAACGAGACACTTCAAGAAATACGTTTACGGATGGCAGCTGCATTTAACAATAGTCCAAATTAGAAATAGACAACAAACAACACAACAACAACAACAACTAAAATAGACATGCGACAGACAAATCTCTGGCAAATGCAATCGCGACAGTTTGTAGTTGAGTTTGTTTAGTGCGTATTTTATATTTTTGTATAACTTTTTTGTATTTGTAGATTTCTGACGTTGTCTGGTTTTGGTCTTGTGACGTCGGCAAAGAAAAAAAAAGAACATAATAAAATATTGTAAACGATAAAAACGTGCGCAGCGCCAAAAGAAATAAACATTTCGTAGTTTTTGTATCTGCATCCGTTAGGTGTGTGTGGCTGAATGCAAATGTTGTGAGATACAACTAGCTACAAGCATATTTTCGTCGACTCCGACT
This sequence comes from Scaptomyza reducta, assembly GCA_035044485.1. Lineage (NCBI taxonomy): Eukaryota > Metazoa > Arthropoda > Insecta > Diptera > Drosophilidae > Scaptomyza > Scaptomyza reducta. Next base: position 316,583 of record JAWNNV010000045.1, read on the forward strand.
GCGACTGCGACTGCGACGCTTGTGTCCGGTGCGCCGTTGGCTTTGATCAACGCGGATTTTGGTTTTAGTTTTTTTTTGCAGAAAAATCTTTTTCCCACATTTGTATATAAACAATTTGCAGAGTCAGCAAACGGTCAACAGCACAGCAAATTTTATAATTATTTCTATGAGCTTTTATTTGGCCATTCTGCAATCTGCAAGTACACACAATCTAACACATATTCATTGAAGCTAAGTAGTTCTTTTTAACATTATTTGATGTTGCAATTAGTATATTAAAATGAGTGCTTGCAACAGCTGCCTTTCATTTGAGAGCAAAGAAGTCAACGAAGAGCCACTGTATGTATATAATATGTAAGAAAAGTTGTTGATTAGCATTGAGATTGCGAAAGGAAGTTCATTACTTAAGGTCATCTTCGGCAGTTAAAGTTAGAGAAGTGTTTGTTGGAGATTGTTTGATTAACTAGATCTACAATACAAAAGCCTAGTTGAAAGGTGTTTGCTATTTGTTAGCTTCTTCTTTATATCGAAACCAGTATAAATAATCGTGTGTTAATGTGTTTGCACAAAGAAAATGTTCTTTTTACTGATAAAGCCATAAAGAAGATAAAAAATCTTCATATCTCTTATACCCGAAAAAACTTAAACTTCTTCCCCTGCCAAATGTTGTAGATCAGTAAAAACATATGTACATCACATTATTATTCGTGTTTCCCACTTGAAAAATCAACTTTTTAACCATCTCACAATCTTTTTGTATCGCTTTCTTTATTACAGCAGAAATGTAAAAAAAGAGAAGAAGACTTTATATTTTGGCAATAGAAACACGTACATTGCCAAATTATGCGATAAAATGTCTTAGGCCCTGCCCTGCCCCGCACCGATTGGCACCTGCCCCCCGCACAGTTCATGCCCATATGCCAAAAATGTTGAGCACACTTGATTTGTATTTTTTTATGCGTTTTTACATTAAATTGTTTATCTTTTATGCTTAGCGGCATTTGCAAGTACATATAAAGATAAATGCAAATCGATGTTAATCATTTTGTATACAGTTCTTTTTTATATTTATTTTTATTTATTTTTTGTTGATGGAGCGTCGAGTGCCAAAAATTGATTTGATGGCTTTTCGACAGTGTTTGACGAAAATATAATGACGTCAAATGAGCCAAATCTGTTTGTCAATTTTTATGGACGGGGAGACGGGTAGACAACGCGACGTATGAGCAATGAGCAGTGAGCAGTGAGCAGTGAGCGTGCCAATGGGGCGTATAAGCAATGCGCGGTCCATTAATTTAATTAGCAATTCGGATAATATCACACTGTCGAATTTTGAATGCTGCCAAGATACTTTTGTATGTTGATGGCAAATATGAAACGTAACATAAATCCAAACAACAACAACAACAACAACATTTAGGTGTTGGTGTCACGAATTTGTTGTTGCCAGTGTTGACAAATTGCATGATGAATTTTGAAGTTGTTTTGGATTGCAACCGAAACAGAACCAGAATTGGGCGCGGACTCATAACGAACGATAAACAAACCTAATCAACAATAACAGCCACAACAACAATAACAACAAACAACAAATAACAATAATAATAGTAAGGTGTGGACACATTTGATAGCATTTGATAGCAGCGAGCAGCACTCACTCTTTGGGCTGAGTTCAATTTTGAATGAATAATGCAAATGATATGATCAAAACTAAGAACTAAAGGGCGCGTGATACTAAGAAACATCGAATTACAATATAAATTATTTGGTTTTTATTCAGGTTGCACTTGACACCAACGATTAAAGCTGTTAATTTGACTAATTGTGCGTGTGTGCGTTTTGTTTAACCGATCGCGATGCATGAAATCGAATGCGAACTGTGATCAAGAAACCCGAACGCGATTGGATTCAGCAGCATCAGCATCAGCACCAGTCGAATAAAACACGATAACAATGTCAACGTCAACAACAACAACAACGACAACAACAACGACGACGACGACGACAACAACGTCCGCACATGCTGCCTGCTGGGGATAAACTGGAACTGGATTTTTCGGAGTTACGGCAACTGCGACAGCCACAACGCTGACGCTGACGTTGACGATGACGCTGACGCTGACGACGACGCTCGCAGAGGCAAAGGCAGCGGGCCACTTGTGGCCATATAGAATCACAGAGACGACAGATATATCGAGACTCTCGCAATTGCACCACAGACACATCCCAACAATAACCCAACCACATACATACATTCAAAGCTTTCAATCTGCGCGCGAGGAAAACTTTGGAGAGACAAAGCTAGACAGCGGCTGAGTGAGCGAGAGAGAGAGAGAGAGTGAGAGTGAGAGAGGTAGGTTTTCTGCCAAAAATAAAACCTTAACGAATTTCCCGTTATTTGTGTGCTTTTGACAAAAAAAGCTATTTACTACAAAACTTGAAAAGCCAAAAGTATTCAAGCCAATGCAACCTATACACTATCTTTTGTATAGTTAAATACAATTTGCATTTTCCAGGCTTTTAATGTCCTGTTAATTATAATTTAAAGTTTTTTGATAGTTAAATTTATGGAAAAATTGTTATATTATCAAAAACTGTTTTATGACCTAACTTCAATTAAGTTCTTATGTATTTAAAAGTTTTTCCAATCAAAAATTACTATAACAAACTCATTTACATACATAAACTCACTAAGAACTTAAATAAAGCTTGAAGTATGTCTAGCAAGAATCACTTTAAGCTTGTCTACCAAGTAATCAAAGCTTTTGTTTGAAACTTGTTAAGTAAAAAAGCTAAATCTATGAATTGGTATCTTTAGAAATCAAAAGCTTCCGAACAAGTTGTGAAGCCTTTGCTTAAATTTCCCGCTATTTCCAAAGCTTTCAGTTGCTCTCTCACCTTTCTCTCTCTCTCTTGTTTTAGGATACCTCTCACATTTGTGCTCTCTGGCAATTGTTCTGGCAGCCTTTCGGAGCGTTTGGACATTTTCCTTTTTTCATTTGTTTACTTTTTGGCGCCTCAGTCTGGGAACTTCAACAGGTTGCCACCCACTTTTGCCTAGTTGTTGTTGTTGTTGCTCACCCAGCTAATACACCGAACAAACCAAATGAAAATCAATTTCAGGAAGACCCTTAAAGCATACATATGTTTCATACATGCACGCACACATAAATAAGTATAAAGGACAACCAAACCCGGCATACAAATTTGTACATAAAAAAAAGGAAACGAAAACTTTGGCGCCTCGTTTTGATAGCGCTTCTCCACCGCTGTTTCCTTAACTTGTACAAGTGTCTTATCTCTCGCTCACACCTAAGCCTAAGCCCAAGCCCCCTCTCTCTCTCTCTCTCTCTCTCTCTCAAGTAGCCCCACTTCTTGCCTCTCTTTTTTGTTTGGCTTGTTTATTTTAAGGTATTTGCTTTGGGTGGGCCTGACTTAGCGTTATGCCAAACATAAACAGGCCTGATCTGCTTTGTGCCCCGCAAGCGGTTCTTTATTTTAAAGTCACCTTTATGCCCGCCTCCGCTTCCGCCCACATACTTACACAAGTTGCACGCTAAGTGGCAAAGTATTTGTGCGACTTACCTGCTATGAGAGAGAAAAGAAAAACAAAACATACAGTTATATTTATAGCAAGCGCTCAAGACATGTGATTACAAGAGGGGCGTAATATATATATGTAGGCGTGGCATGGCTGAGAGCGGAGCTCATTAAATGCTCGCCACAGTTGCGGCAGCTCAAGAGCTAACCCATTAGCATTAAATGAAGCAAAGTTGAGGCGACAACGATGAGCTACTACCACAGACTGTCTGCAGGCAATAGTCTAAGTATGTGTGTGTGTGTGTATGTCTGTGTGTGAGCATATACTTTCACATATGTAACATCCGCTTAAGCAGCGCCTCAAAGTGTGCTAAATGTTATCCCAAACAAAGAATGTTAAGCAAAATTATTTGTAATTTTAAGCGAATGCAAATATATTCTTAAAATGCTGAGCAACTGCTGAATGATGGATTCAAATGTGGTTCAAAAGAGGTAGTGTTAAACCATCCATATTAACAACAATAAACAATAAAGTATATAAATCCTCTTGACACGAGAAACAACTTGTTCAGAGTATGTCATGCAAGATAGTTTCTCTGACTTGTTAGAGATGTAAATTATGAATAAATATTGTTGTTTTTTAACAAAGTTTTAGTTCAACAAACAGCGGAGAGAACGAAAATTAAGTTAGTTGCTTATTTTTGTTTAAATTGTATTCAAAAGAGTTAATAAATATTTCCAAAAAATAAGCTGATTCATCTTTCAGACTTACATCATACTTTTAAGAAATTTCCTTTGATTGCTGCCAAACAAACTTGATGAAAAACAACAAATGAAAATACTACGACGCATAAATCTTACTTTAGTGCAAAACAAACACTTAAATGTGCTTCTTCTTTTATTACAATTTGTCTCTTGTCAAATACAAACTCAATTCTCAAATGCTCAAGCCAAATGTATGTACGTATGTGCAAGTGTTGCCCATGACTTTGGGTATTAAATATTTTTGTTTTTTGATGCTATTTACAGTTGTCGGAATGAAGCATATAGTATTTAATACATGTGTGTAATTAAATTTTTATATTTTGAACGCTCAAACTGCAATGCAATTTACAGCTTTGAACCAAATGTAAATATTACTCATACGCAACGATGAATGCGGCGAATACGAACACGAATGTGAATGAGAATGTTAAACGGAATGTGAGTGCTTACGGCTTGTGGCATGCTCTTGGCTAGACGAAGAAGAACAAGAAGAAGAAGAAGGGGTTCTGGGTTCTGTACGTACGGGCAATACAATTAGGACACTGATTATCTAATGGGCCTGCAGCAACAATTAGTCAAATGCTAATTGAACAACATTTGCACAGCAAACTAATTGGGCCAAGTTGTGTGTTGTTGTGTGTAGTGTAGTGTTTCGTGCAAGCTCACCTGGTCAATGGTTGGGTCACTTTATCTGGCAGTCAGATTTGGTCTTTATGCACATACACAACATTTGGCTATTTTGCGATTTGCTTTTGCACTACAATTTGAATATGAATAATGAACTATTTCGAGGGGGCAAACTTGCAACTTGTGCACGGCTTAAGCGACGTTTAACTTCTGCGAGTGCCACACTAAGCTGCAAGCTGACCAAGCTGGTTTTTGTTTGCCCAACAAGACAACCCAGCTCTGTCTCAATTCCCAGCCATTGGGGGGCTTGGCATTGCGTGCCACGCACAAAGACACACAGAGAATGAGAGAGAATGCGAGAGAGAGGGAGGCAAAGATACGCAAATAAGCTGCCGGCGCCAATTTAAATTATTACTCGTAATAGTTGTATTAATAAATCAAAAGAAAAATCTGCATCTAATTAAGTTTGGCCAAAAAAAAAAAAAAAATATTTTTCTTGTTCGTTTTTTGTTGTTGCAATTTCACACAAATCAGCGGTAAATGTCAAAACGCATGTTGCACAAATGCGTCAAATGCCAAAGCGGGCAAATGCCAATAAATCATCCGCTGCACATGCCACAGAAAGTGGCATAGAGAGGGGATGAGGTGGCTAGGTAGCCAACATCTTATGGCCGATCGAATTGGCCAAACGTCGAAATCAAAGCTGTTGACAGATTCCTGTGCAAAAGCGCGTGAGCCAAAGCAAATAAACATGACACATGCCTTTCGGCTAAAAATCCTCACCGCACATAGCAAATACTCTGCAAAAATGCGTAAAGATATTATGTGCTTAAAAAGGAGGGAAAAATATATGATATAAAAAAATAAATAAATAGAAGAAGCATACAAATTAATTGTTACAAACTAATACCCAAAGGCAATATACCAAGCGAAAGCAATTTATTTAACTAACCAAAAAAGCCGCAGCACAAAAAACTAACAAATTTAATATAGAAAAAAGGTTGACGACAACTACAACAAGAGACACTTTGTATTTCAGCTTTTGGTTGCATTAATTATCGCCTTGCCATGAAATATGCGCGCCACGCATGCGCAGATCAGCGGGGGTTATGCGAGATGGGGTCGTGGAGTGTGTGTGGGGGGGGGGGGGGTGGTTTCTGTATTTGGCATATGACGGCGAGTGACGTAGAGATTGGATACGCTGCTGCTGCTGCTTTTCGGCTTTAGCATTGTGCATGTTTGTGCAGGGGGTGGCTTTTAAAGCAGGGTGCGGGAGGGGTGCGGAGGGTAAGGTGGCTCGACTTTGACTGAGTGACGGTTTACCTACACTCCAATTAAATATATAAACGTAATAAGCGCACCGATCGGCAAGCGATACAAATTGTGCTGCCTGCGGACTGTTGGCTGTTGGCAACGACAACTTTCAACGCATTGACAGCGTTGCCATATCGCTGTCTGGCCATCGGAATAGGCATAAAACAGCTTGACATATGCCAATCAGTGACAGTTATTGCAGGTAACGGTGTTTGGTTTGGCTAAGTGCGAAGGAGCGGCAACAATATCTATTTACTGAGATTGAGAATGGTTATTAACGAAACTAAGGAAGCGGAGATAAGGTAGAAAAAACAAGTAAGAAGGCTCTAGTCGAGAAATCCCGACTAGACTATACCCTTAACCCTATAATTTACGCATACAGTCAGTGCTTGCAAGTATGTGTGAGTGTCTGTATGTATACGCGTATAGGGCATACCTTCTTAATTTCAATACTCCATATCTCCAGTGTTTCTCAGCCGATTTCAATAAAATTTTCACAGATTGTCTTTATTTAGTCTAATCTTTCAAACTGCATCAAAAAGTTTTCTAAATTGAAGATTTTGTTGTTATCGATTACATGTGTATATCGGAAACGGAAAGAGTTATCGAAAATCTAAAACAAACTTGTACTGCCTAGGGTTTAGGCGAGCTTATATACCAAATCTGGTGTCTCTAGCTCTTATAGTCTCTGAGATCGACGTGTTCATACATACGGACGGACTGACGGACGGACGGACGGACAGACGGACAGACGGACATGGCTATATCGACTCGGCTGTTGATGCTGATCAAGAATATATATACTTTATGGGGTCGGAGATGCTTCCTTCTCCCTGTTACATACTTTTGCACAAATCCATTATACCCTTTTTACCCATTTTCAATGGGTTAAGGGTATAAAAAATTATGTGCTATATGTCCGTCCGTATGTATGAACGCGTCGATCTCAGAGACTTTAAGAGCTAGAGGCTCCAGATTGGAAACATAATCTCGCAAAATCTCTAGGCAATATAAGATTGTTTCAAAATTTCGATAACTTTTCCCGTTTTCGATATACACATGTGATCGATAACAAAAAAATCTTGATTTTTGAAAACTTCGAGATGGCGTTTGAAATATTAGACGAAATAATGACAATCTGAGAAATTTTTATTGAAATCGGTTGAGAAACACCGGAGATATGGAACATTGAAGTTAAGTCGCGCGTGCAGTATATGCACACACACACACACATACTTGCAAGCACTGACTGTACGCGTAAAGTATAGTGTTCAGGGTACTTACTTGTTTATTATTTTCATTATTTCCATTAACATTTTAATGTGTTTTTATTAAATTTTATTTTCAGTTAAATGGTTTCAAAAATATTTTACATTCACAAGTCAAGAATTTGTTGCTTTTTTATCTCTGATGAGTTCTGATTGAATGCACGCCAAATCCGTCAAACTGGAAGAGCGTTCTTTGGCCATTGACAAGCGCCATCTAGCGGTATTGCATGTAGTATGAAAAGCTTTATCGTTCAAAATGTTGCTGCAAAGCTTTTCACCTCATGAGCAGCAGAAAGCAGAATCAAAGAGAATGTTACCAGAAATGAGTAAACATCAAAGTTAAGAGAAGCAGCTCAATTCTCTTGAGCCAGAAAATTTACTTTGACGTATTGATAAGGATAAGGATAAGGTCTGTCCTTGACACGCCTCCCTTCGAACGAAAAAAAAGATGAAGTAGAATGGAGCCAAGCAAAGCCCGAATGAAGCACAGCTGCCATCTTAATTACCGTCATTAAACGGTATTCAACGCCAAAGCTGCCAACGTTGTTTCGAAATTGATATATTAAAATACATATAAAAAAGTATTAATAAAAATAAATCAATTATGTTGGCCGAAAAATGAAGCCACAAAAAGTGCTATAAATGCTTTAAGACCACAAATAATAAACAGGTCTGCGGTTGCTTAACAAATAGAGTGTGTGTGGTTGTAAATGAGCTGCTGTGTGTGTGGCAAAGTGTTGCAAGTGTCGTGTCATCAACAAGGCTTCCACTAGCTGCGTGCCACACACACACACACATAAACCGCTGCTTATACGCTGTCATTGTGCAAATATTTGCATATTTAAGTTAGTTGTTGGCGCAGTTTTTGTTGTGTTTTGGTTGTTGTTGCTGCTGCACAAAACTCATAAGCGCATTTTATTATCCCTTGCTTCGTGGTCTGTTTGTATGTGTGCACTTACTGTGTGTGTGTGTGTATCCCTTAGATTGTCTCAGCTTGCTTGAAGGTCAAGCGTGTGCTCCAAGAAGATGACAACGACATTCTTGGCGCACGAAAACGTTTAATTATGTCAGGTGTTAATATGTCGGTTATCACGTCAAACAATGTGCTCTGCCCACGTGTGTGTGTGTGTGTGTGTGCCTGTATTTAAGAGCAACCTTCATCATTTTAAGCTGAAGTGCGTTTTGTTATCCTCTTTTGCTAACCTGCTTTACTTCTTTCACTGCTGCTGCCAGGCACCCAACTTAATTAATTAGTAGAGGAAAAAACGGATTTATAACGCAGCAAGGTCCCAGATTATTGTGAAAAACTAACTCACTTAGGGACCCAAGTACCACCAGGAACCCCACTCATGCATCTGCTATTCAAGTATTGCAGCTGACAAGCACCTGATGCTGCGTGGCAGGCAAATTGGTTGCTAAGGTAGCTCTTGGGAATAAGTACTAAGCTGAACTGAAGTGCGGTTCGGCAAGGCTTAAATGTCTCTCAGCCTTGATTGCAGTCGATTAGCTAAGTGTTCATTAGGGAATTCAACTGATATGCAAGTTAAACTAATGCAGAGCCATATCAAATTAAAGTTCAGGAAAATAAACGTTAAACATTTTCAATAATACTTATTTCTCTTTTAACAAATTCCAAATATATTTTTCTTTCATTTTATAACACAATCTAAGGATTTGTTTTAGTCAAAAAGTATTTTAACTGAATTTTTAACTTCGCAGAGAGTATTTTCGAGTTACGAACTTCTCGCATACACATTTTTGTGGGATCCCCCCACCCCTTTTGTAATGCGCACTCACTGCCACAGCCCCTCTTTGCCCCCTAACCATACTCTTCCCCTTTCGGTTGTGCCATCAACCTAAACCTCAAAAACCCATCTGAATGCATAATGAGCTGCTCTCAGGTGCTGCTAATGAAAGTTTTCGAATGTTTGTTCCCATACATACGACTCCTGAGTCCTGTTGTTGTTGCTACTGTTGTTACATTGTTGTTAGCTCTTCTATAGCTCTTTGCTTAATCTTTCTCTCTAATGATTTGTCTAATTTGCTACTACTAACAAATGGCAACGAACAGACGAAGTCGTAAGCAAAGCTCCTTAGTTAGTACTTCCGCCTTCCCCACTCCATACGTCTACGCACGACAGTAAATATTCCAAGCCAAATTAGTTCCATTGTGTTAATGTCGTCGTTGACAATGGGAATGGCAATGACACTCAGCTCATTTTCTCTCCCTTCCTCTTCTCTCTGTCTGTTTTGTGTGGTTTGAGATTTGGTATTGTTGTTGCATGCAGTTGCAGTGGCGATGCCAGTGGCAGTGGCAGTTGCTGCTTGTGCGGCAAGGATGTGGCATGTTTCCCCAACCACTTTTCACTCAGCTGCAATCCGCATTTCAATTTGCATTTTCCTTTTGCACAGCATTCAGGTAAATTGTGTTTAATGCCTTAAATTGTATTCAGTTCATAAATTTCGGTTGTGCTGCTTTGTGTTCCTAAATGATTTGTAAAGTAAGAAATGCAAACATAGTTATCTGACAATTTTATGATTTATTTGAACGCTGGAAGAGCTTTAATATTATTATCTTTTCATTTATTTAAGTCCAACTAGCTTTTAGCTTTCCAGCCACATTTTAAAAAGGAAAAAAATCGAAGAGCTTATCAAAATGAAAGTAGAAAACTGAATAAATTGCCAGCAATCTCAGTTGAAGCGTATATACTATATATTAATGTTAAGTGCGGTGAATTCAAAGTTCGTTCAGCAATAACAACCACAAACGGGACAATAACAACAACTCGCACATCAATCACATTTACAGTTCATTAATGAATAACATAACATAATTCTGATGTATGACAAAGCATTTAACATTACCCCCAAGCCAGCCAGTACGAATGAGATTTTCCTGTGAACTTGACAAGCGACAAGCACTGAAAGCTACCACTTCCCTTCCCTACCCATCCATTTTCGTGGCCGATTATGTGGTTGGTGTTTGAAAAGCCGCCTCGCATACTAACTGACACGAATAGTTGAATGCAAGCAATGTGTTTGCGTTGTCTCATTGTTGATTTATGAATTACAGCATAATGGCCAACCAGGGATTTGGGCCAGCTTGTTTAATTGTTGTTCTTGCTGCAAATGGTGCGCGCGATGCGGAAGCGGAAACGGAAACGAGACGAGACGAGACGAGACCGAAACAACAAAAAATGTTGGTTAGTTTCGAGTGCCTTCATTTAGGCGCACATAGGAACACACACAAAGGAAAAATACTGTTGCAATTACACGCTCCAGCAGCAAACACAAAAATTTCTTTGTCTTTAAGCAAATGTGGACGAGATTTATGGAGCGGGAATATTAGTATTGTGGTATTTGCGAAGGTTTTTTGTATTCTAACATCGATTTTATACTCAACGTTTTGCTTTAATGTATAAAGAGAAAACCACAAACAATATTCTGATATTTTATTTTTGAGTTCAAATACATTAAATTAGATATTAATGTGTTGTTTTATTACTATTGAATCTTGTCAGGCCGTGTTAAATTGATTTTATCGCCGACTCAGACAAATACACTGCACTAACGAGTGGTTATAAAGAGTCAGCTTGTTTCGAGTGCATTTTTCACATGTCTCATGCTAATCCATCTCAAGTGCCAATTCGTGCGTTCGAATCAAGGCAGTCAGCGTTTAAATCGAGAACCTGCCATCACTTTGTCCCCTCCTGCTCCTCCACCTACTCGTACTCCTCTTGATGCTGATTGAGCAGTTTTTTTTGGCAGATCCTTAAGCGTTTTATATACATTCTATATTGTCTTATACCAACAGAAGAGGAAGACAAAAAAAGACGAAAATAATGATCATAAATAATGCATGCGTCATGTTTGTATATGTAGATTAAAGTCTGTGTGGAGGTTAATGTGCTGTCAATTGGTTAGCTGGGCCGTAACTTAAAATGGCGTGCAATTGATTTTGCCTCACCTACCACACCACCATGCCACCATGCCACAATGCCACAATGCCACAATGCCACACTGCCACTTGATGTCGAAAAGACTGACACAGAACAAGTACCAGAAGATGAACAAGTCGAAGCGAAACAAGCTGCGCTATGTAAATGTCGCTGTCAACAGATGCCGATGCCGATGCCGATGTCGATGCTCAGAGATGTTTGCTCTGAGATTGCAATCTTATATAAGTATAATAATATAATAACAAGTATACGCGTATACACAATCTCTCTCTTTTTCTGCTCTCTCTCTCTCTCTCTGTCTGTCTTGTCCATACTTCAAGCCAAGATAAACAGAGGGACAAGAGCTTCGACATTCCTTCATCCCTCTCCAGCCATCTTTGGCAAGGACTCTGATTCGGCCACAAGCAATGGGGCCCCATTGAAAGTGATTTAGAGCTTGTGGTCAAGTGGGCCATGATTGACTTGGCTGTGTAAAGAGCTAAATGAAAGCAACGCACACAAGTCAACACACACTCGCACACACACACACACACACACAAGTTAGCTTGACAAACTTTAATGCTGCTTAAGCCTTAAAAGAATATATACGCATATAAGCCAATTTAGTTACAAAACTTATCATAATTAGTTAATTTTGCTAACAAGTAACATATTCCTCCCTGCTTATGCCCACAAGTCCTCAATTCCATTTAAGATTGTTTGAAGTACAAATAAATTTGTTATTCTAACAACAAGCGAAACAATTGTGGAAAATCGTATTTGTTCGATTGTCGGCAATTTATAAACAAGTTGCTCTTTAGAATCAATCAGGAATGCCATTTTAGCTAAGTTGTAAATACTTTTGCAATTGTTTCCCTCTTGATAGAAATAACCCTTTAAAGCAGAAAGAAAAATAGCAAAACAACTTAGTTTGTCATAGTTTTTGACTGTAGTTTTCCTTGTCATTATCGTCATTACAACGATAATGCCACTGGTAAATAACCAGTGAAATCGCAACCTTGTACAAAGTTTCCAACTTTAAAAGTGCTCAAACTGGACAAAGCGTCGAACTTAAGCAGCTATTTGATAACAGCTCTGCTTCAAAATTCGCATGAAATGTAATTCAAATATTTGATATTGATTGGCAGCGAGCAAAGAAAAAGAAATGGAACTTTTCCACATTTATTTAAGTTGTTTGGGCAATACAAATAATAAATCTCAAACTTTTCATGCAGCTTAATTCATTATGCAAGGTCTGAAAGAGAGATTAGTGCGTACTGATTGTGTGTGCGTGTGTGTGTGTGTGCGTGTCAGTTTAGTGTTGACCCACACAGCTATTATTTAGTAACACTTGCCACACCCTAACGTGTATTTCACTCCCCTCGCCAAAATGTCTCGCATGTTTGGCTGCACTAAATGCATTTGCGTTTGATTTCTTCGATAAGCCTGCTTGGCATGCAAGCAAGCCAAAACAAAGGCGAAAATGAATGAAATGAAGTTGGTTTTAATTATTAAATGTCTCGTTGGGCTCGGCCGCGAATGCTGACGAGCTTACCCAGGCGTTCGTTCCCTCCTGCCGAGCTGAAGGCAATCAAAAAAGTTTTCTTCCCCCGAAACTTTACTTTTGCACTTTTCGGTTGTCAACTGAGTATGGAGCATACTTTACCCGGAATGGGTTTTGCCGAATGTCAGGCTTAAGTTGTTGTCAATAACTTTTACTCTTTTAACTGGCAGCTGTCCATTCCCCCTGGGAGCAACAATTTAGCCAGCGTCAGAACGAAAGTTGTCTTGGTGCTGTAGGCTTTCCACGTAGTTTGTAGTCATTGATGGAATGGATGTGTGGAGGGGAGTGGAGAGCAGAAGGGACTTTCGCATGACTTTTGGGCTGCAATTGCTGCATGTCCTTGACATCATTTACAATTTCAATAACATTTCAAGCTCTTGTCGCTTGGTATGCGAGCGCAAATTATTCTTCAGCATTATCTCGCAACCCTAACAGGAAACGCAACTCCGACGAGCAACAAACATTATCATTATCTTCATCATCATCATCATCTTGGCTTGGGCTTGGCGGAGGGACATGCGCATTTGTCATCATTAAAAATGGGTGGCAAAATGCTGCTGGAAATTAGTCTGGGAATATTTATGCGTGTGCAGTCGCCAGTCCAAAGGCACTTCAAGTGTCACGCCCAGCCGCCTTTCACTTTTGTCTTATTGCCTGTTGTTGCTGCTCATTATGGCTTAAAAAATGTTAAGCACGTCGACGCTGGTTTCTTTTTGTGTTGCTTCTTCTTCTATGTGGCTGTTCGTGTCCTGCCTTGCCCCACATTCAAAACGAATAGCAGCAGCCAGAGCGCCACTTGACGCAGGTCGCTTGGGTCCAACCAAGACCAAGTGCCTTGCAGCCTCAGCAGCCACCAAAGCCACTTGATAGTCAACGCTGACATCTCATTATGGTTGTCAGCGCTTTGCGCCTAGACAGCAACAACAACAACAACGAAAGCAACGACAACATTGCGTATGTGTAATGCCTGCCTGACAGCCAGCCTCCAACTGCCCCCAACTGCCACCAACTGCCACCAACTGCCTCCGAATGCCTCCTTCTGAGTGCTCATGTGTAAACAAAATGGCTACAACGTGAATTATTTTTATGTGCCTTAGAGGACCAATTTTTGGTTAGCTTTTCTCCGTGTGTGACTCGACCTCTATTTAAATTCATATACATTTTTGTCTCTTTTATTTTTGGGTCGAAATCTATTTTTATTGGATGCGTTAAAGGAACGGAGACCCAAAATTAGGTAGCAACATATTTATTTAATTAAATATCACAGACATTTATCGGCCAACCCCAACGACAGTGTCATAAAGTTTATTACACTAAAGAACATATTACAGTCATAATCAATGTTGTTTTATTTAGCTGGCAAGCAAGCAAAAATCTGTATCGGAAACTTGTTGATTGTCAACACAACTCCAGCTACACAGGCATATATACTATGTATATGTGCATATAGCTTATTGCTTATGCTCTTGACTTTGCACACATGTAATTATCGCAGCACAACTTGGGGCCTTTGGGGCGTAACCATCGTGATGAGGCAATGCATTTGGCGTTGTGTGTTGACAAAATGAGCAACAGTCGCCGAGGGCTAACAGCAATTGCACTTAGGGAAAATAGGTGTGGCATAAACTAAACATCAGGAGAAAGGAGAATATAAATGAAATAATATTTTGGATATTGATAAAACTGATCAACTTTTAGTTTTAGTAGGTTCTGAGTATGCCTTCAATGGAACCAATTTCCCCTGCTTCGAAAACTGTTTAAATTATTAATATTGTTAGCTTAAAAGTTCATAATTTCATCACTGCTTTAAGTTATTATTGTTATTAGGAAACAATGTAACGTTTTAAGTTATTTCTATCCTTCAAGTTTTCTTGCCTTATTAAAACTCTCACGATTATTTTTGCAGTGCACAATCAAGCAATAAACGCAACCACAACGCCGAGCTGTGATTGCGAATTTGCTGAAACGTAATTTGCACAGCACTTGAGTTGCAGGAAACCGCATGTCCAGGACACACTGGCAAACCGAACCGCCCACTTTCGATTACCCGTCTGCCAGCCAGCTGCGCATAATGCACATCCACAGCAGAGAGAACACCACACAATGGCAACAATTGTGGCAAACAATAACGTGGCAACAATTGTAAGCCAATTGTATGGCTGGCATTGATGCACAAAGGTGTCCTGACAGCGGTCTGCCCGCTCCTCGACTGTCTGATCAATGCAGTGCTCTATTCTACTCTATTCTGTGTTCTGTGTTCCGTGTTCCGTGTGCGTTTCCTTCATCTCAACTTTTAATCCCATTGCAGTGGACGCCGGACTTATGCGCCGTCAGTTGCACAAAAAGGTGAACGGATGCAGAATTTACAATGCGATGCGATCAACGTTCCCCATCCGCATTCCGTTTTCACTTTACGCCAACGTCAGACACATAAATCAATATTTGCCCATGCTATTTAAAGGTCATTGGGCGACACTTTGAAGCGTGGAGTGTCAAATGCGCAGCTCAGCGTAATATGAAAATTGTTTAAATTGAATTCGATAGCAAGTAATAGCAACATATTACAGCTTCCCCTATGGGGAGCACAGTATTTGCATTTGAGACGGATGCCAAATGTCAGGCAGCTTAACTTGCAAAGAAGCTTTCTTTCGAATATGTTCAGTACATAAGCTTTTTAAAGCTACCTGGAGGCCATATAAATCTCTAAGTTAACATCATAAATCTTTGAAACGGCGAAAACTTTGCTTTGTTATTCATTTTATAGCTTTCGGTTTGCAGCAATTAATCATTAATTAAAATCTTCTACTCCATTAATCATAAAATAACTATAAACAGCAATGTACGCTTCAAAATCATTGCCCCTGGCTGTGTTAAATAACGTGTTAAAGAGCTGCCAGGCACTTGGCGCCCAAGTGAGTATAGCCAAGTGTGAACCATGAAGAAAATACTTGTGTTTATGTGCGAACGTTGCATGCTTATATAAACGAAAGTGCATTACGCTGCTTTCAGTGTAGTACAAGATAAGCTGGCGTGGAAATAGAAGATTTTGTTTTGGGAAAGAGTCTTTAAAATCACTTTAAAAGTTGACATCATTGAAAAAGGGAGGAGTAGAGATTATACCAACTCTCTATACCTTTTTGGATAGTGCATTACGCTTTAAGCTTTATTAAGTTTTCGAAGATTGTTACGTCTAATTAACGTACAAAATTTCATTCACTCTCTCTTTCTCCACATACAACCCTGTGTTTGAAACTTCCTTTCCCTCTCATTCCATCCATCTCTCTCTTTCTGTCTTACCTCTTTAAGCTCTATGAAGTTTGCGATAATGTAACCACACTCTGAAGGTTTTGAGCTGAAGATTGTTACGTCTAATTAACATTAATATTTTATTCACTCTCTCTTTCTCCACATGCAACCCTGTGTATGAGACTTCCTTTCCCTCTCATTCCATCCATCTCTCTCTTTCTGTCTTACCTCTTTAAGCTCTATGAAGTTTGCGATAATGTAACCACACTCTGAAGGTTTTGAGCTGAAGATTGTTACGTCTAATTAACATTAATATTTTATTCACTCTTTCTTTCTCCACATGCAACCCTGTGTATGAGACTTCCTTTCACTCTCATTCCTTCCATCTCTCTCTTTCTGTATTACCTCTTTAAGCTTTATGATGTTTGCGATAATGAAGGGTCTGATTAATTAATATTAAAATTTCATTCACTCTCTATTTCTCCAAATGCAACCCTGTGTATGTGGCTCTTTTTCCCTTTCATTCCATCCATCTCTCTCTTTCTGTCTTACCTTTTTAAGCTCTATGAAGTTTGCGATAATGTAACCACACTTTGAAGCTTCTGAGCTGAAGATTGTTACGTCTAATTAACATTAATATTTTATTCACTCTTTCTTTCTCCACATGCAACCCTGTGTATGTGGTTCTTTTTCCCTCGCATTCCATACATCTCTCTTTTTTTCCACTTTAAGCTTTATGAATTGCGATAATCTAACCACACTCTGAAGGTTCTGAGCTGAAGATTGTTACGTCTAATTAACATACAAATTTTATTCACTCTCTCTTTCTACACATTGAATTCGATAGCAAGCAACCCTGTGTATGTGGCTCTCTTTCCCTCCCATTCCCTCTACTCTCTCTTTCTGTCTTACCTCTTCGACATACTTTGCTTGGTGCGGCACAGTAAACTTTAATTATTTATGATGCATCTCAAAAATGTTGACACCTTTTACCTTTTACATATTGTGTAGGGCAAATGCAATGCAAAAAACTTTAAGTTAATCCCATCAGCATCATAATTGCGGAAATGTTTGCGCTCGTTGAGTAGTAAATTGTTGAAAGACTTTTGCATAAATTTCAAATGAATATTGATTCGGTTAATATTCTCGCAACCAGTTGGTAAAATGTTTTGATGAAAAGAAAGAACCAAAATGAACCGAAATCGGTGAAGCGGCGAAATCACTGGCATATCACGGAACCTTGATCAAGTATCCTGGTTGCCCAGTCGTCCGCTTAAAACCAAAGAAAAATCGGTCAACAAAAATACACAAATAGTAGGTTTTGGTAAGCGAATATCGAAATACTTTTGTATGTGTGTGTGTGATGAGTGTGGTGGGGGTGAAAGTTGCTTTTCTCTACCTATACTGGTATGGAATCTCATTTGACCATATACATATGTGTGTGTAGTAAGCCCTTGTCAAAGCGGCGCTGTCAATCCCGAAAAAAAGAATCGAGTCGGTGTTTGATTATATAATGGTTATGTTAGGTACAGGGTGATGCAAAATGGGTCGTGAATATTTTGAGTATTTAAATAAGACTAAGAGTGGAAAGCTAAAGTTAAAGAAAAGCGTTGAAGGCATTATGTATCCAGTTGACAAATGCATTATAGCTTTCTCACATTGTCATCCTTGACATTAAGTCAAACAACATTTATTTAACATCAAAGTTTTTTAATTAGTTTGCAGTTTGCATTGTGAAACTTTGGCAAAATAGTTGAAATATACTCAGC
This sequence comes from Scaptomyza reducta, assembly GCA_035044485.1. Classification (NCBI taxonomy): domain Eukaryota; kingdom Metazoa; phylum Arthropoda; class Insecta; order Diptera; family Drosophilidae; genus Scaptomyza; species Scaptomyza reducta. The sequence goes on from JAWNNV010000045.1 coordinate 334,614, forward strand.
GACACCCTGTAGAGACCGCAGTTGATGTGTGCTAAGCTTGCAGGGGTTTTTCAGTAGTTGGCTAATCGCTTGATTTGGTCTGTTTGTGTGTGGAGCTGTTTGATAACCAACATATCACATTTGCCCACAAAGTGTGTCCACATCTGATTAAGAAGCAATTCGTTATCAAACTGTTTAAAGTTGTATTTTAAGTCGAGAGTTAAGCACATGCAACGGGAACGGGAAATGAAAACGGAATAGAACGAAAGGATAAATAAATACATAAGTAATTGTGTGCAGTCAACAATAAAAGTGATTCTACTCTTGTGCGTCCGTGTGTGTTTCAATACATAGAAAAACCAAAACACACACACACACACACACATGGTAGTTAGTATGGGAATGGCCGAAAGGCAAATAGCTGTTGCCACAATGTTGCTCGACCATTGATAACATCTATGGAAAAGTTTGTTGGCATGTCTCAACAGGATCTACTACAGTTGCACTCTTCTCTATCCCTCTCTCTCTCTCCCTATCTCGCTCGCTCTCTCTCTCTGTGTGTCTGTGGCCATCTCTTTCACTTTGATGGCTCGCTAAGTGAACTGCAGAGCTGCTAAGCTTGCTCGATGTGGCCATAAACTTTTAAAGTTCGCAATTCAATTTCAATTTGCGCAACAAACGTGTGCAGCACTTGAGACCAGGCGAGGGGAAGTGCAAGGGGGCCACATGAGGCAAGATACTATACAAATATCGAGCTATTTGCTCATAAAAATAATAATAATAACAGCAACTGGCAGCTGCAGGCATCTCTATGCCAAATCAAATTTCAAAACACGTTCTCCTAACTGCACGGAAAGTTCGAGGATTCCATACATCATGACAGGGCCAAGAGCTTGGTATCAGTTATAGAAATTGCTTGGATTGGTCAATGCCATCAAAACTGTTGGCCAACGCATAAATTTGATTTGTGCTGCACATAAATAAAAAAAAACGTAGGAGCGTTAAAACAAACAGCAACAAAACGTAACGTAAAGTATACGCAGTGGGTGACGGTCAGGAGAAAGCAAAGCAATAACGATGTCCGATGCTTGCCTCATGATTCTCGTCGCTGTGTGTGTGTGTGTTTTTTTTATGTCTAAGCAAAGCAAGTGTAATTAGATTCTTATTGGGTTTATTCTGTGGAAGCAGATCCCGGTGGATCTACACAAATTGATTTATAGCGATTTTATGCTGCTTTTTAGTGTCGTGAAAATTGTCGAAGGGCAAGGGCTAAGATACTTAATTTGGTTGAATAAGTATTACATTAACAACAGTTGATTATTTTATGTAATTATAGATCTTATTACTGGAATAGTTACTTAAGTTTATCAAATAATTTGTCACCCTCCTTAAACCCACAACCTCTCAAGTCAATCACATTAGTCTGAGTTGCTAGACTCAATAATCTCAATAAATCTTTTCATTCTCTTTTATGATTTTTTAGTATGTCTGCAGTTTTCTCTGGTTTCAATTAGTTGATGTTTATCGGTTCACAGCACAATGCTGCGTACGTGGTAATAAACACACGAAAGCACTGTTGTGCACACACTAAGCTAGTGATTTTTCGTTGAACCCCCGCTACCCCGCCACACACGCACCCAATATTCAATAGACTATCGCGTGTGCGATGGCTATGCGGTTTGTATGTAGCTCCCGAGGCGGCAAACACACCCTTTTAGCCCAATCCAAAGCCACAAATATAGTTTATGCGATAAACAAACATGTGTGCTAAAGTGAGTAAAGAGTGCGACTTTAAGATACCCCTCAAAAGAAAATCAATAACCAACTCATTTGATGCTATGTCAATAGTTTGCTCCACAAAACTAGATAATAAATTGAACTAAACTTTATTGGGTATCAAATTGGTGTGGAGGCGATAAGCAATGCAATGTCAAGTTTATCGTTCGTGCAGGTCTTATAAAACTAAGTGGCCTCGGGCTCATTGCAAATACATATACAAAGTTGCCACAAGTTGCACGAGCCACTAGATAAAAGTTTGCCGCCTGGCCAAACTAAATATTGCTGCAGGCAACAAATTATGCAAAAATGGAAATGCGATTCAGACCTGTCGCAACAGCATTGGAGAAGGTCAGTCCAGATATGAGCGGACTGTACGAAAGATCTGACGCTTCGAAGAACTGTTGCTTGGGCATTTGCTTGAGGGCATTGAATGGAAGTTGTACTTTTGGCGCTACTTTTCCATTATGTTGCCAGCAGCACAAAAAAAAACTTTACTGAGTGCCAAACGAGTCGTGCCACGCCCCACACATTGTGAAAGCGGTGGGCGGTGGGCGGTGCTGGGGCGTCCAATGCAGGTAAGCATAAAGTTTTAGTTGCTTTGGACTCTGAATAGCTTTTTGGCCAATGCATTTGGTATTGCTTTTGAACCAAAGAGACCGAAAGGAAACATAAGGAAAATTCAAACTTTAAATTGAAGTTGAACATTTTTGCTTTAACGCACAGGATATGCTCGCCAGGTGCTTAATGAACGGCAACAATATTGCAAAGTAGCACACAAACAAAAGCCATAAAACGAGAGAAAAACTTCTTGTCTATAAAAAATATCACCTGCTGTGTTATTGTTTTTTCGTCTGCCTTGTGGCTCATTCTTGTCGCTTTTTTGTTGCTTGATTTTGTTTTTTGTTCGGGTCACTTGTTCTTTGGGTCTGGGCCTCAACTTAAATAAAAGTCACCGATGATTGCTATAATAATTTATCCGGCCAGATGCCATGCTATATCAGTAGGCAGGCAGGCAGACAGACAGAATGGCTGGCAGCTTGAAAATGAGAAAGTGTTTGGTAAATTGATAAAATATGGCTGATGCTGACAGCAGCATGTACAATATGTATATATATATATATGTCTGTATATATATATATATGAAGTACGCAATATACGCATGATTGATGATGCAAATGCGATGCAATGGCCTTCGAATTCAATTAGGTCGAGTAGCAAACGATGATGAAAGAGGCAGCTTGCTCTGAGCTGTGTGAATGGAGTATGATATATATACTTTATATAGTAATCAGCTGATTGCAGTCCATTAAAGTTCATTTCCTTGTGCTTAGTACTAGTTGCACTGAAGAAGTATTTCTTAGTGATAACCAGCTTGAAAGTAATGCTTTCAAACATAAATATCATCGTGAGGAATCTCTTTAACCGAAAGAATCTCTTGAAAATACCAATATATATCAGTTGTTTTGGGTATGCAAGCGTCGGCAGCTCTTCCTCAGCCTTCTGCTCTTTTATCTTATGTGAGCATACGAGCATATAATAAAATATCCAACATGGCCCATTCACAGACAGCATACAAGCAATTCGAAGTATAGCACGTGAGTGCGAGCGATTTGCCTGGCCATCGCCTTTTGTTGATTCGATTGTTGAAATGTAAACAATTTTTTGGTTTCCCATGAATCGATGGGGAAAAAACTCACTCACACTCACACACACGCACTCACACACACACACACACATACACACAAAAGCAGCTGCGGTATTCGCACGTCAATCCAGTTGATTTTTAAATTAAATTTTTTATCGTTTCTATTTTTTTTCACTCTCGTTTTTTGGGAATCGTAAAATAAACAACAACACATTTCTCGTTTTGTTTCTTTCAACTGTTTCTGTTCATTTCTATCTTCTTCGATTGTGTCAGTAAAATAAATATGGCTGAAATAAACCCTGACAAATAAATACCCACAACGGGTAGCAATAGTAAGAGTATCTCTTCTATTTTATACACTCTCTGTGTGTTTTGGGGTCGATTCGTTTTTGTTAGGACAGGTAAGGAATGGTTCCCGTTCGATGTTTCGTTTGCGTTCCAATTTCCGTTGATTGAAGTTACCGTTACAGCAAATGGACCTTGACAGAGAAAGAGCGAGATAGAAAGATAGAAAGCACTGTGAATAGCAGAAACGATGGCAATTAAATTGAAAGCAGAGAAACCTATTAAGAATATATATATATATGGAGACGCGGTTTCATTTAGCTCTCTTCTTCTTCTTCTTTCTCGCTTTATCTTTCGATGATTGGATATTTTGAGATTGCTGGGGGTAAAAAAACTTTTTGCAAGGATAATTCGATAAGCTGAGTTTTAGCCCACGATTTATGTATTAAAGTTTTGTTGCTTGTTATGCTGCGACTAATAAACTTTTAATTAAATCGTAAGCCATCACAAAAAGTGTGAAATTTCGTTGGCCCCAAAGCCTTTATTGCTAGATGGGTTGAAAAACGCAGCAACGCCAATATAGTATTGTGCTGTTTGCCACTCTGTTGCAAAGCGACATTTGGCAAGCTAACGACTTCCCATTATGGGAACATTTCAATTTCCTGTGTCCTATGTGAAAAATTAATAGCAAATTCGAAGCAAATTGCCGAATGTCGAGCGAGTCGTGCTCGAGTCGCGCTGTCTGTTTGCCCCCTGCAAATGACAAAACAGCCAGGAAGTAAAGGATGCCAGAATATCTGGTTTGCTGCTGCGGCTGCTGCTGCTGTTGATATAACAGCATTTTTAGCCCAAAATATGCCCGCAAACCTCAACAGAATTTCAACAACGGAGTAATCGAGTGAGTGCGAGAGAGTGGGATAATAATGGATGTGTGTGTGCTGACATGGGAGATGGGGTTGGTGGGTTGCGGTATGTGTGCCCTGCGTCTGGCATTTAGCAGCGTTCAACAGAAAATCAATGTTGCCAGCAGAACATTTACAGAACAGCAGCAACTTTTTGGTGGATAGGTCGTCACCTCAAGGCACAAGGAATCTCGTTTAAGTTTTGTTCCTTTTTTTTGTCGCAATTTAAATTTATAAGTCTTAAAATGATGTCGCTTATTGTTCGCTGGCTTTTATAGCAGCAACAGGAGCAACAACAACAGCAACAGCAACAGCAGCAGCCAGTTGCCATAAATTAAATGGCCCTGCAATAAAAGCCAATCAATTTGAGCGTGAAATCGATTTTCAGTTTTTTTCTTTCATTTTGTTTGTTGTGTACTTTTTATGTGCGCCCATCGCTCGTTGGGGCTCAATCGATAAATTTTCAGCCTCCATTGCAACAGGTTATAGTCAGGTAACTAAATCAATGCCTCGCCGACTGCCACATTGAGACGGGCCTTGCTAATGGCTGCCATGCAACAAAATGCCGTTGCAAAGAGTCTGCCTGCCTGATTAATGGTAGGCCAACAACAACAACAACAAGTTGCACGAGTCAAGTGTGTGAATCACAATCGAAACTCAAATTCTATGCCCTGGACTTCGATTACCAAGCATTCGCATTCGCATTCACTCATTTTCTCACTTTATCATTCTGCAAGTGGTTTTCTCTCTCTCTCTCATTCTAGCCAAGCTAGAGTTGTTTCATTTGTTGAAGTGTTTTGTGGTTTTGTTTGTATTTCTTTTATTTTTTTTAATCGGTTTGAGTCTTCTTTCAAGTGTTGATACAGTTTTGCTTTGCGATCTTATGCGATAGTGGCAGTGATCGTGGTGGTTGGTCGATAATAATAATTGGAGTGTGGAAAGAGAGTGTGCATAATTGAACTAAAATCAAAGACTTGTACAAAATAATCTTAAGTCCCTTAGAAAATGATCAAATCATAAAGTTTCTTTGAAGGCATTTTCCATTCTTGAAGTTTGCTTAGCTTTGAACAACTTTAAATTTCTGCAGGACTTTCTAACTTGTTAAATTGCAAATTGATAAATGACTGAAACTGATTAGCTATATGTATATGTATATAATTATGATATGTATATAATTATGATATAGATGATATTGGAACCAATGCACTAAACTTAAACTTCATGGACAAGGAATATGGGTGCAATATCTTCAGCTTAAAGCAGGCCTTTGAGTTCTTGCCTATCATTATTTTTAATTATATGACACCGAAGTGTGTGGCAACTGGCAGCTGAGCAGAGGCATGTCCGGCTGCTTGCTGGTTGCTTGTTTGGTTACTGGGCCATGAGCCAACGGCAGAAGGTACACAAGGTACATGAAAGTAGTTGACGTTGTTGTTGTTGGGCCAGTCTTCCAACATGTGGCGTTGACAATGCAATTTCCGCCCGACTGCCAAGCACAGGCCAGACACACGCAAGTTGCAAGGTGCAGCTTGAAAGAAGAGGACGCAGAAGAGTAGAGCAAGAAAAGACGACCGACCATTGTTGTTGTTGTCGGCAGTGATACACCCCTTCGGTTGCACTTGCTTGTGTTTCCTGTTCCTTTTCTAGTTTCTTGCCCCGTTTGTTTAGCCTTTGTAGTTACTTCCGCAAAAGCGGGGCACTTGTTGTGCATACAGAAAGCAGCCATTAATGATTCAAATCTCGGGAGCATCTCAAAATAGAAAAAAAAAGTTAAAGAAAGAGCAAAACTAAACAGTCTACAGCGACTTATTAATTGAAGTTCAACATGTTGCAGCTGGCTGGACGTTTTAATGCCCAAGCGAGATTGCTTGCCTCAGTGCTGTTGCTGTTGCTGTTGCTTTTGGTGCAATTTTAATTGCATTATGCCTGTGGAAATTGCAGTCCTGTTGCAAAGTTTTAATTGATGTCACAGCTGATGCACTTTGCACTCCAACCCGAATGGCAAAAGTCTCTAAGATTCTTTCTCGGCAACTTTCACAGTGCACGCTTTGTCTTTGACTTGCTTCAGCTCCAGGCAAATCCCTTTGGGCTCAGCTGGCCGCAGGACAACAATGGCAGACATTCTATCAATGCAGTGCGCTTCGATTAACTTTTAATGACATTTTAATTGAAAGCGTTAAGCTCTGTATGTGGAACCAACCCTTGATAAACAAGACTTCATCGACTTGCAATTATAATTATTGGTCCCATTGAAGCATTTTAATTGATAAATATTTATTTATATATGCAAGCGCTGTTGAGCTCTGTTTGTTAAATGCTGTAAATCAAACATAAGCATTCGATATCAAAGTATTCAATTGAAACGATTTACCGCAGATTTAAAACAAACACATAAATGAAATCCACCCGAGCTGCCGACGCTTGGGAATTTGTATACCCTGAACCCATTGAAAATGCGTAAAAAGAGTATAATGGTTCTGTGCAAAAGTATGTAACAGGCAGAAGGAAGCATCTCCGACCCCATAAAGTATATATATTCTTGATCAGCATCAACAGCCGATGTCCGTCCGTCTGTCCGTCCGTCCGCTGTATGTATGAACGCGTCGATCTTACGACGATAACTCCAGATTTGGAACATAAGCTCGCCTAATCCCCGCGCAGTACAAGTTTGTTTTAAATTTTCGATAACTCTTCCCGTTTCCGATATACACATGTGATCGATAACAACAAAATCTTCAATTTAGAAAACTTGGAGACGGCGTTTGAAACATTAGAGGAAATAATAAAAATCTGTGAAATTTGTATTGAAATCGGTTGAGAAACACCGGAGATATGGAACATTGAAATTAAGTCGAATTAAAGCACAGACCGTACGCGCTAAGTATATGGCTCAGGGTAGCGTTTAGTTGGAATTTCGACTAGAGCCTTCTTACTTGTTTAGTTTTCCTTGCTGGTGTTGTTGTGGGCCAAAGCTGTGTGCCATGTATCAAATAAAACACAAGCCAACTTATCTTTCATGGCTTGTAGCTGTAACATTTTGATTGAGGCCAAGTATCCAGAGCAGAAACATAAAGAAGCACAGGTAGGGAGAGAGGGAAGTATGGAAGGTGTGCGCACATTTAATGCCTTGGCACAAGAGATTTTCAGTTTCAATTTCGGTTTTAGGTAGACAGACACACAGTTTGGAAAGTTCTGGACAGTTGAGTGTGCTTTTGGAAGTGGGATAGAAATGTAAGTGCAATTAAACTTTTTGCCTTTAAAAAACGTGTGGTATTTATGCAACTACTAATTGAAAAAAAACATGTTGCTGAACATTGTTTGTCTGTGGTTACAGAGCAGAAAGTAAAGTCTCTAGTGTCTAAATGTATTGATTCAATTTGCATGCTGGAACAATTGAACCAAGTACTCAACTTAAGTACTTTAGAGATGCGCACAGGTTTTGAGACATAGAGAAAATCCTGTTTATTTCTCTATTTTTAACTGTGCAAATCTGCATTTCGTCTTTCTTATATTTGCAACACACATTATGTGCTCTCAAAGGCAAAGATTCAGCTCAGCTATGTACAATATATATACTAGATACTCCATTAGGACTTTGGCCGAAGCAAACCTCTGTAGATTTCAATTTACCGTGCCAGCTACTGCGCACTTCTCAATTCACTTAGGGTAAGAACAGAAGTAGAAATAGTTCGGTTTTACTTAAACTTAAAGTAAAGAAGAAAGAGATAGAGAAATAAGGCAAGTACCTCACGTTTAAACTGAACACAACGCAGATCTTTGCCACAGAAGCGTAAGTTTAACAAACGGACAAAGTTATTTATACAGCTCGACAGTGGCGGCTTACTTTCGAAGCCAAGGAAATGCAATTAAATGCAAACAAATAAGTTTAAGAGGTTTTAGCGTAGGCAATAAACATTTCTGGGTGAAGAGTATCTTTTGAGCTAAGTGAAATATTCATTAAATATGCCAATAAACAATTTATTTTGAACGGGTCTTTATTAACATTCAAAATCCAGTTAAGCAATAAGCTTGGTGCTTACTCAAGCTAAACATAACACAAAATACAAACATGCTTGTCACTCCAGGCATGAAAATATATTTGTAAACATTTCCAATCAATATAATGTTTGTTTTTCTTTTGTGTTGTCCCTACACAAGCACAATTACAATCACATGCATCAGTATTTATATTTATCAAATCTGGATAACAAAATTGTTTAGTTGCTCGGTCTATTATCGACAGACGACCTTTACGGCCGTGCTAACTAGACTGACAGTGACGGAGTATGTCATTCGCATCATCAAATTACGTTTCGGGGTGTAGTTTATGCCCGTGTGGAAAATCAATATCACAAAAAACGAAAGAGAAAATATGAAATAAAACAAAAGTTGAGAAGGAAGAGTGGCATCAATGTGGACGTCATAGCTGTAATACCCTACCCAAATGCAAATTTATTATTTTATACATTTATAACTAAGAGAAGTAATACTTTTCGCTTATAGTTTCGATATATAAACATACCTTTGCTTTCCTGTTTTTATAACTGAGAGTTCTCTTTGGGTTCACAGTTGAAGTCCTCAAATGTGTTACACATTCAATGATGCAATAATATTGTCCATTGCAATTGTGTAATAAAAGTGCGCACCTGCACACGTTCGCCTACGGGGCCAATGTCAACTGTCGACCTTGTTAGCAATGCCAGTTCGAAATGCACACAAACACACACACATACTCACACATGAGCAAACACAAAGGACACCCAGCTGTGTCTGCATTAAATTTAAGACATAGCAAAACTCGACACTGACAATTGCCACAAATAGGGACCAACAACACAAAACAAGGTGAATAGATACCAATTTGCCATGTTCAATCCTATCAATCAAGCGAGTCTGTGTGAACACATTGATGTGTGTAGGTGTTCAATTGCGCATATGTGTGTGAGTTTTTCGGGTCTTGGCTATCAGACACTTGTTGACCTTTCTACTTTGCCGTAGAAATGCATTTTAAACACATAGTATTTGTAGGTTCTTTGTGTACCCACTGCACCCTGTAGTTCACAGGGTGTCTCACAGTTTACCTGTGTCATTTTTTCTTGTTGTTTGTACTCACCGATTGTATAGGTGGCGCCATCTACAGTGAATGTAGCTGCTTTGCATTTGTTAAAAAAGCGTGAAGCAAAATCAAGTGCAGAGTTTTTCAAGCTCGATGATACACGGCGGATGGGCGAATCCGGGCAGGATGCGGTCAACATGGGTGTTGTTGCGGCTGCTGGCTGCTCCAAAGTTAACGCGCTGCTAGTCACCGTATTGTCGCCGCTGAGCCGCGCAGTTAACACAGCTGTGGCTGCAACTGGAGCCGGAATGGGCAGAGCAGAATCTACTCGTGCTCCAGCTGTGCCCGCTGCAGCTTCTGCTTCGGTAGCTGAGCTAACCGGTGTGGCAGAACCGGGCGCCAGACGGCGTGGCGCATTCGACAGATTGGACATGATGTAAATTTTTCGCTCTTTTGACTTTCCTTTTATTATGCTTTGTCCTGTGATTTATGCTCGCCTCATTCCATGATTTTGAGTATGGCCAACATTTTTGCCGCTTTTTCCTTCTTGTTGTTAAGTTTGTTGAGCACACAAACTCTGCGCATTGAAATTGGCTATTAAAACATGGCAAGTACAAGTAGCCAGCCCAAAAAAAAAGAAACTCAAGCCAATTTGTTACAATTAAGCTGCCCCAAAAATTGTCAGCCTGCGAAAAATTCAGTTAACCTTAACGCGAGGGTAGCTACATATTAACCTAGTACATATTATAACATATGTTGGTGTTTTCATCAAACCTTAATTTAAGCTTGCAAAACTCGATTAAACCGTTAATTTTTAATTGTTTTGGTTTGAGCTAAAAGGGTTGGAATAAGCTTTTAATTATATTTTAACTTAAATATTGTTTAAAAAAAAGACTAATCTGAAAATTCACAAAATATTTAAGACAGACAATAAAAGGATAAAATGATAAATAACAATTTCTTTTAAAAGCCACCCTCTCCCATTCACTCTCTCTCTCTCTATCTCTGTCTTTCTGCTGCTTGCAAATTACTGCAATTTCAATTTGCTGTGCACAAAATTTAAACATAATTGCAATTACAACAGCCTTCAACCCAAACCATCTCCACCCCAGAGATGATGATGATTGCGCTCAATAAAACCATTATTATGCCAGAACACAGACACAGAGTGGAATATAGTAAAGAGGTGGCAGGTGGTGTCTGTGTTTGCGGCAACTATAAAGAGGGAGGTGTGGCTAATGGGTGTGTGTGTGTGCTTTTAGTCAACTGATGAAATTGCTGGTGCTGTTGTTGATGTTTTGGTGCCTGGCATATGCCTCACTTTAAATTGCGACGAATTAAAGTAAATTGCTTGGAAATAAGCGGCGAACTCAAAATCGCATACACAAAAGCCCACCAAAAGATAGAGATACACACACACGGACAGAACACAACACAGACAGAATGAGTAGCTCCTCTGTGGGTGATTGTTTGTGTATCTATTGTTATTGTTTTTTGCTGGTGTTGCTGCTGTTGCTGTTGTGTGTTGTGGCCTATCGCCAGCATATTGTGATAATGGCATTCAAATGTACACATTAAGGCAGCACGACTCGTATCCTCTCATTTGGGGAGTGGCTTTGGTTTGCGTATACGTATTATTGCTGTGTTTGTATTTTCGCTTATCGCACTGCGGAAGGCGCCAAAAACAGAACCAAACAACAACAAAAAATGTTAAAACGCCGCAAAATGATTTTTAGAATAATAACGGCCAATAGACGATAAAAATAAATGTGCAGAGACAGAACAGCGAGCAGCAATCAGCTTGATAAATGCTAATACTCTATACATTATCTAGCCCTTCGCTAGATTTATGCAGTGCTTATAAGCTCAAAAGGTTTTGTTACGCATTTACTTAACAGTTAATAGCAGGCATTAATTATGATCATAATCTTTTGTTTAAAAATTGCCCACAAGATTATTATTTGTTTCTAAGTAATAAGACCAGATATTGGAGACTCTTTGGCTTGTATTGTATTTCCCTATCACTGGTTAAATTAATTTTTTTTTTTAAATAAATTAAAAATATTTTAGAAGAAGGTTTTATTTATTGTGCAATTTTACAAAACAGCTTTTGTTTAAAGGATTTATTTACACATTGTGTATACTTGTTATTTGTTTGTTGATTCTATGAATCTTTGTTAAAGTTTTGCCTACTTTTCAGCGCACGCAAATAAATGGAAATGCAATGTGAATCACTTAGTTATTAAATGTTTGCCATTCTGCTCGTACAATATTCACTCTCAATTATTCATTTCAAGCATTGAGCTGGCATTTATTTTTGTATATTTATTTACATAAATATATAAGGAATATACTTTATTCCTCATTTATTCCTGGCCTGTTCTGTCTTAATACAGACATGCGTCGTTGTGGTGTCTATAACTGTCTTTTGGTTGTCGTGCAACTTGTCGCTGCTTTTCATAAGAACGCATTTGGGCGTGAGAGTGTCAACACCTTGTTGCCGTGTAAATGTGTTTCTAAAAGTTGGTTTCGCCTGTCGATATGGCTAAGGAGCACGCGAAAAATATAGAAACAAAAGAAAATGTAACGCGAAACCAACTTGGTCATTATGGATTTTAGTTGTTGTTGCTGCTGCTGTATTATGTTTATTGTATTATAATAAGTTTTTAGCTGGAAACGTTGTAGCTCAAAATGTTCAGCTCGTTGAATTTGCGCTTTGGTTGTGCCCCTTGGCCTTTGGTTTTGAATTGGTACCCCGACCCCCTCAAATTCATTGTGTAATACTAATTAACACCTTTAGGTGCTTTACGTTAATGCGTGTGTATATATGTGTGTGTGTGTGTGTTTGTGCGCTCATGTTTGCCGATAAATTGCAAAGCTCAATGGCTTGGATAAGCATGCCAGCTTTAATTTGGTAAATTGATTCAGAAATATTTAGGTCGCAAATATCCCACGGCACAAGGTCACATACATAAATTCTTTATTCGTTTTTTTTTATGTGTATATAAAAGAAAACCACATATTGAATAATCAAACAAAAAGTAAACGATAAAAACCATAGAATGCAGAATATGCTGTGAGGCAGCTCAAAATGATAAAATAGTCAACTCGGCTGGAAAAGATTTTGCTCTTGTTCGAGAACAGAAAGAACAGAACAAAAAAACTGAGATACTGTGAAAAGAGCAGCAGCAGCAGAAACATCAGATTTAAGCCAATGGACAAGGGTTCAAGCCAAGACAAATCGCTGAGCCGTTTAGGCCAGGCCAACTTGTCTGTCTGTCTGTGATGCCAGCAATATATATAAATAAAAAACTTGGCGTATCTTTTGCGGCTTAGGCGTTGGAATCAAGCAAGCAGCAACAGCAATTGGCTGGCTGCTCACTCCCTCTTGAAGTTCTAGCAACATGTTTTTAATACACTCTGCAACACATAGAGTAAGCTATTACTTCTTACTAAAAGTTTGTTTGAGTGAAAGCCAAAGCAGCTTTAATGGAATGCGTATAAACAATCAAATGTGAAATGCTAAAATAATTCAAATGTGAGACAGACCAGAACTTGACTAATAAGCTCATTATTATGGTAATAAAATACTTGCCATGTCTAAAGATCTTTTCGGATAAACTAACATCAAATCTTGAGATTTTCTGTACAAGGAATGCCCAATACAAACACAATGTTATGAGTTTTGAAAATGTGGAAAACAAAACAGTTTGTTAAATTGCTAACAATACCAAATAAAGCATATCAAATTATAAATGACGTAAAAGGTTGCCAATTTTTGGTGACCAGTGTAATTTTTTGAGTTTTTATTGTGCACAAGCAAACCCTCCGCAAACTCTACCCTCGAAAAAGGTTGCAAAGTTAGATTGACTGAGCAAAAAGGGTCAGTTGAGGCTGCTTTGGCGGGGCTTGTTAGGCTGCTTGATTTGAACTGCCACGCCCAGGGCTGTATATAAAATGACGACAGCAAGCGTTGCGGCCAAGCGCCAGAGGGCGCTAGTTCGAGCAGAAAGGTGTGTTCGGAGAGGTTTGCGGGTGCGGGGCATGGCCATATCATCACTGGGGAAAAGTGTTAATCCGCTTTTGTTTTTCCTTGTCAGCTTGTAACAGAAGTTGCCGTTTCTCTATCTCTCTCTCTCTATCTCTCTCTCGCTCTGTCTCTGTGTGTGTGTCAGGTAATGGTTAGGGTGGTAGTGGGGAAGACACTTCCGGGGCGTGTCTGGCAACACGCCTCGCTTACTAAGTGTTGGTGTGTGTGTGTGAGTTGTTGGGAGACCCATTTGACTGCTCTTCTCAGATTTATAGCTGCCTTTCATTAATAATATTGTTGTTGTTGTTGTTGTTGCTGTTGTAGATGCTTGTCTTTGGATATTTGCTTTTTGTTGGGGTTACGTAATTGTAATTTGAATGTATTTAATGTAATTTTTGTTGTCTGTCTGTCTGTCAGTCAGTTCCTCTTGCTCCTTGCTACATGTTGAACGTGACTCGATTTTGTGGGTTCAGTATTATTTACACAGTCCGAACGTGCGACTAATTGTCGAGCATCAAGGATCGCTGGCGCGCGATTTAGCGATTTAGCTCTTAATTTATTACAAACGGGACTAGAAAGATTGCCAACAACAAATTGCTAAACTAATATTTGTAATTAACATTAATTTCCCAGGCTTGTTTGTCATGCTAATGCTAAGGGGGGCAACAGGTTTTAGCAACAAGTTGGCTTGGATTCCAATTTTTTGGATATGTTGTTCACTCGAGTTTAATTTATCTTAAGTACACTTGAGCACACATGCAATTGCGGCAAATAAAACACTCGATTGTTTCAATAACTTTTTGTGGCACACATACATACACACGGATACGAGACGAGAAGTTCGCGAGGCAACTTGTCGAGTAAGAAGGATTCGACTGGCGAGTGAAATGTGTTCTTGCTTCCTTGTTGCCAGCGTTGGCCACCTTCCGGCAAACGTGTTGCAAATCAACTGGCAGCAACAGCATCAAACGGCAATTCGTTTTGCTTTGCTCCAAGTCCTTCGAAAGAGAGAGAGAGAGCGTTTGGAAGCTCGCAACAGTGCATTAACAAAAGCTCACAGTGGAAGAGAGAGCGAGCGAGTGAAAGAGAGGGAGCGTGCAAGTAAGACTCATCTCCTGGCACTGAATTGAAGGCCATGAATAACAAAAAAGTAATTCAAGGTGCGTTTATCAGCCTGTAAAATACTATTTACTAATACTGATAAGCCTTGATAATGATAATTACTATTAGAGTTAGTTGATGATAGATTTAGGGTCTCTTCTATGTGGTTCAGAAAACTGACTTATTTAGCTGTTCTTCTTGTCTTGGTGCTCTTTATCAGTTGCATTGCGTTCGGGAAATAAGTCAACTATTGATTTACGGTTGTCTTCAACAGTTATCTTTAACAACAGCTGATTACAAAGCGCTCTCTTTGTAATGAAAGCTTTTCACCACTAAAGCACGCTGTTGTGTTGCGCAAGCTGCCGCTAGATAACGCTAGATGGCGTTAGTAAACGAAGCCATTAATCAGAGCATAAAGAGGAATTGGGGATATTTAATAATTTAATTAAGTGTTCATTTGAATTACTGATAATTAAATATAATGGGTGTCTGTAATCAATTAAAGGTTTAATTTTTTCATTAACATTAATGTTAGTTTTAATGAGGTCAGTTGATAAAAATGTTTCAAAGTTCATTAATTAAATAGTTTGACATGCAAAAAAATGTATCACATAAAAATCCTCAATTAAAAACGTTGACCACATAAATTTTTACCACTTTTTGTAATTGAATATACTACATATTTATTTAAAGTTAAACTGTTGGCGAAATTATTGATGCTACAGTGCACAAATCAGCATCACCAGACAGACAGATAGACGACTTGGATTATTGGCTGGTAAAATATTTGGTACGCCAAATCTCAACGACTCTCGGTTCACGAGTATATTGACAAATGCTTTTAGCAATGGCAGACGAGCCTTGCGTAATTTATAATGCCACAACTCAGCAGTGCCTGACAGAGAGTGAGCGTGACACGATGCAGAACAGCAAGACACCAGACGATGGATGGAGTTGCCTACCCATTCTGTGTTCTATGTTGTGTACGGTGCCAACAAACAGATTCTGTAGCTGTTTAGTTATTTATGCCTTGTCACCAGTTCACACCTCTTATTACTTCTGTTCCAGCTGCCTTTGTGTGCGTGTGTGTGTTTTTTTTTATAGAAATGGTTAAACAAATTTCTCACACGCTGCGTGTATGTGTGAAAGGGAGCCAAACGCTCGTAAAATATGCGACCCCAATCCAAAATGGTAAACCCACTTTTGCCATTTCTCACTTCATTCACGGGTGAAGAGCAAAGAGATTCCAGACAAGCTGAAATGCGCATAACATTTATGCATTACTTTTATTACCGTCCATTTGAGAGACTTAAATCCATGCGCCAGTGAGTTTTTAAGCTCAAGTGCCTGCCAAAGACTAATTGCAAGTGCAGAGTCCTTAAATTTTAGACGCCTGCCTAAAAGTATGCAACATTAAATTTAAAAACTGCAACTTTTCATTCGGAACTATGTTTATTTAGATTACAGCGTTCAAAAACTAATCTTAATAATGTGCTTTGACGAAATATGTTAAGTAAAAATATCAAATTGTCTAGCTAGTCGGCATGCTCATATATATCACACACACACACACACATAGACCCTCAAACACACACTTACACACATATGTTTGTGTTATAAGTTCATGGCTGGGTCTGAGTTACTTGTGAGCCTGTGTGTATGTGTGTTTGTTTGATGCAGACTATCATCTGACATTTGAATAATGCGCGCACATTTGGCATTTTAGTTTATCATCAGGCTTTTGGCTGATGGGCTTCCACGCCCCACAACACGCCCTTCAACAATGCGAGTATCTTGTGAAATTAAACTGGGACTCGCATTCTGCACTGTTGCCCTTTATTTTACTACTCCTACTTTTATATTCTCATTCACTCGACTCGTTTTGCAGCTGCTTCAGCCAGCTGAGTTCAATTTGCTCTCTAATGGGCACATAAAAAACTTTTCCATTGTTGCGCTCATCAAAAAGCCAAGAAAAAAACGCATTGGCCACAAATTGTAAATCAGAACGTTAGCGGTAGGCACATCTGAACGGATTTCGTACATAATTTGTGATGTTTGCACACGTTTGTTTGCGTTCTGACGTGCCTGATGCATTGAAGTCAGATTCGCTTCTACGTTTTTGCCTTGACCTTTTTTGCAAGCAATCTCCGCGACATCTTCTTAACAATACATTGAAATTTTGATTGCAACCATTAAAATGCAAGCGCAGCAACTTGACGTTTCCCAAGAAGGAAACAACAATAACAACAGTAACAACAGCAACAACAAAAGCGAGCGAGAGCATAATGAGCATGGCACGCAGTCGTCCTGCAATGCGCAAGGTCAACCAAGGATGATTTACAATTCTTGCTCTTGATGCTGTTCGCGTTGTTGGTTGCTTGCCGCTCGTTTTTTTTAATAGCACACAATAGGCAAGCTTCACTGTGTGTGGTTCAAGCCAGACAGCCAGTACCCAACAGCGACAGCTACAGCAATTAGAGCTGCGAGAAAAATGTTTCCACTCAAAATTGCTATGCCAGTTTCAGAAAGGAACACAAAACTAAAAAATGAAAAAAAAGCAAGTTAAAGTGCTCTCATCGCGAAACAGCTTGACTGAAAATTCCATGAATATGAAGTGTTTCTACCTTCACAAACATATATGTGTATATAAATGTATATTTTTAAAAATGTGCTCTTTGCATTTCATACTTTTGTGTTCTACAAACAGAAGCTCTTTTTATTTCTTACTTGAAAACTTCCTTTTTTAGTTTCTGTGCAATGTTTTCTTTACGTTTCAAACGTTAATTAACAATTTTGATTGCTAATTAGTTGTTTTTTAAAGCTTTTCCAGTAATGAATAATCAAAGAAAGAATTCCATTTGAACTTATGGTTTGAATTTTTAACTTAACATAATAAAAATAAGTAGAGTATTCACTTACGTAAATAGTTTAAGCATTAATTTTGTGCTTAAAGCAACTTGAGCATAATTTTAGACATTAAATTCATTTTGAAACATTTGCAAATATAAATAAAATGACTCTTGTAGCAAATATTTGGAAATAAAGCTAAACTAAATTGATTAAGTAAATACTTTAAACTAATCAATAAAACTGAAGCATTGCTCGAGCACTAAATGCTGTCGAGGCTGTGTGTGTGTGTGTGCGTGTGTGTGTGTGTTTGTGTGTTTGTGTGTGTAGCTAGCAGCCGATTCGGACTCTCTACAACATAGCCTCGATATTAAGTGGCTCCCATTCGCCACTTAATGTTTGATGCAAGCCAAGCAACCAACTGCTGGCAACAACGACAACAACCGCAACAAATGAGCGCAACTGAATGTCGCATGCTTGAATTTGTGGCAAGCCTTGCTGTGCCATTCATTGTTGCACAACAAAATAATATAACATTTCTAAGTCATTTTATTGACCCGCTCATTATGCGTGTTCAGTGCTAAAACGGCAACCCGAACAAATGACCCGCACAGCTGGCAACATCCTCTTTGTCCTGTGCTTTCCCTCCCCCGTCCCCGGCAACATCTACTTGCTGCATTGTTTATTATGCGCACAAATTAGCGGATATTATTTGACAACAATAATGTTGTATAACGTTTGCTTATTGCTCTTTCGGCTGCGCTTGATTGCCTTTTGACCGGATGCGCTAACCCAAAATGGCCACAAAAAAAAAGGATACAATTTGTTTCAATAAATTATATGCTTTGTGGGTCAAAAGAATAATTTTCTATTTAATTTCAACATTAATAAACATATTTGAAAACAATATGAAAACTAGACTTGAATGCTAAATATTAAACAAAATTCCTTCTATGCTATTCATATAATAAATTCCGACCACGATATTCGATATTCCATAAAGTTGTGTGCAAAATGTTCGTGTTCATTCAATGCTCGAATATATGTCATATATTTATAACATAATTCGATCTAATGCGAGAGCAAGTGACTTGCAGGACCGAACCGAACCGAACCAAAGCAAACGAGTTTCGCGCCATAATGGCCATCGTAAAACGTAAATCAGCTTTTGGGCCCAAACAATTTGTGGCCAGAATGCGTACGGACCATGCCAACAACAACAACAACAACAAGAACAACAATTTTTGATACTGACCAACAGTAGCGAAGAGACCAACAGAGGGGACAAGCACATGATCGAAGGGATAACAATAAGGCGACAGAGAGTGAGACAAACACACAACACACAAAAGGCGACAGCGAAACGCACTTTAGCCATTAACATGCGTTGTCTGTATGTGTGAGTGTGCGGGAGTGTGTGTGTTAGTCGCTAAAATCCCTTTCTACTAACCTAGTCAAAGCTGACCATTTTCTATGTGTGCTCGTTTATGCATGGCACAGATTTAAGAAGGTATACGAACTAAGACTATATAATGCTATAATGTTGGGCATAACTTATGAGCATGAAACACACATTGCAGAAATAATTATGAACTATGCGAGAATGTTGTGCAAATAAGTGTTATTATCTTCATATTTTGTCAATGGAGATTTTCACACCCATAAACTACAGCTATCTCGCCAGTCTGGTCATTTGCTTTAACAGACATAACTAATTTGATTGGCTAATAGATTAAGTAAATATGCTTACGCAGAAAACACATTAAAAGCTTTTCAAGTTGTGGCTGATGCCTGTGGTCAATGTGGCGTATGCGCAATTGAGTTTGTTATACAAAATAAATAACTTAGCATTTGCAGGAGCCAAAAGTCATCGATTCGAAGGCAAAAGGCAAGCAAATTATATAATAAACTCAAATTAAAGCCTCAGTTAACATAAATCACTTTAGCTTTTGATTATTCACAGTGTGAAAGAAAACTTTAAAGGTATTTTTAAAGTTGACCAATTCCAACTTTATATTTATATAGTATCCATTGTCCCTTGTGCTTTGACAGGTCCTTGGATTTAGTTTGCTTGGACAGCTGCACGGCCTCTGCTTCTTTCCACCTCCCCTCCCCCACCCCTTCCTCCTTCTATTTCCTCCCAATTGTCAATTGGGCACTGTGCCAACTGTCAATCTATTTCCCCTCCTGCTGCCCGCCTGCGCATACACTTCAAGACAATTCTCAGCCGTTCTCATTTCATGAACTTCTGAAGTTGCTGCTGCTGCTGCTGAAGTCGAGTCTCCCTCCGCCTTATGCTCTTTGATGTCATTGAGCTTGAGCCTTGGAGTTTATGTGCAGCATTCGCCTTTAAATATGCTAATAATTTTTGGCACTTGCCTTATTAAATTTCTACGGCAACGGCGCCAAAATGAAATGTGCCTCCTTCGCAACGCCTCCAACTGAAGCTAACTGTGTGTAAACTAACAGAGACACAGGCAGTGAGCACTTGTTCAGATTGAGCCATTACCAACCAGCTACAGAGACAGCCGCCAAAGCAGACTTCTTAATGGCCAGCAGATTGAAGTTTGGGGATGGCTGCACAGTTTTTCGCGTAGCTTGGAGCTTAAATGTCTTATCATTTGATTGACAGCCAATGAAAATTTAATTTTGTTTACTTTTGAAGACGAAATGCGCAGAAAACTGGGCTACATTTTATTACATTTATTAAAGTATTTATTGTGAAACTTTGTTTCTTTACCTGTATATTTTATTTATACTTAATATTCATATTTAAAACTTTTTCCATGTCCGAAATATATTTTTTTTTACAATATATTTATTTCTGCCACTAAACCTTTTATTTTATCTACACATTTAAAACTGTGTGCAACTTTAGTGGCAAGAATATGTAAGAGCCAAATTAGCATAAATTAAGCGGCAATAAACTGACATTAAGCACGCAGAAGTTGAATGCAAATGAGGGGCAATGTGAAAATTTGTGGCAATTAACATTTATTTGCATTGCATCAGTTTGTTAAAGGCCGCGTGAAATTAGCCATTTCATAGTTCAGTTTGCAATCAGTCCGCATTATTGCCCACACTATTTTGATTGATGAGCAAACCTTTGCGGCGTGAACGAAAATAGTCGAACATCGTCGAATTAACAATTCAGCTGCGCTCATAAATTATAATTGACAACAAACACACACACGATACAGCTTCATAAATATTGATAAGCTGCACAAACACGCAATTAATCATACATGCACACACGCACACCTGGGCATACACACACATAACTACTTTGTTGAAATAAGGATATTTAAAGCTTTAAGTATCTGAGTATTATATATTATATAAAATATCAAAACACTCTTAAAACTTGGCGCTTGGATTAAAAATTGTATTTTGAACAATAATTAACTTATTGGAAAATCGAAAAATATTTAAGATACATTTTTCCGCTAATATAGTTATTGGCAAGTTCTCGAAAAAGTTGTTCTGTTAAGCTGAGAGCTTTTAAGACTTATAATACTTAAGTGACGAAGAAATTTATCCTTATTGAATAAGATAAAAAGGCAATATTTCTTATGCTCTAAAAAAAGTCAATCAAATCCTGATTGACATTGAAAAATGATTTTAAGTCGTGAATCGAATATGTATATATATATATGTATTCTTTGGTAAATATATGCAAATGTTGTTCTTATTTATATTGTCTCTCCATCCGTCTTTGACTTACGCACAGATGTGAGATACTCGAGTGATTTATCCCTGATTTTCTTACCTTTCTATGAGTTGTGCAACTGCTTACGGCCGTCTTCTGCAAATATATAAACATATTTGATTGTATTATTTTGGCTAAGTCATTGATGTAAATGCAGCATTAACTAAAACGAAAACACACGTTGATGACTTCGACATGTATGAATATCAAGTTATGTAGAAGTTAAAGCTTATCGCAAGCACCCCAAAATAACATAAGTTACGCAACGAGTGGGCCAAACTGCTCAAGTGATGAGCTGTTTATATTTATGATGATGCCACACACACACACATACACATACTAACACACATTTGACAGATTAAGTTACTTGAGCGAGAAGTTCCTTGGCTTGGCTTGGCTCGGCTTCAAGTGCCTTTCGCTTGGCATATGTTGGCCATATTTGCTGCATAAATATTATGTTAAGGCTCAATGGACTTATGGACATGAACTTCCACTTCCTTGCTTCGTTTCCACTTGCTTCCATTAGTCATTAGCAAACAGCCCAAGCAGCAGCAGCAGCAACAACTCAGCTTTGGGGCCAATGCTGTCTTGATTTATTTGTCCAGTCACTCGAAGCAACATTCTTGTCAGCTGACATAAGAAACTCAGAACTCAGAAAACAGACCGCATGTCAAATCTTTAGCTATTTTGTTGCGGACACCTGCATTTAATATTTTCACGCCTTGGCTACTTTCATAAACCAAAAAACAAGCTTGCATAAATTGAGTGTGAAATATAATCGACTTAATCCTTGCCAAAGGACAACAACAGTAGTAGGAGGCGTGGTCCAGTTCGGCTAATGAATGCAACGCAGCAGTAAGGGAAGAAGAAGAAATCAAGTTTTTCTGGTCGACTGATAATGACAGCCATTAACGTGGCTCACACCAGGACATCAGCTTCCCACACCATCGCAGCTGCTTTGCTTTGGTTGACGCCTCTGGATTACGCACTCTTTGTGCTAATCGGTGTTTGCCTTTACGCTTTGCTTTCGCAGCGTTTGCATAATTCGAGGCGGGCGATACCCTGTAAACGGTGTGACCAAACGGGTATGCCAACTTGATGTGCATTGAAAATTATTCTAGAACTTGTGCTCAATTCAATTCGATGTATATATTAATTTAATTTCTTAATGTTCTTAGATTTTTCCTTAACTTCTGATTTTTTCTCACATTTATTACAGGATACGTAAGAACCGTTCAGTAATCACAAACACACGCTGGCTTGTTGTGTCTAGCGTTTGCTAGGAGAGAGGATTTTATTTTTAGTTAATGCTCTTGCGCGGCACAATCCAATTATTGTGCTGCAAATTCATTAAGGACGATATTTGGGGATGGCAAGGCGAGGAGCAGAGACTTAAGCCGACGGCTCAGTAAAATTAATTATCCATCAGTGCTGGCCTTGTTCCAGGACCAAGGACCTTTAGTCAGTTTGCATATTTTCACGCCACGCTATTGGCCTGGCGATTTTCATTAACTTTCGCGTCAGTCCTGTGGTCATCAATTAAACTTTAGAGATAAGCGTCAGCTGTACCATATATATATATATATTTACATATATTGCAGTTCGATTTAATGTGTGCATTCCCTTGGGCTTAAGCTATATGCGACATATGCCAATTTCCCTTTTTGCAGCACCAAACATTTATAATGAAGTTGTAATGAGGCACACACACACATAAACACTTGGTGTGGGGCGTGGCTAACTACATTCGAGCCGCCCATGAACCTCGCTCGTCGAGCAAGCACAAATATTTGCCCATATAAATTACTCGCATATCTGTGAGCAATGAATGAATGACGCGAACGTGTGGCGTTCCCTACGTGTTTTGAATTTCAAATTCGAAGGAGCGAGAGGACGAAAACGAATATATATATTTTCGCTGTAATATGTCAGTCAGGGGAACCAGCGTATCTAAATCTAGATATATCTTTACAAATAAAGCGAAAGTTTCGTTCTAATCTTAAAATAGTAGCACTTGTGAACTTTTCCTCATTGTGAATTTCTTAATTGAATTAAATGCTCTGGGTAAGGGACATTTGCTTCGTTGTAGTTGTTGACGTTGCTGTTGTTGTTGTTTTTGTGTTTGTTTTTGTTGCTGGCTGCTTAGCTAAGTGAATTAAAGGCAGTCGACTTGAGGGGGAAAAATGTGTTGCATACTTGAGGGCGCCAGGTAATTGAAATTTATGCATAAATTATGCCCATAAATGGAGAAGGCGTGGCAATAAACAAAAAATAAAAATGCTAAATGGCAAATGGCAAAAAGCAAAAGAGGAGGCAGCCAACAAGGAGAGAAATTATTTTTTTTTCAACGCATGAAATTTTGATGAGCAGCAAGAAGAAAGAAAAACAAAGCATACAAATTTTTGTTGGGCCGTAGCGTCTCTTTTATTATTAGGCTATTTTTTAAATTTTTTCCATTTTCCATTTTCATTTTTTTTATTTTTTTTATTTGTATGCTTTTGTTGCGACGTCAGCACTGGACCCGCACAGTAATGTGTGTGTATCTGTGAGATACAATTTGTGGTGTTGAGGACAGTCGCCAGACAAGCTGCATTGTTGTTTATGTTGGCGAACCGAAAAATGTGCGCCTTCGAGCTGTTTGTTTGTATCTCAATGCCAAAACACAAAATGTATCAACAGCTGCAGCTACTGTGCTGACATGCTTGCCGCACGTGCTGCAGTATTGCTAGTTGCAAGTTGTTGTGCGGCAGTTTATTTAAATTACACAATTAACTGCATAATCTAGCTAGGAACCAGCAGCCAGCAAAAGTAACTAACAAATGGGTAAAGCAACAGTCGAGTTACTTCTCGGCTAAAGCGAAGATAATTTAATTTAAGAGCACAACTTTTGCCTCTAAGCGAGCTGCAAGCCAAGAGTGTCAAGAATGAGGACACAGAGGCGACAGATCGACGTTCAAAAAGCGAGGGTTGATTTATGACTACGAAAAAGGATTAATTTAAAAGTTATAAAAGGTATTATTATTATTATTAACCCAATACATTATTTATTTATTATTATAAGCTTTCCTTGCAAGGTGTAAAACTCCTTTTCTTATATTAAGTAATATATCTTCATGTTCTGCATGATACAAGTTTTGATGTAAGGCATTAAACCATATACTTTTCCATATATTTAAATATTTAATTGACATTTCACACAAAATGTTCCCGAATTCTGTTGAAAATAGAAATTCAAATAAAATGTTTAAAAAACACTCAGTGTTTCCAAGACGCTCAATATCAAATATATATATATATATATATAAAAGGCAGCCCTCGAAATACAATACAATATTCTAGTATATGTGAACGGCTGTGCAGTAGTGCTACGGCTAGTAGCTTGTACTTTATAGATAGCTTGCTCATCAGACCCTAAAAACCCTTCCATATGGCGGCTGCCCGGCTCTCTGTACGTGTGTGTGTATGTGTTTGTGTATTCGTGTGCTTTCAAGCAGCTTAAGTCGCTTACACTGTCACCTGACTGACACACATACACACCAATCCTAACACCAGCACACACACACACAGACAATCTAGTTGGAGACGTATACCGAGTGCCGAGTGTGGAATTTCTCGGCTCTTTGCCCATCCTGAGTGCTTTTCGACCTAAATAAGGTGCCTGCCTAACATTTTTTTTTTGTATTTCTCTTTTTTAAACAATGTGCTTAGGGGAGAAGGGTGAAGATTCCTTGTATTTGCAGATGTATGTTTGTGTGTGTGTGTGTAAGGGGTTCTAAGCTTCTTACAATTTCAAGAAATTTTCGAGCACACATCACGCTCTCACACACACACACACACACACATAGAACGTTAAACACGTTTTATTTGACACAAAAATATTTGCTATTTAGTTCACTTTGTGCACTAAATACAGAAAAAATATTTAAAAATCCTTGTAAAAATGTTTGAGGATGAACTTTAAATAGTTAAAGCAAGAATATATCTTTTTCAAGCTTACTTATACAAATTGGTTATAAACTAATATATATACATTTAATGCCATTTTGGTCAAGTTTGCAAGTATTTAATTAATTAAAACCCACTTTCGCATATGGCGCCAACTTTTTATTAAGCAATTACTTTTTTTAAAAGCTTGTTAAATTGTTTATATTGCCAATGCAAGACTAGCAAAAAGTGCACTTCAAGGATATTTTCTCGAACGAGCTAACCAGAGTAAAGCCAAAAAACATACATTAGTTCTGTGAGTGCTTTGCTTTATTTCATATTACTTATTTATCAACCCAGAACACACTCCAACATAAATCTTAGCAAGTGAACAGTGAAAACAACATCTCGTGATTGCATTTGAACTTTTCGCACTTTTCGCTGGGGATATATGTTATGTATGCATGCAACTAACCAGCGCAATCATCGGATAAACAATGTATGGCATTTGCAACAGATACTTTCATATACATACATAGCTCGCTAGTGAAGTGAATGCTGATTTTTTAAGCGCTCGTGTTTTATAGTGAACATTGTGCTGAAACAAAGCAGCCTTCCGGAACATTGCACAATAATATGGCACAACAACAGCTGTATCAAAAACACACACACACACACGTCGCAAACTCAAAAATAGAGCGCCAAATATACCTACAAACAAAAAAGGCGACACCAACTCAAGCCCCGCAAAATGATGTCCTGCATCAATGGAAACATAAAAAAAGGGGGAAAAACAAACTAAGCGGAGCACTTTGTTCGTCACTTGTCAGGCAGTAAAAGCAAATTACTTAAAGTTCATTGCTTTAAGCGTGTGGGCGTGGCACTTCGCTTGGATTCACTCATCGCTGTTGCCATTGAGCTGATGATGGCTGATGAGCGATGACAGGACGAGCACTAGAGCCGACGAGCAACCATCTACATTTATTTCATTTGCTGTCATTGTGCTGTGCAACATCAACTGAAACACAAAGTAAGCTGAAAGATCTAAGTAACAAAATGTATATTTGAAAAAGTCATAAAGCGAGCATCTTTAAATGATAACGCAAAAGTCCTGTTACTGATTGTAAAGAATAAAATGATTGACAAATTAAAGTTATTGAAAGTAATGTAATAAAAACTCATAAAACAATGCACTTAAAGTCATTTGAGCAATGTAACGAACCAGCTTTGAGAGGAAGGAATGCAAAAGTAACAAAAAAAAAAGCGAGTTAAACTAAAAAACACAAAAGGGAAGGAAGTAAGAGAAATAAAACAACACTGCAAACAATGCAGCGACAGCAATACTGTAAAAGCCAGATAACCAGAGCATAAGAAAATGATTGCCGTAAAATAAAACTCTTATGTGAATTGACAAAAAGTATAGGTAACCTTTCAATACTTAAATTTAACTCTTTAATGCATAAAGAACAAATTTCATTTGCGTGAAAATGTAAACGAAAGCAAAAAATAAAAGAGAAAGAGCAACTGAAATAAGTGTTAAGACCTGTCCTCTTTTCGGAAATAAGCTGACAATTTTTGCCTTTATCCATCGATCAATTTTGATGTGTCCCAAAGGACAACCAATCGACTGAGTATCCGATGCCTAGGCTGGAAACACTTTATGTGAATGATTGGAGCTGACCGAAGACATTTTTGTTTATATTTAATGAACAGGATTTGGCCTTTTCCAACAAAGAAACACAAAAACTGTGTCACAGCTACACTCTATAGATTTTCTTGATTTAATATATTCTTTATTTATTAATTTTTTCTGTTACCTGTGTAGCCTGTTGTCCCCCGTTTAATTATGCACGAAGTGAAAGAAACTTTGCTCATATTCTATGCGAGCGGTTTCTGCTGTCGACACAAAGTTTGTGTGCCACGCCCACTTTTCAGGCGATTGGACTTACTCGTACACATATGCATACATATGAGTATTTTAGTAATATATGCAAGAATTCTGGCGCACAACTTTAAATGAAATTCATCCTACCCCTACTTCCTTCCTTATTTCCTCACACACTCACTGACATTTTGGGGTGTGGGTAAGACTTAGAGCCGGAAAGCCAATAAATCAATGACACATACTGCGGCCCTTTGGCTACGTCTACTGAAGAAAAGTTCAAGGCCACAATCCTACTTGATGCCGCCACAAATACGCCAATCATGTCATACGTAATGCATGACTTGTGTTCAGTTGGGAAGGGGTACGGCAAGGGTGGCTTCTGACCCATGGGGTCTAGTAAGCGTTAAGCGGTAAGCAAATTCTCAGCAACAATTCACTCTATAGCTTTCTATATATATATGTTTGTAGCTTTCTACATAATGCTTGACCAAGTAGACAATTTTGCGCACTTTGCAGCTAAACAAAACTATTTCACAACTCGTGGGACCAGTCGCTAAAACTTTTCCCATTACCCGCAAACGGGTCAAAATTATGAGAGGTTGGGAGAGAGAGTAATGGCGATGCCCTCGAACAGACCAAAAGGAAAACAACATATTTTTGGGGTCCGCAAATTAAATAATAACAAGCGCTAATTAAATTTTAGTCAAACGATTTTAAATATTTAAGACAATTCCAAAGTAATCAGGATTTTAGTTGTAAGTGAAGTGTAAACTATAACTAAAAATGTTGCTGTGTGAACTAATTTTAAACTTTTATAAAATTCATTAGAATGCATTTAAAACAGTTCAACTAACAAATTAAGTTGATGAAAACTTTGAAAATAACTTTTGACCTTTGTTTAATTACTTTTTAATGTTGAGTAAACTTAAATAAATTTAGTAACAACTTAAACTTTTTAATTTAAACAAGTAAGAAGGCTCTAGTCGAGAAATCCCCGACTAGACGATACCCTGTACTATACCTATTTACCAATACTATACCCTATACTCATCCTTAGAGCCTCGTATCCAGCAAGTCTAGCAATCTGTATATTTGACTATGGCAATATAGCGTCCCTGTTTTTGGGCGGCACAACTTAGTTCACATTTGTTGTTATAGGTCCAGCCATTGCTGCCACACACAGGTTGCAAGACACGAGAACATCGACAAGTTAGCTCAACGGCGACAGAGGTGAAGGCAATCACGCAGAAGATAAAAAGACTAAAAGATCGCATTTTGATGAGAACTGAGCGAATATTAAGATAGAACTAAAGTTTTACATCAAACATTGGAATTGTTTTATACAAAATGTCACCAAAACAATTACGTTACTAAATCGGCATATATAATTTAATAAATGCATTTGTCACAGCTTTACTTCTTCCCACCAACACAAATTAAACGGCGAGACAAAAAGTTTAAAGTTAAACAAAGTAGGTAACAGGCACAAGGAAGCATCTGCGAGCCCATAAAGTATATATCTTCTTGATCAGCATCAACATCAGAGTCCATATAACCTAGTCCGTCTGTCCGTCCGTCGCGTACGCGTACACACACACAGACCCACACACAAACATACTTGCAAGCACTGACTGTACGCTTAAAGTATGGGGTTCAGGGTATAGTCTAGTCGGGATTTCTCGACTAGAGCCTTCTTAGTTGTTATACCCTGAACCCATTGAAAATGGGTAAAAAGGGTATAATGGATTTGTGCAAAAGTATGTAACAGGCAGAAGGAAGCATCTCCGACCCCATAAAGTATATATATTCTTGATCAGCATCAACAGCCGAGTCGATATAGCCATGTCCGTCCGTATGTATGAACGCGTCGATCTCAGAGACTATAAGAGCTAGAGACTCCAGATTTGGTACATAAGCTCGCCTAATCCCTAGGCAGTACAAGTTTGTTTTAAATTTTCGATAACTCTTCCCGTTTCCGATATACACATGTGATCGATAACAATAAAATCTTGAATTCAGAAATCTATGATGCAGTTTGAAACATTAGACAAAATAATGATAATCTGTGAAAATTTCTTTGAAATCGGTTAAGAATCACCGGAGATATGGAACATTGAAGTTAAGAAAGTATGCATTATACGCCTACACACACACACATACTTGCAAGCAGTGACTGTATACGTAAAGAATACGGTTCAGGGTATCGTCTAGTCGGAATTTCTCGACTAGAGCCTTCTTACTTGTTTTATATTATCATTTTATTTATTTAACGGCCAAAAAATAAAATTGTCAACTATTCAAATCAATTTTTACATTTGACGCAACGTAAGCGATTATTTAGCTTGGCAGCCTTTGCAATATAGTTATTGTTCGTTGTATATATTATGTACGTACACATATATAAAATCAAAGATCAGACGTACATTGGACTTCGATTGGCATCGGCACGCGTGGCGATAAGTGAAGCTTGCTTGGCATGCTATTGCTAAGCATGTTTACGCACATCAAGTCGAAGAATCGGCGTATAATGTGTGTTATGTATTTGTGTGATTGTCATCAAGGTGCCAAAAAATACTGTACCCTGGCTGTGG
Organism: Scaptomyza reducta; assembly: GCA_035044485.1. NCBI lineage: Eukaryota > Metazoa > Arthropoda > Insecta > Diptera > Drosophilidae > Scaptomyza > Scaptomyza reducta. The sequence continues at coordinate 364,347 of JAWNNV010000045.1, forward strand.
ATGTAGAATTAGATTAATTTAGTTTTTTGTTACTAATTTAATTACTAATTTTTTTTTATTTTACCAACATTTTTTTTTTGTGCCACATATCTGAATTTATGAATAAAATATTTGTTTAATATATAATAAAACGTTCTATGTTTAATTTGCGAGCGACCACAGTATTATTATTTCTAGCAATGGAATATGACGTCAGACATTCTGATAAGCTTTCGTACGCAAAAAAAGTCAAGGTCAGTTTCCACCCGGAACTTTTATTTTAGTCCATTTAGTTGTCACTAGTATATAATAATATATATATATGCAAGATCGGTCAGAGGTCGTTGCTCATAAATAAAACTGCTGATAATCGCAAAGAACTTCCAAAGACGAGGTTTCTTCTTTCGTTTCAAAATCCGTTTTAGTTAGTACAATATTTTTATAGCTGTGCAGCAAACACAAATTAAATCGCGAATTAATAATTTAAAATGAATCTAAGACTTTTCATAATTATATTAATAACCTTAATACCAATGTCATGTTATGGATCGTTTGTTGAATCGGTTAGTACCACAAATAAACGTAGTATCAAGTGAAACTAATTTTGTGCTTTAAACAGTGCTCAAAGGAATCTAGGGAACAGGATGAGATATGTGGAAAGTATTGCTATAAGGTAGTCAAGCCGTTGCTCAGTTATGCAGCCAGTGTTCGGATAAAGGAAGAACAGTTTGTAGAACATCAAAAGAAAATCCTAGTCCACGAAGCGACCATAAGTAAACTTGAACTCCAGTGTGCCTTAAATAATGAAAATGAAAAAAAAATTGGAGACTTACAACACATAACTACTGATCAAATGGGAGACTTACAACACATAATAACTGATCAAATGGGAGATTTGAGAGACAAAATCCATAATCAAGGGGAGACTTTAGTAAAATTTGACGAATCTAACAAACAAAACCATCAACAGCAACAGGCATCAAATGATGGAATTAAAAAACTAGTTGGAGACTTAGAAACTAAAATTAAAGATCTAGAGATCAAGCTGAATGTATTTGAGATTCAAAAGCAGCAAACGGAAGATTTGAGAGACAAAATCCATAATCAAGGGGAGACTTTAGTAAAATTTGACGAATCTAACAAACAAAACCATCAACAGCAACAGGCATCAAATGATGGAATTAAAAAACTAGTTGGAGACTTAGAAACTAAAATTAAAGATCTAGAGATCAAGCTGAATGTATTTGAGATTCAAAAGCAGCAAACGGAAGATTTGAGAGACAAAATCCATAATCAAGGGGAGACTTTAGTAAAATTTGACGAATCTAACAAACAAAACCATCAACAGCAACAGGCATCAAATGATGGAATTAAAAAACTAGTTGGAGACTTAGAAACTAAAATTAAAGATCTAGAGATCAAGCTGAATGTATTTGAGATTCAAAAGCAGCAAACGGAAGATTTGAGAGACAAAATCCATAACCAAGGGGAGACTTTAGTAAAATTTGTCGAATCTAACAAACAAAACCATCAACAGCAACAGGCATCAAATGATGCAATTAAAAAACTAGTTGGAAGCTTAGAAAATAAAATGGTTGATCAAGAGGCGGCAACAACAAAACTTCAACAGCAAGACGCCTCAAAAGATGAACAAATAACTGAGCTCAAATCCGAACACAATTCCAATATTAAAGAAATGGCGAAAAGAGATACTCAACTCGCTTTAAATGCTGCTAAATTGAACAAACTTGAATCAAAGTTATCAGAATTGCAATCCAGTTCTATCTCTTCAAACTGTCTGGGTAAATCGACCGATGTGTATACGTTGAATTTGCCCAACATTGGGACGTTCCCTGCTCCTTGTGACTCCAAACTGGCAGATTCTGGTTGGACTGTAGTTCAGCGTCGAATTGATGGCAGTGTGGACTTTAATCGAAATTGGGATGAGTATAAGGCAGGCTTTGGAGACTTGCGTGGAGAGTTCTTTTTGGGACTGGAGAAACTTCACTTGCTGACACAATTTGAGCCCCACGAATTGTATATACATCTTAAAGACTTTGACAATGCAACTAGATATGCCAAATACAGTCACTTTGTTATTGGCAACGAGGCAGATTCGTATGAGTTAAAAAAGCTTGGAGATCATTCTGGAACTGCTGGTGATGCATTTAACACGCATATTAACATGAAGTTTTCGACAAAAGATCGGGATAATGATATATATAACAGTAGTTGTGCGAAAATTTATAAATCTGGTTGGTGGTTTAAAAGGTGTACTTCTTGGTAATTAACGCAAAATATATTTATTTAGCATTTTCAGCCAAGTTAATTCATTTCTATCTCTCTCTCAATTTTATAACTTTAGTAATTTAAATGGACAACATACGAAAACTTCAGGATTACATAGTCTCAAAATTTCTTGGAATGATTGGCATTTCAACCCAATTAAATTTGTACAAATGATGATCAGACCAATACTTCATTAAGGAATCAATCTCTGTATATTTCTTAATTAAAATATATAAAGTCTTTTGCAATTTTAAAGCTTAAAGGAAATATTTAACATTTCATAAATATTTTTATTAAAAAATAATACTTTGTAAGCATATGCAATGAACAACTGAGTAAGAGTCTCAAATAAATAAATCAGATATTTTTCAATATTGACACGTTTATTGGTAAGCATTCTCCCTAAAAAAAATCGTAGTACCAATAAAAAGCATTTCCAATTCTCAATCAACACATTCTTCACATTTATTGGATGCTCGCTGTAGATTGTTAGTCTTATCTTTTGTTGTCTGTCGACTCGCTCTTAGCTGTCGAAAGTCATATACGTAGAAAGTAGATTTATATACATATGTAGGTAAATGAAATTAGAATAAACAAATCATCTTATCGATCAGAGGTCGTTGCTCATAAATAAAACTGCTGATAATCGCAAAGACATTGCAACGAAGAGGTTTCTTCTTTCGTTGCGAAATCCGTTTCAGTTACTAAAAAATTTGTATAGCTGTGCAACAAACAAAAATAAAAACAATTCTATTGATAACTTTAATACTAAAGTCAGGTTATGGATCGACTAGTGAATCGGTTAGTATCACAAATAAACGTAGAATAAAGTAAAACTAATTTAGCAAGACGTACAAAAGATGCAAGATCGCTCGAGATAAATGTGATCAACGTGAAGATGCCCTGCCTTTAAGGCAACCAAAAAGTTAGCTGAACGCTAAAACTGATTATTATTTCTTCCAATAATAAATTGAAATATTTTTGAATTTCGTGTAATTTTGCAGCGAAACTCGATTTTATTCTTCTTAGTGATTAAGGATGGTTACAGGGTATTTATAAAAATAAAACAAACTAATTAACAGCTGGCAAAGACAAATGATTCTTGTTCGCGAGTGAAAATTTGCATACAATTCTAATTTTTCACTCGCTTAATTTCTTAGCGGTTTTTATACACTGAACCCATTAAAAATGGATAAAAAGGGTGTAATGGTTTTGTGCAAAAGTATGTAACAGGCACACGGAAGCATCTCCGAGCCCATAAAGTATATATCTTCTTGATCAGCATCAACAGCCGATTCGATATGAACGCGTCGATCTCAGAGACTATAAGAGCTAGACACTCCAGATTTGGAACATAAGCTCGCCTAATCCGTAGTACAAGTGTGTTTCAAATTTTCGATAACTCTCCCCGTTTCCGATATACACATGTGACCGATAGCAGTAAAATCTAGAATTTGGAAAACTTTGAGACGGCGTTTCAAACATCAGACGAAATAATGATAATCTGTGAAATTTATTTATTTATTATATCGGTTGAAAAACACCGGAGATATAGAGCATTGAAGTTAAGAAAGTATGCACTATACGCGTACACACACACATACGTACAATCACTGACAGTACGCGTAAAGTATAGGGTTCAGGGTATAGTCTAGTCGGGATTTCTCGACTAGAGCCTACCTAATTGTTTTCATTATATTTCTCAGATAACTTTGATTTGCTTTGACTCGAGTCATAACCGCTAATGGTTGTATGTCATTATTGATAATTTGAAGCGGCATATTACCGTATTTTTTCTTTAACCACCTCCTTAACTTTTTGTGTGTGTGTGTGTGTGTGTGTGTGTGGGTGGGTGGGGCAATCAATAAAAGAAATTTACAGCAATCAGTCGGGCCAAAAAACAATTAATAAAATACAATGGCCACATAAAATGGAGATGGCAGCGCCATAGGCTGAGATTGTCGAAGAACGCACAAACATGGAATGGGATTGACCCAAATGAACTGACTTCTGTTTCGGTTGTTGTGTGTAACTAACTAACTTTTTGGCCGACTGCGTGTCTCAGTTATTATAAATAATGCAAGGCAATCGATTTATTGACTGGTTCACATTGTGCCGAACACAAATACCAAATGCCAAAGTAGTTGAGCAGTGGAAGAAAAACAGAAAACTGAAATGAGTCGACAGACGTCACACAAAAACTTCCATAGAGTCCAAAAAGGCAGTCGTTTCAAGGCAAATGGGACAATAAATGGCCTTTTTATGAAGTGTTTAATGGATGTTAAGTAGAAACGTGTGTGTGTGTGATTGTGTGTGAAAGTCGTTATGCGAACGCTTAAATGTGCGTAAGTGTCTATGGTCTTATCTATTGAACACTTGGCTGCCCAAGCAACTCAGCTCCAATGCCATCTTTGGGAATTGAATTGATTTTTTCTTTGCTTTTGGCTTCCTTTCCGTTTTGGTTGTTGGCATAATTGCCGAAACATTAACTCAATCATTTGCATGATGCGAGAGGATACTCAACTGTGCTAGTACATAAAAATATATCTCATTTTACTATATAGATATATTGTCATTGCTTACGCAGGTAAGTGTCGTAAGTCCCTTTTTTGCCCATTGCCAAGTGCTCTGCAAGACGAACATGAAACTAAAGCAATCCCATCAACTAAAAAGCATCTCAACTTGCGTGTTTGTCTGTCTGTGTGTGTTTGCCTTTCTTTGTAAGTACGTATGTGTGTCTCATTTGAGTTGTGGCAACTAAGGAGCTTGCTGCAAATGGCAGCACTTAAGTTCCACCCCAATCCAGCCAGACAAGCGCATAAAAATGGAAATGAAATGCCAAAGCAGCACCAGCAGCAGTAACGCGACAGGCGACCAGTTTTTGCTGCCACAATCAGCAAACCTCCTACCCCTACTCCTTGCACCCTCTCGCTGAGGTATGCACTGGGCAAATGATAAATTGCTGGTGCGATGAGCGCAAAATTATTGCGGCTTGATTGCATTAGTGGCCATGAAAATGAAAATGCGCTGATTTGTTTAACTAGACATACTAAACATACGTACCATAAATGCCCCAGCGGACAAGCGCTGTTGACGCCAACGGGCAAACGGATATGGCTACGACAACGACAACGACAACGACAACGTCAACGGATATCAGTATCATGGCAGCTAAAATGGCGGGCAGCCAATTAACGGCGACAACGGTGACAGCAGCGCAGTTAGCGACACTCGAGCCACATAATCCCCTCACACCCTCCCGCAGCAACTTAGCAGCTTAGCATACAAAGTTTGCCACACAGCGGCAAAAGTTTTTCGACTTTGCGGTTTAGTTTGCAAACACAAATATTGAATTATACGCATAGTTCAACCGTAGTTCATCTCTCTCCGGGGACATTTCGGAGCCTCAGCACATGATTACCTGTTAGGAGATCCCAGTGATTTATAAACAGCGAGATATCTATATACAACGTGTGTTATTTATGTATTATGCTGCTGAGGCTCATTTGCAAGAATTTGATAGCATCATCATTATTATCTAAAGCACCTGTTTCTCTGTCAAAGCATAAAGGGCAAACGTTTAGAAGTACAAAAATAATGGCAGAAAAAAAGAAATAAATTCAAAATAATTTTTTAATTTATTTATAAACTTATATTTTTAAATAAATCGATATAAAATTATAAATACTACAAAAATATAAATAATATTAGAAGTAAATTAATTTTTGATTATGATGCCTTTATTTTTATAATTTTTATAAATCTTTTGTAAATGGGTAAAAAGGTATAATGGTTTTGTGCGAAAGTATAAAGTATATATATTTTTGATCATCATCGACAGCCGAGTCAATATAGCCATTTCCGTCCGTCCGTCTGTCTTCCCGTGTCCGATATACACATGTGATCGATAACAACAAAATCTTGAATTTGGAAAACTTTTAATATGCGTTTGAAACATTAGATGAAATAATTCGAATTTGTGAATTTTTTATTGAAATAGGTTGAGAGACACCGGAGATATGGAACATTGAAGTTAAGTCCAGTATGCAGTATGCGCGTACACACACTTGCAACTCGGCGTAATGCTGGATACGAGGCTCCAAGGACAAGTATAGGGTATAGTATGGGTATATGTATAGTACAGGGCAACGTCTTGTTGGGATTTCTCGACTAGAGCCTTCTTACTTAAACAAAGGTTTATAATAGCAATTCAAAAAGGATTGCGGTTGGCAATGTTTCAACGTTTATTGAAACCGCTGAGTTGGTAATCACTAATCATTAAGCCAGAAAAGTGCTGTTGACCAATGATTATTTGCTTGAAGATGTTTGAACAATTGGTCGTTGTTGTTGCCTATCTGCTGCAACCTTCATGAATCTTCCTACCCTAATGGCTTTTTTCACCCTTATTTGCGCTTGGTTGTTTCAAGATCATTTGTCATCTTTTTATAGTTACCTAGACCACAACTTTGCCAGAGTTTTTATATCTCTTTGCTGTTTGAAGTCATTAGGAAACGCCAAGGACATTAATTGTGGCCACATTTATTATTTGTCAGGACCAAAATGAAGGCTCTTAGGTCTTTAGGTGTTTTCACATTAGTCACATCTCAGTTTTTATGAGTGTATCTATACTTCGCATAGCTTTATAAATACGTTTATTGCATTCATTGTTTCTTGGCATTTTTTGTGTGCTGCAACTTTCTGCTGACTCTTTCGTATTGCATAACAAAAAATAAGAAAGGAACCTTTTCAGTTTTATTTCAGCACTAGGCAAACTTATATTACTATATATATAGCATACTGCAGCAAGGTTAAGTTTTGCCAATCTTGCTCTTTAAGCTGCTGAGCACTTTTTGACGCAAGTGCCACATTCAGCGGCAACTTTGATTTGAGTAGCCAGCAAACATGGCTATGGTAATATACCGCTACAAAAGTAGCTGAATATGTGTGAGTGTGTTGCATACTTTCCACTTTAGAGATATGTTTGCCGTGCACAAATGTGCGAGCGAGGCTTAACGACTCGTCTTCGGCGCTAAGCCTACTTTGGCCTACTTGATGATGAACGAGGCAGGGCACAACATACACGCGTATGCAGTTAGCCGGCTCCAGCAACGTATGCCACTTGAAGCATATATTTCGCACGAAAATGTTCGTTGCAGGCAAGCAGCTGCCTCAACTTGTTAACCTCCTTTTCATGACGCTGCATTATACGGACAATCAACGCCTCTTTAACTGCTCGTTCGCTGCACTCCTTCTATCAACACATTCAGGCGTCGCCGCCGTCGGAAACGAGCGAAAGCAAAATATTTTGAGCAGAGCATTTCGCTTGCTAGACTAACACACACACATACACATACACACTGCTCTGTCGTTTACCCCTTTTGGCAACGGCCCACATGAAATTTCAATTAAAACTGTTTTTCGCCTTACACACACATTTGGTTTATGCTGTCGTTCTTGTTGTTAGGCGGTATTTTTGTATCTTGACAGCTTTTCCCGGCCTGCAAAATTAACAACTCGTGAAATATGCCACAGAAAAGTACGCTTTGTTTTTTAGCCATTTGAACGTCTCACTCCACACTCCTAACGCCCTTGACAACCATAAGACGCCTGACAACAACATGGCCCGAGGCTGCAATTTAATCACCTCACAATACAAGAACAGCATTTTAAACTAGAAGCAAATGCGTATTCCATTTAAAGTGTGTGACTGTGTGCGTGTGCATATAAATATTTAAAATGTTTAGATTTGTTGCCTGGCTACGCTAATTGGCTCTTTAATTGGTAAAATGTGCCGCATTCAGGTAAAAAGACATTCTCTTTAAGTCTAAAGGAACTAACAGACCATAAAAAAAGTCAATTCGAGATGTTAATTTAAAGCTAAAGTTGAATTTTGTTTAAATTTTAAACCCTTTTCTTATTCACATCACTTTCTGGCCCCACTTACTTGCTTAAGCCCCAACTTAGTGCTATAAACATGTTTTTGACACCTCATTTCACGATTACGTGCGGAGATGTGTTAGTTGTCTCTCGAGGCTCCAGGCATCAAATAGTAGTCCCTTAAATGAGCCTCTCAATATGCATGACACATGGCTTAAGTGCGTAATTATGGCGCCAATGGCGAATGGCGAATGGCGACAGGCCGCAAGGCCACGTGCTCTCATCAACAGCCATTCTGGCCACGAGGCGTATGAGTTATGCAAAAGTAACAAAATGTAATCATATTAGCGCTCATTTATTAACATACTCACATGAAATACTGAAGAGCTAGTAAGAACAAACCTTGAAATAAACACTTACGACAATTAAAACGATTTCTGCACAACGATTACTTAAAAATGTTTCTTGGCAAGAATTTCCCAATGTGTATAGTATGGAGATTGAATTGAATTGCAAAACTTTCAGGCCAAGTGAAGAGGAAATGAAAAGTGTATATTGACAACTATACAACGATGAAAATTCATTTTCCGTGCCATTCCTGATTCGAAGAAAAGGCATTCAATGCGGACTCAGTTCAAAGTGTGCGTCTCAGAAGTTTCCTTGCGACAGGCCAACTGTGCACAAACTATTATAAAATCATCACAATGGAAATGTATAACTTTTGACGTTGCCAAACAAAACGCATAATAGATGGCAAGGCAGCAGGAGGCTCAAGCATCTGGCACACATACATAGTTAAAGTCAGAAAAACCAAAAGCGAAGGATGTGGCAAATCATTCGCTTGCCATTGTTCAAGCACTTCAAAAGTTCAAAGGCCATCCAGAGAGAGTGAGAGACAATGTGACTTAGGCTTGAAACCTGCAGGTGATTAACAGAAATCTGCCAAATGCCAAAAGACAGCTGCCATTAATTACCACTGCAGCTATTGAAAAATGGTTCAACATTTGCTAATTAATTTTTGATAATTATCTGGAAAAGTTTCTCATGGCCCTTCTGCTTGGCCGCTGCAACATTGAAATTGAATAATGAGCCAAAGTAAATCTTACCTTTTCACGTTATAAACAGAGTCCACAATGCTAATTGGAGCATTGCGCACAGAAATATACGCAAACAAAAAAAAAAACAAACTAACAACAGCAGCAACCAAAAGGAGATCAAACAAAAAACAAAACAAAAAATAGCGAAACAAAATATTTTACTCTTTGCTCTATGCATTGCGTCTATTTCTCTATTTTGGCAGCGGCTACAAATCAAATAACAAATTATAAAGTTTTTCTCGCTACCTGGTAGAAGATTAAATACCCTTTCACTGAATTACTTTTAGCACATTTGCTAAATTGTTTTGAACCAAAAATAATTTTCTTGTTTTTAATAGTTTTAAGAAAATCGTTCACAAAATAATTGTTTTAAAATATGCAATTATTTTTTTTTTCCATCAAAAAGTTTCGTTTTAAGTAAGTTAATGCATAAAAGAAGAACCGCAAAAATAAATTCTTTGAAAATCCCATAAAAAATATAAAATACCAGAACAAAAAAACATTTATAAACAAACTATTCAGATTTAACAAAGCATTTAAACTCTACAGTAAACAAAATGAATATGTAGCCAACCACGTCTTTGAAATCGCATCATTGTGCTTAGTCTGCCAAGAGCATTGGCAACTTGGTCCAAAGTCGATGACGTTACCAATTTCATTTCACGGCCACTGCACAGAAACTGGCCAAAAACTATCCTTGACTTGTATTTGCATTATGCATGAATTTGGTTTGGGTTTTCCAACTGCAGAGGCGCCTGCAAGCTGACTAAAACACAGTAACTACCAAAAAGTATTGCTCAGCAGCTCAATGCATTGTTTCACACTATAGAAAGAGAACTAGAGAACGGATCTTGTGACAACAATAATATATATCGTTTTGAAACTCGTTAAAGGCATAAACCGCATGTTGTTAAATACCTACACACTTTTCTTAACACAGTATATTTTAAAATTTTTAAAATTATTTTAAAGATACTTACCCAACTTTTCCTCAAGTGTCCAATGTCAAATAGGACTGCAGTTGTTTTAATGGATTCTATTTTAGTATTTAATTGAGTTTCGATTCTTAAATAATAATAACTGGCACACTTGTTCGTTTATCGGTCTGTAAATTATTGTGACTTATATTGCTTCTGGATTAGATGGCCTGTAATAAAATCATTCGAAGTTAATTGAACTGGGAGCTTCACTCAAATCGACAGCGATGTTATTTTGAAGCGTTCGCGAAATCAATTTCGTTGCTCGTTGAAAAGAAATGGGAGAGTAGAAGTAATTTGCGCTGACACATGTGTCGTATGAACAATATTTAATAAGCAGTTCACTCAAGATAACATGTATCACTCATACGTCACGTTGCCAAATTGCTTGCCCCGTCAACAGATGCTACACACACATACAACACGTGCACTTGACATTTAGTGTGACAAGTTGCAGAGCCCCCAAAAAAAAAAACAGAACACAAAAAATATAAGACAAACAAATACAAAAAGAACAACAACCACATCCTGTGTATACAAAAGCCGAGGGACCAAACGAACGAACACAAAAAATTCATAAAAATTCAAAACAGATAGCAATCAATGACGTAGTCGATATTGGTTTGAGTTCGAGCCGTCAGGCAAGCAAGTCGATGTTGCACAGTGGTCCACAATGTATGCAAAGTGTTTGTGGGAAAAAACAAAGAATATTTTTGAATAATAAATAAAAATAATAAATATTTAGCGGTTTTTTCAACAAAGATTTACCAAATTTCATAACTTTAATATTTTTAAACTGAAGAAAGCATTTACATAATAAATTATTTCATTAACAAAACAATTCTTGTTGAAATTATTTCGAAAATTAAACATTGTTAAATATTAAATAATTAATTTGTAATAAATACAAAACATTTTAAGTAAATTTAATACAAATTCAACCACTGTGCCACATTTAGGTGCCATTGCGTGCCCAAAATGTTATTTCCTTGTCCTTGACGGAAATTGTCAAGTGCGCGTCAGGATCCTTTATCAGCTCCCCCGCCCCCTCTCCTGGCTGTACTGCCAGCAAAACGCTTCCTTGGATGATATCGTGCGAAAAGCGCAGCTGGTTTCCCATTGCCCATTTGGGTACGCACACTGTTCACCGTGCCGCCGCCAATCAATGAAAGTGAAGTGTCCCAAAAAGTAGAAATATTCAGGGACAATGGCGCGACTAAACGCGCTTTGCCAACTTCCTGCCCAGTTAGTTAACCTAATGACCGCCATTCATGACCACGTTTATGTCCCATTGAGCTTCTTCTAGCTTTACTGCTGTGGCTGACCAGTGCTTTGCCTGGGGTTCGCTGACTTTCTCTCGCTTGGCATTTGCTTTTTATGTGCCTTTTGTCAATTCATCATTACTTGGAAGGCGCATCCACAAAGATAATGTTTCAATTGTCGAACGTAAATGGCGAAAATGTGAATGCTTAATTTATCGCACAGAAAGTCGAGGAGAACAAAACACGCGAGTGAAATAGTGGCGGCACTTTTTGTCTGCTTTTCTTTTATTACTGGCCTCAGGAAAAGGTCGAAAATGAAAACATATTTCGATGTGGAAATGTTGTCAAGTTATGTCAGCAATGAAAAATTATTGCATAAATTAATTACGAGTAGAAAACTCAGAACGTGCAGGCAGGCTGGCATTCAGGCTGGCAGGATGTCGAGCCTATATTCTTGCCACGACGGCGACAAATAATTGAGCACGTGCCACAAAACACAGCCGAAGTAGGCAGCAAAGGCCGTCGTTTACGTCGCGTATACGTAATGTGACCTGCTGCTACTTGATTTAACTAATACATCGAAAAAGGCGCTATGTACACATGTATGTATGCATGTGTGTGTGCGTACATGTGTATATACAATTAATAACATGTGCATAAATAGCATAACTTTTGCTGTAAAGGTTTTTCGCCCCCTCCAAAATCGCTGCGACATGTAATTTAATTTTGAAAGCAAGCAACCGCCACGGAGGAGAATTCCCCGTAAATTATATGATAGCATTATGGCAACGGTTCACGTACACACATACATAAGCAGCTATCGCATGACGCTCGTTAATCAGTTCATCTTGCACTCTTCCAGGAATTTCAATCAACAACTTATTAAAAGTTACCCTTTTGAGCGCTTGACTAAGGCTGGTTGCTTACTGAGGCAGTGAAATGGTGGCGTAAAGGACATATTCCATTCTGATATACCTGATTCGTAGCACTCTTTCCGGCTATAAATATAAGTTAAAGTCAAGTTGTGATGAAATAATATCAGTTTAAAGTTCGTTTCTTTATTAAATGAATCCATTTAAATCAATTTCATGAAAATAAATATTTTAAAAAATGTTTAGCTTGTAAACGAAAAAGGAATCTTGACTGTAGCTCAATGATAAAAAAAAAAAATATTTATAATTTATTTAAGTAATGGGAGGGATAAAAATGATCGATACCAACAGTGGTATGAAAAATAAGTAAATAATTTAAACTAATACTTTTAAAACCCATAATCGATATTTAATGCCAAAGCAAAGTGATACAAAACGAACCTCTACAACAAACTACGAAGCACAACATTAGTTTGTACCTATTTCCAGCTAATGGTTTCACTTAGATATTCAATAAACTGATACGACAAGTAAATAGACTTCCCCATAATACTACAAGCTATTGATTTCTTAAATGTATCCACTGATGCATATGGTTCATTCTAATCAAAAGCAAATCAGTCAACGCCTCATTTGGCAGCATTGTCGACAGCCAGTTGACAGCTAGTCAGTCAGTCCGTCTGTCTCTCAGTCCCTCAGACATAGACACAGAGACGGCAACGAACGCATCAAATTAGCTGTGTTTGCTGCTGCATTGATTGGTTGGGCTCGACATATCAAAATGTGGCAACAACAACAAAAAACTATGGCAAATACCACAGTAGAACAAATACTAAGTACACACACACACTCTCTCTGTGTGTGTGTGTGTGTGTAGGCCATCCATCCATCACAGTCTAGGACACTTGTGCCCTGTCAATCTCGCCGAGCTCGCAGGTAACACACACAACTGTTCAAAATGTATTTTCGATATTATCGAACATTAATGCGTATTCATTTTGATTTGTTTTTGATTCATTTTGCATTTGTTATGTTTGCTTTCGCTTTCTGTACGTTTATTTGAGGTATGTGTGTGCGTGGGGGGAAAGGGGTAGGCGGATTTGTAAATAGCTGCACGTTGTCAAGGACAAGTTTATGGTTATTTTTGAAGCCATACAAACGCCAAGCCGAGCCGAGCCGAGCTTTGTTGCTGCAGGCGAAAAAGCCCACAACAACAACGACAAGCGTCAAAGCTAAACAACAAAAAGACAAAAAGGAAACTTTTCGTTGTGTTTTTTGGTTCTTCTTTTGTTGTAATTATACTGTTACTTTTGCCAAAAGTAAATTTAAATCAGAGCCACTTTCACTAGCCAAGTCATTTGTTGGCCTTCTTCTTCTTCTTCTTGTTTTTCACACTTTCAGTGCATATGTTATTTGTTTTTTGTTTTGTATGTTATTTTTACTTTTGCACTAGATTGAACGCGAGGACTTTTCTTTTGTCTAACACAAACACACACACACACACCGAGAGAAAGTAACACTCAATGTTGATATTGTTGTGGTTCGGCCTAGCACGTTTCAATGTTCTTTCTTATATATTTACAATATATATTCAATTGCAAGCGCTATCTGTACCGTTAGCTGCGATGGCATCCATACAACTGAAACTGAAACGCAACTTTTGCCGACGCCAAAGCATTTTCAACTGCCGGTTGCACCATGTGCTTCGAACATGTTGCAAGCGGTATTATTGTGTTGTGTTTTGGTTCGTTGTGGTTCCATGCGGCGTATGCGTATTGTAGGTAACTCATCATTTGCCTTCGAAACCTAACAATGCAGCGCATACAAATGGCCCACTTGACTGAGACTCTATCAGCTGACTTCAGAGTGTAAATGTGTGTGTTTGTGAGTGTGTGTGTGAGTGTGTGTGTGTGTGAGTGTGTGTGTGTGTGAGTGTGTGAAGATAGGTGAGATTTGTGCGTTGCGTGTGAAGAGTTGAAAAATTGCTTACATATGAAAATGAAGTATACGACTTGTGTGAAGCCAGGTATAGAATTGATAAAGGCATTCATGAATGAATAAGGCTTGAGATTTTTTATCATCACTTTAGGATTTTCGGAGATCTTGTGTGTGGAATTGTTAAGGCTTGCAAAAAAGTAAACATTTTTTTTTTGATTTATTTCTTCAACGAAAATGAGTATATCAAATGGAAGAAAAGGAACTATAAGGGCTTAGAGGGTAAAGTTATAAGAGAAGATTTGTATACAACAACTTAGCTTGAACCAGTTTCTTTTCTATACATTGGTTTAAGTTTCTCATGACAATATTTAAAGTGTATCACAACTTCGTATACTTCCTTCTTTATCTTTATCTCATCCGCACAACATTCACATACAAAATGAATGATTCTTTTTGGCTGAATCACAAAGTGCTATCGATGATGATGCTTAAAGCTTGTGTCTGGGGCCCGCGCACTCAAGACATCAATTAAAGCAATGGGTTCAACAGAAATGCTTTTTCTTGGTTCAATTGAACCTACAAACGTAACTGGAACATCAGGACATGAGCGAATTCTCCAAAATCCTTGCCCCATTCCTGGGCTAAGCACTTAAATATGCCAGCTGAATGGGAATTATGTGGCATTGCTCGAATAGCTGGCTGGCACAGCGTGTCAAATGAACGATAAGCGAATATAACCCACTTGCCCCACCAAGTGGAAGTCTGCACTTAATGTCTGCTGTGGTTGTTGTCGTTTTTGTTGTTGTTCGCATTCTTGTTCTTGTAGTTAATAAAGCGCAAAACGGAAGACCGCAAGGCGCTGTCACAGCACCCAGAAGCAAAAGCAAAGAACAATCTATTTTACGTCAATTGGTTCATATTTTATAGGCTGAGCTCTGTGTATGTCTGTGTGTGTGTTTGTGTGTGGTGTAGTGTGAAGTGGAAACGAGTACGAGCACAAACTCGTTGCTTATGGCTTAATGACCGCATTTGTGGCCAGGGGCGTTAAGGTTTGTAGTAGTCGCTTCTTCGTCGACTACCAGACAACCACAAAATTAAATAAGTTCTGTTCACTAATATACTATATATACACAATGCCAATGCTTGACCCATAAAAGTTTAGTGGTTAACCAACAAGTTGGCCCGAAGTTAGTAGTTGACAGTTGGGGCACTGGGAATTCACATTGTTTGGTTTCTTGTTGGGTTGGGCCACAATTGACATGTCAGCATTTGCTTTTAGATCTGTAATAACTCTTAGCAATGATTGTCTATGCAGTTTGTCATGCATTTAATTAAACAGGAATCAAGTGCACAAGAATGTCAACACAAAAACCGAGAGAGAGTGAGAGAGAGAAGAGGCAGTGAGAAAGATAGAGATAATTTGATGGTTCGCTTTTGAAATGCACTTGCCAAAACAAAATTGTTTGACTAACTAAACTGATACAAAATTAATAAGCAAAACCATAAAATCGATCAAAACTTAGACAAGTCTAAAGCAACAACACATTAAAAGATTATTATTACAAATTTGGGAAGCGTTACTTAATCACATAGTTTTTTCTTATACTTATACTTTAACATTTAAAAATAATCTACTTTGATTTAAGTTAAAGTAAACCATTGTCAAAACTAACCAAATCAAAACGCTATAATCAACACCATCCTCTAAAATATATTTAAGTCAAACTCTTTATAAAACGTTAAACGTTCGAAACAAACGTTCACATCTCAGTCCATCCAACTACCGGCATGACTAAATTGATATGGCAGAATGTTGTCTCGCAAGCATTTATGTAAAATTGAAACCGGAAACAGCGCCCACAGCACAGCAAGCCATAGCATAACACAGCAGAACAGCAAAAGCACAACAAAGCGTAAAGTCGGCTACATGGAAGGCCAAGCAAGCAAGCAGACTGAAGACGACATCCGTGGGTCTGAGTCCGGATAAGACTGTAAGGGATGAAGGGATGAAGGGATGGTGGGGAGTGGAAACGAGGCGTACTGCGTCGTTATATAGCATTTGATTGATTGCCTTTTGGCCTATCAAAGCGGCAAGATACACGCATTTAGTTAGTTATCTGCGAGCCACCATGACGTATGCGTAATGTGATACATAACAAATATGCGGAACGCGTGACCGCCATTGCTTTCCGGCAGCAACGGCTGGTTCGGCGGGCTGGTTTACCCACATCAGCTCATCCTTCTCTCCTTTCCGGCCAGGGTCGCCAGCCAATTAATTTGCATCCTTTTACAGCAAATCGCTTTCAGGTGCAGCAAGGCGATAACTGTTTTTGTGTTGTGTCTGTCTGTGTGTGTCCTTGCACAAAGTATGTTTGTGGTAGTGAGTACTGTGTGTGTACTTTTTAATTATTATTTGCTTAAAAAACACGGGTACTTAGGTAAAGAATAACTTAATGCGGCAGCGAAATACCCTTATACAGTGACTGTACAACTGTAAGAGAGTTTGAGATTTTAATAATTTAATGAGAGAGGAGGCCCTGAAGAACTTTAACTATTTGCGTTCAATTTAACCTACTTTACAAACCAAATTAAATAAGATTCAAAAACAGTCTCAAGAGCATTGGAAGGCATTTACAGTTTTAGAGCGACTGAACAAGCTACCCATTCTTGCAAGTTGAGAGTTTTGATAAGTTGTTGTATAAGTTACAACTCATTTATGCCTTTCCATTTCAGTTCACATTTAAAGGGTATTTTTAAGTTATGCCTTCTCTACCATAAAACACATTTATTCTTAGAAACTTTCCTGCTAGAATTAAGTGCATGCTAACGGATGGCATTTTCATCATTCTGTTTACAACATTGGCTTTGTTTTTGGGGTCGTTGCTGCTGCTTCTGCTAATGAGTGTCGCTTGCAGACTCAAGTGTGTGTGAAGGCCAAAAGGGCTGCACTGCCAACCAAGCGCCACAGTGGGGCCGGAGTAGGAACCGGACCAACCATTACGCTAATGGCAAGTGACAACTTTTGCAAATTGGAATTACATGCATGCTGTGGTATTTAAGATATTTGAGTTTGGCAAATGAGTATTACGAGTGCAAGTACAAGTACACAAACACACAAACGTACTTACTCATATACCACAAATCGTTCAACACTTGGCAGCACTTAAACGCGGATAACCACATGATAAAATTAGACGATTAGCCGCTCTAAACGACCACAACACCAACACCAACACACACACACAAACACTCTCGTAGGCAGACCGAGGCTAGACTAAATAAACAGCACAGCTGGCGAGCCATGTGTGTGCAACGGTTTGCCCCGCTTGCCCCCACTTGACTCACTTGCCACAAGCCTTATCGAAGAGAGAATATTTCAAAACAAATTGCGCTATATCGCTAGCTATGTTTTTGTTTTGTCGATCTCTTTTTTTACTGCATTGTGCGCTGTTCTGGAAAATATTTGCCCTGAGAAAAATCGTTTGAAATTAGTTGAACAAAACATAACCGAAGTGCATAAAGATAAAAAACCAATAAATACTTGACGCCTTGCCTTGACACGAAACATAAACAAATCCATTGTGCTAGGGGATTTTTGTGTATGATATAATAGAACCAATGTTTAATCTTTATCAACGTTGATTGAAGAAACTTTTGTTGGGAAAAGATTTGAAAAAATATTTATCGAACAAATTATTTGGTTTTTAAACTGAATTTAGCTAGTTATAATATTCAAAATGCTTATTAAGCTTCTACCTTTTATTTTCTTGAGATAAGTGAAACAAATCTGATTAAAATATGTAAAATAATATTTAAAAGGAAACCAAAATTTAATAAAGTCAAAAACAACTTTAATAGATAAGTTTTTATTATGGAAATAATCTCAAAGCTATTTTTAAGAGTCACGAAATGTTTTTAGTAAACTTCTGACGAAGCAAAATCACATTTATATTGTATATATATATTTTTTTAATATTTTTTTCTGACACACGCACAGACCACATTCAATTTATAGCTTTATTCGTTTTGTTTTGCGGCTTGAGGATATTTTATCGCATATAGTGCTTAAACCACAGAAACAACCAAGCCAGCTGGAAACCAATGCAAATGCCTTTTATGCACCGAAAGCGATAAACGTTGTGCCTTTTACGAGAAGTAAACTCAGCAAAATGATTATTGGCAAAGGGGGAGCTAGTATTGATGGGAGGCGAGCAAACACGAAATTCTCACATAGTGCCAGCGCAATTCGAATGAAATATTAATTGTTTACTTTGGCGCAATGTTTGTGATGTGCAGCATTTTGTCGAGAAACGCAATTAGTTCGATTTCCATGCAAGAGGTGTAATAAAACAAAACACAATTACTAAATGCTTGATATTGAACAGATATACAAAGGGGGAGAGGGAAAAATAAAGAGGGAACTTAGGCAAAATGAAATGCTAATAAATTACAATTCAAAACAACAGCAACAACAATGACAAGTAGAAAATTGCCAACTTGCTTATCTCTTAAACAGTTAACAGAGAGGCAGGTGGCAGGGAGAAGAGAGAAACAACTCTGATACGAACCATGACACCTTACAGATGTGCTTTAACTTTAGCTCCACCTCCAGATCCATCAACGAACTGGTTCCACAGCTGCCATTTGATAAATTTTCATTTGAAAACTGTTGCTGTTGTTGTTGTTGTTGTTGTCGTTGCTGTCATTCGCCATGCGTAACTTGCCCCTTGGCGCCTGCCACAGGCAGCAACGAGAAAAAAAAAACATAAAATTACATTTTGCACACACAGTTGTGATTTTCATTAATTTAGTGTAAATATAACACATACATATTCCAGTTCAAGCGTGAGTATATATGCTCAAAAAAACTTCCAAATTCCAAATCAAATAACTTTTTTGGCCCCTAAAACTTTTATGCCGGAAACCACAAACAAAAAACGACTCGAAACAAAAAAGTTTGTCGACAAAAAAGGAACAAAAAATGTTTGAAATATCATCAGATGTTGCTGCTCGTGTTTGAATACCATTTAATATTTGGAGTGAAGAGGGACTTTCGAACTCAAAAACCACTAAAAATATATATTTAATAAAGTAAAATGTGAGGAAAAATAGATTTGTCCCATAAATTTATAAAAAGTTCATGAGGACTTGTACCTAATAACGAGTTATAGGGTATCATTTCAACAGAAGTCCAGTGACATCTTACTTAATTCCTTTTACGTTTTGTGTTCGCTTTTGTCATGGTTGCGCTTCTTGGCATTACGTATACGCAGCGTGAACTTTCTGTTACTCAGCTGCTGGCAACATTTGACTGCTTGCTGCCAAAACAAAGTAAGCATGAAATGTGCTTAGGCATCCGTTTGGCTTTCAAGTATAAACATTGTTGTTTCTGCAGCTTGCACTTGAATAGCATCATCAATGTGACCATAAAGCAATGAGTCGTTTGGACAAGTGTCATTAGTATAGCTGTATGGCTATAATTTAAAAATCAGTTACTACATCCATTTACTCTTCACATTGTAATTGAAACTTTCTGTCTATTTAATGCTTGCTGTCAAAATGATGGCAACTTTGTTGAGTAGTCAAAAATTGCAATAAAGTGTTCAAACTTTAAACAACAAAAGCTGGCAAACACTTTTATTTTTATGGTCATTTCTCCCGAAAAGTTGAAATCATTGCCGGATTACATTGTATGGCACGAATAATGGCGCTAAGCTTATGTATTATTCAGTGCCTTGAAGTTGAGCTGATGGTGCGGACAGCTGTCGCCGATTTTAATGAGACCTCGCTATGAATTCTATATCGGTGGTCAGTTTGGTACAGTATTATTTATATAGTATATTATTTTGGCTGTACTTTCAGAAGATTTCATTCGATCTGTCGAGCGTTTTGACAATTTAAAAGATGTTATTCATTAATGGGAAGTAAGAGTAGAAAATTAAATTTAAAAAGGAGTTACATGAAATAAAATTATGTAATAACAAATTTCTTATTTATACTTTATTTTTACGTATTTTTTCTATCAAACTCAAGGTAATAAATATTTAATAATCCCAGAATCGAGTTCATACCATAAATATGTGAAAGATCAAATTTTTCAATTCAATTAGAGTCTGTTATGTTTAAATTGCTTAGCTGCAAAGTTTGTTTGCTTTAAAATAACCCAATTACATTTCATATATATCATCTTCAATAGTTCAACAACTCGAATACACACTGTGCCCTATTTTGTGCAGATTAGAAGCCACGTTCATAGTATATACGTGATAATTGCGTTTACCTTAAATTAACGTCCCTAATGATGGCAATTTCTTGCATTAATTAGTAGACGTTTAAATGCCACTTAGTGGCAACTGCATAAAAAGCTGATGCATCCCCAATGCAACCAGCTGAAGGTCTCGCAACATGGCCATCGACAGTCAGCGCGCCTATCGTCCATTGTGGTTCTGCATTCGAGTCTTGTCGCCGACGCTTTTTGGTGCCCGATCACGTACGCTCCATGTGTATGTGGTGCTGGTTCATTTGCTGGTGACTTTCATGTTTCCAGTGCATCTGCTGCTGGGTCTGCTGTTGCAGGCAACACCTGCCGAGCTGTTGAAGAACCTAACCTTGAGTCTTACTTGTGCCTCGTGCAGTTTGAAGCACATCATGCACTTGTGGCATCTGTCGCGCATGTTGGAGATTGAGGCACTGCTGCAGCAGCTGGATAAATGCGTCCAGAGCGATGAGGAGCAACGCTACTACCGGGAGACCTTGCAGTGTCAAGTAAATCGCATCACTCGCTGCATTTATACTAGTTTTGCTTTCATCTACGTGCTCCTCATGCCCAGCGTCATCCTGGCTTTCAGTGCCGAACCTCGTGAGTTAATGTATGTGGCGTGGTATCCCTTCGACTGGCAAAAGAATGGCTTCAGCTATGGTGCTGCTTTTGGCTATCAGATCTTTGGCATTTGTGCTCAAGGCTTGCAAGCCTTGACAAATGATATATATACTCCTCTGACGCTGTGCTATGTGAGTGGACATCTTCATCTCTTTGGCATACGAATGTCGCGTCTGGGATTTCAACTGCAGCCAGAAACTCAGACACATCAACAATTACGTGCCTGCTTCCAGGACTACAGTCTACTTATGAGGTAAGATATAGTTGCATACAAAAAAAAAATATGATAAAGTTTTTTACTTTTATGACATTATTTAGAAAGAAGTTTTTTTATTTTATTTATTTTTTTTACAAACAAATTGGCAAAATGGGGCGGAAATTGTGTTTTTGGATAAATTTCAAGATTATGGAAAATAAATAGTCTTTAAATCAAGAGAAGTTTGAGAGATTTGTTTTGGTATACAAATGAACCTAAGGAAATTGCTTCTAACATTTTTTGTTTTAAATATAATATAGTTGAAACAGTATGCAGCTTTGTTTATGCTTTCAATAACCCCAATCTCTTGCAGGCTTTACCAACTTACCGGAGAGACCATCAGCAGTATTCAGTTCTTTCAAGTGATATTTTGTGGTGCCAATCTGTGCATTGTGGTCTCGTACGTGTTGTTCTTTGTGCGGGACACAATGTCGTTGATGTACAACTTTGTGTTGTTTGCTGTGGTTTGTCTGCAACTGTTTCCCAGTTGCTATTTTGCCAGTGTCGTGGCGGTGGAGACACAACAATTGCCGTATGCCGTCTTCTCGGGCAATTGGTACGAACAATCGAGCAGTCATCGACGCAATGTGCTCATCTTTACCCAATTGACGTTGAGGCTGAGAAAACGGCCAATGATGGCCGGCGGACTAATTGAACTTAATTTGGATACGTTTTTTGCTACGATTAAAATGGCATATTCTCTGTTTGCTGTTGTGGCGAGTATTAAGATTAATTAAAGTGAACAAAGTTCTGGAGACTCTAAACGGTTTGTTTCTTATCGATTCCCCTCAATTGAAGTTCATACACATTCGCACGTTTTTCATTTCGCATTTCCAAACGAAAAGTGAGGCAATCAACGCAACAAATGAAACTCATTAATTGCCTCGTCTTAGTGCGCAAATAAACATTTGTTTGTTTCGCTTCGCTTGGTTTTCATTTCATTTTGAATTTGATTTTGATTTTGTTTCAATTCGTTCGGCTTTCGATTTTTACAATTTACCTCAAGCAATAAAATGTGTTTACGCATTCAAATTTGTATTTTCATTTTGATTTTTATTTAGGCCTATGCTCCATAGCGCTTTGTTATTGTAATTAAAAGCGAACAGTGGAAGATATTCTAAAACTGTATGAAAATATGCGGGTGTGCTCTAGTTAAATGTTACAAGCTCATTGTTCAAACAAATGCTGGGCAAAATGCGTCAATGAAATTTAAAATTAATTATTGTTGAACAAATATAGGGGACAATTGATTGGAGAACTGTGAAAGCCACTAATCTTGTATACAATCTTGTAAATAATTGAATTTATTGTTAATTAGTTACTTTAGACATACAAAAATTTCTTAAATTCATTTAGCAAATACCAAGTTTCCAACTATTTACGTGCTTTCCGTTCTTAGTTAGGGTTTTTCGTCTTTCCGATTTGTGGCAAGTCCTTGTGGCAGCACTCTCGTACGTGCTTGGGCCAAATGCACACTTGTTAGCCCGATTTCATTCTTTTTTTTACCTTTTTGGTAAGTTAACATTTGCTCTGTCTCTCTCTTTCTTATGGTGAACTTTTTAGAGCGCAGTTGAAAGCATTTACCGTTCAATTAAAAATCTTAGTTTCTTTTTAATTCAATGCTAAAAAGCTTGCAAGTCAAAGGAGAGTTACCAATGATTCTGTCATCAACTATGCACAAACATTGAGCACTGAATGTCGTTAATCATAGCTGTTAAGAAATAAGAAGCAAACAGTTTAATTAATTTCTAAATTTGAACACCATAATAAATTATTTTCATTATCGATTTAAATAGCTTGAATGCACAATTTGTAAGGCTTATCGAAGGTTAAGCGTTGAGCTTTAAATAGCAATTAATAATGTTAAAATCGTATGAATAATTTTCAGAGTAAATCACCAGCATAAACAGGAAGCAAAAGGAAATACAATTTGTAAAGCTATCGCTGTTGTGTAAAATGAAAATGCTTGGAAATTTGTCAGCCTAAAATGCAAAAATGTTGATTGCGTTGTCTGCATGCATAAAATATACATAAATGACAACTCAAATATATACTATATAGTGGAAACTAGGCAGGCAAAACTGTCCAGTTGTCAAAAGATAGGAAATGCCGCACACACAGAAGTTGGAACTGAAATTTGACCCAAAAAACAGTAGTGACTATAAATGTGGCACTTTAGGAAACGTTAAAGAAAAGTTTGAAAATATTTTACCAATTTTATATTTTTCTTAAAAATAAAGATTAAAATACGAGCGTATAATACTTAAATATTATTATAACTTGATTTTGTGCACTACATTTCTGATTACAGGGTATTTTTAGGCCATTTAACTACAGCACTCCAGCAAGCTTTTTCGAATTTATTCATTCTATATTTAATAAAATACACTTAGTTTAGACATTGGAATTTCGTTCGCAGTTGCATTTGGTGAGAAATAGCGACAAAATGGAATCGTGAATAGGCAAACCAAACGGAAACAGAAATTGAAATTTTGACGAGCTTTGAAATCGTAGCTCAAACAGGCTTTGCCAGCATTATGTTGGAATATTGCGTATACGAACCGCGTGGCTTGTTGGTTGGTTGGTTGGTTGAGTGGGCTGAACGAAGGCGACCGCGCTCGAGGTGTTTTGTGCCTGGCATTTATTTCCGTTTGGCAAAAGCTCAAAGCACACAGATGGCAAAAATATTGTTGGCATAGTTTTGAAAGTGCTTCCTGTCGCATGTCCTGGATCTCTGTATGTGTGTGTTTGTGTTTTGTTTAACTTTTGATGCGCGAGCCGAGGGATTTTCACAGCCAAATAGTAAACTAAAACAAAACAACAGAGAGAAATATGAAAAATAAATGGAAAATGTCAACTGGACTAAAAGTTGCTGCTACAATTTCCATCGCACTGCCTTCCCTCTATCTGTCAAAACTCAATCAGTGCAGCAAGAACAAGCAGTGACACCACCCAAAAGCAACCCACAATCGCCGACCATCCACAGATTGAATTGCTTTGCACTTTGGTCCGCAAATTGTAAAACGTTAATGCTTCCCCTGAGGCAAACAGTCGAAGCTATAATCAAAAATTTCGTTTTCTAGCTGCATTTTGCAGCTTTTGTGTTGTTTGTTTTGGCATAATTTACTTTTGTCAACACTGTTTAGATCTATCAAATTGGCGCATCATCGTATCGACTAGAGATATTAAAGTCTGTAGTTTGTGATATATGTTTAGATGATTGCCCTGATAAATGGCATGATTTGAAACGTTTTTGTCGAAGCATAAGTTAAGCTTATAGATCTTTAATTGTAGCAAAACAATTTAAGGGATTAACTATGAGATTATCAATTGATTATGAGCAGATCTTCTTCTAAGAATGCTTAATTGGCATTATATTTTATTGGGATATTTATGTTTAGCTAGTAGTATCAAGTAAATTTAAAATAGGATTAAAGACATCAAAAAATATTATTTAATAAATATTAATATCAGAGAGAATAATACGTATTATACGTATTATATAACAATTTCATCACACCCAAGTCACAAAGTATTGATAACTATAAGAGTTCATGCTTCAAAATATGTATTAGGCTTTCAGCATAAACAGACAGTGCCGAATACATACGAGAAAACATAAGCAATCAAAACAAAACCTAAATCAAATATGCGGGCCCAGTAGTATAAGCACACAAGCGATAAACGAGCACAAAGAAGAAGGGGGGAGACGAGCTTAACCGTACGTCTGGGACTTTTTTTTAACAGTGGAGGGGTACTCTTGTTACCTCTCTATCTATTAAATTCTCATTGATTAATATATTTATGTTTATACTAAAATATGTATTTATATATTATTTATAATTAATTACAGAATTTATTATTTACTGCAGGCTAAAAAGCAATAAAAATAAAGAAAATTTATTTATTTCTGATATGCAATCACACTTTAAATATTAAAAAAAAAATTTGCACAATGAAATGAAAATTTGAAATAAATATTATTTTGCGATAAAAGCAATAAACCAATTAAGTAGTTTAAATTCATTAACAAATCATTGTTTATCCTATTTAATCTGTTTGATATATTTATTTTATAAAAATACTTCTTTTCACTATTAAACATGTTTTTTTTGTTGTCAGCTATTATTTGTGCCCTGCTGTTGATTTTTCCCTCTATTGACACACTTAATTTAATTAATATTTAACTCGTTGTTTATTTAGGCAACATTTCTAATTGTAATTACAAGCAATTATTCATTTTTAAAGGTCATTGATTACTTTAATTGTTCAACACTAACATAAAACAAAAGAGACCGACTATGGAATTTAACTTTAAAAATTATTATCAATTGATTATAAGCAAATACGCATTGTAATTATTGCGAGCAGGGTATTGCAATTAAGTGCATTGAAACTGATTATATAATCAATTCAGACGAACTTAACTTTAAAATTGATTATCAATTGATTATAAGCAAATAGGCATTGTAATTATTGCGAGCAGGGTATTGCAATTAAGTGCATTGAAACTGATTATGTAATCAAATGCGCATATAAAGAGCTTTATTGCTCTCTTCACTAACTAACCCTCTTCACTAGCTAACTAACTGAAATTGGTAACAAATTTCGATTGAAAATTGAAATATTTACAAACAGCTGCCGAGATTTGTGCGTGTTTGTTGCGTGTTGCAAGTTAAAATGCGAAATACGTTTGCAGCACTTGCATTCAACTCCAAACTCAATTACCTCGCGGTTGTCTACTCAATTTAAAGGAACAGCGAGGAAAAACATGAAACCTGAAGGAGCTGGAACAATGCGCATGAAGCAAAACACTGAAAAAAAAAATCACACATATGGCACGGTTCCTGTTCCTGCCTGCGCCTAAAACTATGCACCAGATAGAATAACAAGCGTTGAGGGTCCGCCTGTGTGTGCCTCCTCTTGTATTTCAGTCATGCATGAAATTTTTTTACTTTCCTGCCAGTCGGCAGCCGTTTGCCTGTTGTTCATTCTCTTTCCGTTGTCCCTTTTGTTTTTGCTGGAGTTTTATTTCCTGTTCCCTTTTCAATTGTTGTTGTTGCTTTTACTGTTGTTGTTGTTTAGCGCAACGTGTTTGGGTTTTTATTTTTCTACGCATTGCTACTACAGATGTTGACATTGTTATTCTCTTTCCTTTCCTTTTTTGTTTTTGTTTTTCTGTCTGTGTGTTGTGGCTGTTGTTAAAGCTGATAAAGCTTTCAGGCTTTCGCTGTCGCATCTCGTCATGTTGACTTTTTTCTGTGGCCGCATACTGCGCATCGCCACTGTAAATGATTAAAATTGCATTTAGTATTTACCATCTGGACGAGTCGCATGTTGTCGGAAACCTAATGCCGGGCACTGTTCCAGACAAGTTCGCCAGCATAACTGCTTTCTGTTTTTCTCCTCTGAAGATACTTTTGGATAATGTCTAACACACAGTTAATAACGCTTTCTCATGTCCCTGCAGACCATATAACCTACAGTGTACGAGAGATCTTCTCCTGCTTGCCAATTGAATACCACTTTGTGCTACAAAAAATGCTAAATGAATCATAACTCTTCACTGCTATAAGTTCATTGAAGTCAACTTGATTTTGCAATCTTAAATGCAGGCAGGCTTAAACACCTCCAATAATCATTATTTAAAGCTATAAACTCAGAAATGGAAGTTGGTTTCCACAAGAAAAACTTGATAATAAATAACTACTTATCTTTAGCTTACAGCATTTGTTGCAGTTTTTAAAACTCTTCAACTCTTACCACTTTAAACACAAGTTGATCATCTCTCAACTGCCTTGAGTACTTCATTACTTAGTTATACTCGAGTACTCGTATATTCGCTTCGTTGCAGTTGCAGCTCTCGTTGCTTTGGGCCTATCAAATTTCACCTATTTTGTCTCTCTCTCTCTCTTCGTCTCTTGCTATCTTTGCTGCTTCTGTGTGCAGTTTTTGGACCATTTGTAATTGGAGATACGGCCAACATTTTAGATGCGTTTGGCAAACAAGTTAAAAATGGCTTGACCAATTTCCGTGCGCATTTTGTTAGCCATTTGCCGAAGCCGACTCAGACACCGTTATTTGTGGGTGAATGGGTGAAAATTTGTGTGCCCCAAAAGTGAATGCTGCTGCAGCTTTGTAAGTGAGGCAGGCAGGCAGGCGTATCATCGGCCTGGAAGGTCATTTGTAACTTTAACTAAACAAATTTGAAAGCCTCGACGCATATCAAGTGTGGTCTGGTTCTGGCGTTGGCCCTTTTGGGCCAACTTGATTTGTTTGCAAGCCCAGCTAGAGCTACTTGTTCATCAGCTTATGTATAAAATAGTCGATGGCTGTTGGGGTAAACATCAGTAGCACAACAACGTGCAGCAGCTAACAAACAAATTACAAGCCAGCAGCCAACTAGTCGTATACTTAACACCACTAGCCATGAAACGGGTAAGTCCACAGTAACAAGCACAAGTTGTGGCCGGAGCTGTCCAGTGTCAAGTAAAACGCATCGCAATAAATCAGGATAATCGAAATATATACATGTATTCGAAACGATAAAACTCCTCAACATCTTAGGACATTTTGCAGGGACACTGAAAAGAAACGGAAATAGAATTATTGACGCATTTTAAATACACTCACTCAGCTTCTTTGGTTATCCAAAAGAGAGCTAAGCATGCTAAAACATTTTAACTTTTTAATCTCTTTGGCAAGCTGCCTTTCAAAATCGGTTTATCCTTTTTGCAAATATTCGTCAGACGAAAAGTTGTCAAGCAACATGCTGTCAACATAAATTGGTAAGAGTTGGGTTGGACACACATTTATTTATTGGACCGCCAGTTTGAGTCAATGGCAACTTTATGTTGATATATGTGCGTTTTTGCTGTCAAATTAAATAAATTGCTGAATTGTTTTTTGTAGTCCTGCCTGTTGCTCTGTTTATGCCTGCTGACCGGCAATATGGCGAATGCATCCTATTTGCGACCTCTGGAACTCAGCCTGTTGGGCAAGTCGTCCAATCTACAAAAGCAACAGCTGCACGGAGAACTCAACAGCGATGACTCCAATTTGGATGAGGCCACAACCATATTGCCCAGTTCCAGTGAGGATTACGATAGCCGGCCACAGTACACATTTGCGTATGATGTGCGCGATACGCTAACTGGTGATGAGAAGCGACAGGAGGAGAAACGCGATGGAGACTTGGTCAAGGGTCAATATTCGCTGGTCGAACCGGATGGCACGAGGCGCATTGTGGACTATACGGCCGATGATGCCAGGGGTTTCAATGCCATCGTTTCGAAACAGCGTCTGGATGAACGTCGCACCTCGGCGGCATCATCATCTGCTGGTTCCAGCTCCTCCTCGTCTCGTTACAACAGCATTGAGGAGCTGCAGTCTCGGCTGACAGCTCAAGCCATGGCCGAGGCACAAGCCATAGCGGACGCCCAGCAGCAGCAACACCTGCAGCTGGAGGTTCAAGCGCGTCGTGAGGCCGAGAACCAGGCGCGCCAGCAGGCTCAACAACTGATGGAGCAATTCCAGCAGCAGGTACAGCAATCAGCACAGCTGCGTCAACAGCAGGAACAACAGCGCCAGCAGCAGGAGCAGCATCGCCAACAGCAGGAGCAACAACGCCAGCAGCAGGAGCAACAGCTGCGCGAACTTCAACTGCAACAGGAGCAGCGGGATCGCGAGCAGCTGCGTCGGGAGCAGGAACTTCGTCAGAACCAGAACCAACAGCGTCTGCTCGAGCAAAGTTCCCTGCTCTTGCCCAGCTCCAATCAGCGTGTTCATGCCAGCATTGTCTCCCATCCATCCACGCTGATCTCCTCGAGAGTTAACTCGCTGCGTAACCTGGATTTGGATGCTTGGCGCCAACTGCCCAGGGCACAACTTAGTATTGAGCGCACCAATCAACCCTTGATTCTCTCTCAACCTTCGAGTGCCTCGGTGCAGGCACAGCTGATTAGTTCTCCACTCCTGCTGGATTCGGGTAACCTGAATAACTTGATCTCAACGACACGTCTCAATGGCAATGGGGCCATCAGCTGGACACAGGGACAGCGTCTGCTCGACAACGATCTGTGGCGTCTGGAACGTCTGGAGGACAATGACAATCGGCGAGACAGCGAGGAGCAGCAGCAGCAGCAACGCAATAGCAACAACAACAACAACAATCGTCATGCTCAATGGTAATGCAAAAAACCTTCAACTGACCTCAACGATCATCTCTGCAACGGATACCCGATTATGTCTAGATTAAGTACACTTAAACACACACACAAACACAATTGTCTAACTGTAAGTCCAACTAATGTGTTATTTTAGTCTTATGTGGGATATGGTTTAACTTTAACTATTTTGCTTTGCCTTTCTCCGACAGCAACTAACCCAAAAACTAAAACAAAAACAAGCTCAAGTTCTCTCTATCTTAACCCTAGACTTAAGTTTTAATTGTTTTTTTGTTAGTTATCAAACTGCATTATTAAACTTTACAAAAAAAAAAACAAAAGTACATAAAGACAAAAAGAAAATATTTCACAACTCTATTTTCAGTGCAGTTGATAACAACAACAAGTGGTTTATGGTTTTGGTCTTATGGCCAACTAGCCAGTTGACCCTTATCTCCTTTTCATGGACTTTGACACTTTCCTTCTCATTCTTTCTTTGCCTCGCTCTCTCTCTCACTTTTGCACATGATGACGTACACGTGTGCACGCTTGTTGACCATAAACCTTGGACCAAGTTTCTTTAGGGCAGCAAACGGCAACAAATTTTTTTAATAATAAACAGACAGACCAGACAGAGGACCGAGACCGAGACCGAGAACGATACTGAGGCCCTGTA
The DNA here is from genome assembly GCA_035044485.1 of Scaptomyza reducta. Taxonomy (NCBI): domain Eukaryota; kingdom Metazoa; phylum Arthropoda; class Insecta; order Diptera; family Drosophilidae; genus Scaptomyza; species Scaptomyza reducta. The sequence continues at coordinate 394,615 of JAWNNV010000045.1, forward strand.
CACGACAAGTGGAAGTTTCCAACTTGATCCTTCTCCCGACTCATAAAGTTTACGTTGCACACTTAATAATAAACTTGCACTCGCTTGACTACATGAGAGAGGGAGTGGTTGGGTGTGTGGTTGGAAGAGTGAAGGCCTCACGAAGTGTAGCTTTCAACGATTACGCTATAAAAACAATGAAAAAATGAGTCTGAATGGAATGGAATAGTGAAAGATAAGTTCGTAATCCCTGTTGATTTTGACAATATTATTTAAAAAACAAAAGCTTCAAAATTAGACTTATCGAAGTGATAGACTTAGATTGAGAAAGGTGATGAAAAAAGTTGACTTAATCTCAAGAAATGATTTTTAGGGTTTCTTCAAATATTACTCAATCGATTTCCCGATACTTCTTTCATTTTTCTAGTCTTTCTGTCCTAACCATAAACTAATTATTTTAAATTCCTGTGCTTTGTTATTTTTCAATCCAGAGTATAAATCCGACATTATCCAAAACTCATTATACAACCGCCGAATACTTTATGGCAGATAGACTTGATTGAGAAAGGGGATGAAAAAAGTTGACTTAATCTCAAGGAATGATTTTTAGGGTTTCTTCAAATTTTACTCAATCGATTTCCCGATACTTCTTTCATTTTTCTAGTCTTTCCGTCCTAACCATAAACTAATTATTTTAAATTCCTGTGCTTTGTTATTTTTCAATCCAGAGTATAAATCCGACATTATCGAAAACTCATCATACAACCGCCAAATACTTTATGGCAGATACTCAGTGTCAGAGAGAAACCTGCAAGGGATTCTCGCAACTTAACGCAGGAGTGCGACATTTAATAAAAATGCCGCTTAACTATTTTGTAAAGATGCTTTAAAAAACGAAGCAGAAAATGAGTCGCTTTTTGGCTTTTGGAAGTTTTACCTTACAGCTCCAGATGCTGAGTTTCAGCTTTCGTCATATTGCCAACTTCCACTTGTCGACGTCAGAATCGTCGCAAGTAAGAAGGAAAAATCACTTAAAAGTTCATCAGAAGCTGTTGCAGCTGTAGCTGGCTGGCTTGTCTCGTATATCCCTTGGGCGCTGCCAGTTGTCAATTGGCTGACAGCACTCGTGGCAATAAAAAGGGCGAACAAAACAATTTTCTCAGTGAGTTGCTAGCTGCAAGTGTCATTGTCAAATCTGAAAGACAAAAAAATCACCCACTTAACGTTCTCTGTGTGTGAGAAAGAGAGAGAGAGAGAGAGAGAGAGAGAGAGAGATACTCAATGGATTGCAAGAGCTAAGCAAACTATTAAGACTCCATTTGACTTTGTGACTTCCTGTGCTTTCGTCAAAGCTAATACTATTGACCTTCATGCTTACTGCGTTGCTTGGCCAAGCTGCTTAGCTGCAAATGGCCACACAACACTACATTCAGGTGGCAGAATTTCAGTAGCCAAAGGAAACTACTACTTTAATATAGAGAACTGAAAGAACAGAGCGTGTAGAAGGAGGAAATTGTGCCTGGTCTTGAAAAAATCAAATGGAATGGAATATTGTTGGCCTTAAAGTCAGTTGATATTCGAATGTACTTGTGAATAAAGGCAGTGATAGCAAGAAAATAGATCGAAAAATATGTGTACCTTAGAGGTTTTAAAGGAATATTTGTAAAAAGCTTTAGACATGTCATGTATTCATGGCTCGATCTCAATTATAATACTGCATACATAGTTGAAAGTGTTTTATTTTATCGAAATTTAAACAGAAAATCCTTACCTGTATGCAAAACTTTCCGAACCCATAACTTTGTCAATACTGAACCGATTTTCAAAAGGAATAGTATTTTATTCATGGCTCAAACTCAATAATAATACTACATTCATAGTTGAAAATGTTTTATTTTCCCGAAATTCAGTTACAAAATCCGAAAAATAAAGCAGATCAAATTAATCAATTCAAATTTCACATGATTTTTATTCCAATCATAACTTTGCCTTAGTTTTCTACAACACTTGACTGTTCAGTCTAAAAACAAGTTCACAAATATTTGTGCCTCAAAAAAGGCAAGATGTTGAAGATACGCCTACGAACGATTTCATTGCGTTATCTAAACGATCAAGTAAAATCAGTTGGCTCCAGTTTGAAGCCGAAGCTGAGTAACAAACCATCGAATACACCACGTCCACCAAAGGATCCGGCCGATGAGGGCTATGCGCCAGAGTGTGTTAATCATGAGGGCATCGAGGTGTCGGACTTTATAAGACCAAAAGCCTATCGACAATTCAGTGGACCAAATGAATGCCTGGGACCCGGTGCCGGCAAGGCCATGGAGTACAAAAATGCTCATTATTTTGGATATCATCGCTTCAGTTTCTATGAGCTACAGAATCATGCGATTGAGCTGCGCGATGAGCGGAGCATCTCGGGCGGGGTTCAGCTGATGACTGAGGTTGCTGAAGAAGAGGAAGAATGTCCCGATGACAGCTTGGAGGCCATGAAGAAGCGAGAAAAAGAATGCGATAAACAATTAGCTGCTCAAGCAAAGGATTCCGAAAATGCCAAACTTCAAGCTTGGTGTGATTCCATTGAGAAGAAACAGATGGACGCTGCCAAGCTACAAAAGTCCGACAAAACTCCGGATGATCAGAAGCAGGTGTGTGGAGATGAGAAGCTAGCCAAATCTCAGCTGCTGGAAGCAATAGACAAACGCAAAGCCGAAGAGGATAATATCAAAAAGAAAATCGATGAAAAAGTCACCGAAATATTGGGCGGTTGTGTAGAGGCTCTAAAGACTAAAAAGAAGGATGCGGACAAGGTTTTGGCCGAATGTAAGAAGAAAGTTAAAGAAAGCTTAGATGTGAAGGTGGTGCCGGTAGTCAAAGGCAAAGATGAGGCAGCATGCAAAGAAAAGGCAGAAAAAGATGCTGCAAAAACGGCAAAGAAACCAGAGCAAAAACCAGAGAACTGTGATAACAAAAAGTAAACACAACCCGCAGTTAAGCAAAGACATCCACCCAACACACAACAAACCAAAACTCACCAACACGGTGTGTGTCTTTGGTACGCGTACTTAGCTGCATCACAAACCACCACACTACTCAATCAATTGCTCTCAAACTGTGTTTTCACGAATACAAAGTATGTTTCCGTTAGGCTTTTGGTGCTTTGCTTGTTATTGTTGTTGCTGTTTCTTCAATTGCAATTTGAATTGTTAATAAATTCATAGTAGACTTTCGCATTTAATCACTTGATATGCTATAAAAGATATATCCGCTACGGGGTTGCTGCACAATTTCAGGGACATATCCGTCAGACCAAACAAACCAAACAAATAAAACGAAAGTAATATATATGTGGCATATGAATGTGTGTATGTTTTGTAGGTTTCATCTAGGTATACGAGCGTTTCAGCGTTTTGAGGTCGTCATCTTGCCATTCATTTCGCATGCAATAGGTTTCTAGTGAACGTTGTTGCTGCATTGATCCCAATGAACCGATAGCGCGAGACTCATCACGTGTTTTTTTTATTTTATTTTAAGCATGCTAATTAGTTGGAAATCCCCTCCAAAAGCAGCCCTAGAGAGAGTGAGAGACACATAGAGAGTGTCAGCTAAACAAAAGTTGTCTATTGATAGCTTAGCTGAATGTGTTTGAAAGTTATCAGAATGAGAGCTGAGAGCTTATCAATAAGTTTGCTAGAATAGCTGGCAAATGATTTAGGTTATACAGCGGCATATGCATAAATAAAGTTTAAAACTAAAGCTAGTTTAAGCTTCTTATTAATAGTGCTGAAATGTTGTCCCATAAATCATTGAAAGAAGAAATAAGTTGTTCATTTTGATGAGTTGATTATAAACTTGTTTAAGAGGCGTCTGCACAACTGTTAGATAAGTTTAAGTTCATAAGAAAATACTATTGTGATAAAGTTGTGGGCCAACACGTTGTATTTTGAGCTTCATAAAATATTGTTTGATCATTTTTATTTGATTTTCTGAATGCATATGGATTTTTTTTTAGATAAATATATACAAAATAGTATATAAAAATATACGCAAGATTAAAAAGTTAACTTAAAACAATACTTTATTAAATTAAACTTTATAAAATGCTTACATAATAAAAATATATATTTTAAAAATTCAAAACGGATCCGAGACACGTTTACATAATTTTACACAACCTTTTAATTATTTTAACATCAATGCCTAATACCATTGTTTGAGTAACCAGAGAGAAACTGAAGTTTCGAATATCAATAATTATTATTTCAAATGTAATAATAATGCAACTAACAAGAACAAGGTCTAGTTTCTTGCCATAAGGTATTGCAAAATATAATTAGAAGTAACCTTCGCAATAATATTGTGATTTCTAATGTTAAATTAGTCAATGACACTTGCAACAAATTGAGACAGCAATCAAAGCCACTCTTACCTTCAAGTAACTGCAGCTTTCAAATATATTTGTATCCATATCGATATTTTTTTGGCATGCCTGCATAGACAATGGCCTAACCTTAAGTTCAGTAAACCAGCCGAAACAACTAAACGCCCAGTTTGGCCAATACGACGCGCCTCGTTTTGTAGGCATTTAAGCTGAAAATTGCTAAGCAAATATTTAGCCGCATAGCCGTTGTGTTGCCTATGCAGCAGGTCTTGGGGCACAGCCAGCCAGCTGCATTGATGCGTCAAAAATGTAAACATCGTCGCGCTCTTTCTCTCCCTCTCTCTCTCTCTCTCTCTCTCTCGCTTGCTGTTTCTTTCTTTGGCTGCAAGTAAAGTGCCTTTAATTTTGGGCCTAACGACAACTTGTCGCTGGTCATGGTCCATGCAGAGGCCTTTAAGCCGCGTTTGCCTGTTGTTGCAATGATTGTGCCTCATCATCATTTGTGCAAAATGTTGAACTGCTGGCGGCAGCTGCTGCACTTGCAACTGCAACTGATGCTGCAGCCATCTAGCAACAGTTTAGCCGCGTTTTATTTGCGCAGCTTTTAGCTGTGCTTTAAGTACTATTTTCAGTCTTTTTTGTTTGTTGTTATTTGCCGCCTCGTAATCGCAGCTCATAGATCTTCTCTCTCTCTTTCTCTTTGTCTCTCTCTCTCTCTTTCGCTATAATTTGCATAATCGTAGCCAAGAAGTCAATCCAGAGTGCGACCCGCTCAAAGGATCGCGTGTGAACTGCCGCAATTCTCATGGCAAAGCAAAGCGCCGCATTCCAAAGTCTGTCAAAGTTTTTGTCCAACGCACAGCTGCGTCTCCACCAAAATTACCTCCCACACACACACACACACAACGAGAGGGGGGGAGACTGGCTGACAAGTATCCCCAATGGACAAGAAAATGCACAAAAATCTGGAGCGCAATTTTCAAATGGCAATCGCCACAATTCCCACAGACTTTGGAATCAGTCTAAAGACTCGGCTTGGCCCATTGGCTAGTCAAATTATGCAACTAATTTTCGCACTGATTAAAGGTAATTTTCCAAATTTTCCAGCGCCCTGTGACACTAACAACAACAACAACAGCAACACGAAGACACAGAATGCATTTGACTTGCAATTTGGGCCTGTCGTCATTTGATTTTTTGATAGCCTTAAAGCGTAGCAGATACAACAGCAACAACAACCATAACAAGCTGACCAACAGACAGATGCAAAAAAAAACATGTCTCGAATTTTTCAGGCCCTCTCTAACCAGTTGTATCGCCAGTTGGCCGGAAAATTGGAAAATTTGTTCAATTGCAGCGCGTGTGCATTGAATTAAACTAAGAAATTTCTTTACACTAAATTTGTGTGCTTGATTTCAGCTCAGCAAATAACTAAAGCTAAATTACAACGGTTTAAAGTATATATTTTAAAAGTTTTCTTAATTATTTATATACGCATATTTTATGGTTTGAGTTTTTTAAGTAATTTGTTTATATTTAAATAAAAGATTGGGAAACTATATATTCTTTTATTTTATTGTGCTTGATACATTTTTCAAGGAAAGAACAAATATAACATTAACAAATATTAATATTAAATTTGAGTAAATAATCTAGTTATTTTAATCTTTTTTTTATTCATGTTCTACTTTTTGTTGTTTCTAGTAACCTATTTAAAGTGTTTTAGTTAATGTAATGATTATTTTTAGACAATTATTATTATTATATTATTATTTCTACTCATTGAAAACTTAAATCTATGAACATAATTAAAATATTTAAATCATATATGTAAATTTAATAAAATAAAATATACTAAAATTCAAAATCGCATTAGAATAATTCAATTATATATTTTAGAAACTTAAACAAATATTTCAAATATTTTATTATGGATTTAAACAATACAAACAAAAAAAAAATGTTAAAGATTTTCACAAAAAAAAAATAATAAAATTCAACTTTTTCGTATTAATTAAAGTTTTTTTTGTTTTCAGAGTCAGCCTTTGTTATTGCTTGCTTTATGTGTATTATAATGTTTTTAGTTCATTATTTTGCCACAAATATTTGTGTTGACTTGCTAAAAATATGTTTATAATTCCCATTTAAGTGCATTGGCTATGCAGACAATTTAGATGTTTGCTGGGCTCATTGTCGAAAGGTGTCTCATGAATTATTTTGCAATTTGCTTGTGGCACAACACAAACAGGAAGCATCACCTGGCTTACCTGCCTGCCGGCCGGCCGGCCGGCCACCACTTCCGAGGTTAGCCAAGTGGAACGTTGAAGTCTGTGGACAAGTGCAGAAGAGTTCTCGTCATCATCAACAAATAGCTCGTGCAGGAATTTTCTTTTTGCCGCATTCGTGATGCAGTGCAACGCAATTTATGCATGAAATCATTGAAGCGTTTCTCACTAGACGACAAACTCGGAAGAGACCCTCAGAGAAATTCCGCTAGAGACCCCGCTTCTACTTCTTCTTCTTCTTTGTTTTTTAACTTTTTTCCTGTGCTGCGGTTATAACAAGGGCAACTCTCTGGCCAACTGGTCACCGTGGAAGTACTCCATCTATGCGGGCTGGTTTTTCTTCTTTTTTTTCTGTTTAGTAGTAGTAATGTGGTGTAATTTGTTTGCTTCGTTCTCAACTTGTTGTTGACGAACTGCGTCGCTTTTCAGTTGGCATACTTAGCACACGATAGGAGAGAAAAAAAGTTAATTATCTCTTTTTTTCGTTTTCTCCCGCTCGTCGTTTGGGCCATTATCCATGGTTTGGGCCTAGCTTTGTGGTACTTTGTGTTCTTTTTTTTTTCTTTCTCACTACAAGCGCGATTGCCGCTACTTTTTGTTGCTGCCACCGTTCCATCCGCTCGCTTTGGTTGAAGTTCATTGAACTGTTAATTGTAGCAATGGCTCTGGCTCGGTGTGAAAGGTGATTTTTCAAGGCTGCCACGTTCGAAGCTCTTTTTTTTTGTTGTTTTGTTTTTGAATATTCCCAGCTAAATGCTGTAAAGTTCTTAACACAATTTACAATCGGTATTTATGAATTAGATTGTTGAGCTTAGGTGCTAATGAGTGTGGATAAACAAGAACAACAACAACAACACACATTTCGATTCCCACAAACGTATTCACTATATTCCGGTTACAGTCAAACAATTTATTGCAGTTCAGTTGCCTGTTGCCAACTGGCAACCAACGAAAAAACGTGGCTATATTGGAGATTTTGTCAAGTTCTTTTTTAACGGTTCAATTAACACAATTAAGCAGCTTTCAGTTTCTGCACGTATATATCTCGCACCATAGATGCCACTAAGAGATCACGGGCGTGTTTAAAATAACCCCGTGAATTCTTCCAGTGCCATTAACTGTGCCGAGATGCAGAACACGAGTACAGCGAAAAGCACTTGATAAAATGTTACTTTTCTTTTTAGGTAGTAACTGTTTTTTTCTTTTTTATTTTTCTTTTATTGCCAATTGAAAGATCTAGCCCACGTCTTGGCCAGATATGGTAGCACTTGAAATACTTACCATGTTCAATGTAGTTTATTTTTCAGGACTGAGGAGTGTTTTTTTTTGCGCATCTGCTTTTGGCTTCGATCCAAAGATCTATCCCACGTTAGAGCTGTTCAACTGTTCACCTGTGCCTGATAAGGCAAATGCTGCTTTGATATATCCCACGATTTAATCAAAAACGCAAATTTCTTCTCCTCTGTGTGCTTCGCGGAAGTTGTTGATTGGGGTGGGGCTATACGGGGAGGTGGGGTGGCGGCGACATGCGTGGGAAAGACAAGTTCCCACCTTAGTGTTGCATGCTCACATGTAAGCTGGAGCTGTAGCTGTGGCGGCAACGGAAGCTAAAGTTGAAGGCGCTTGGAACGCTGCGGTTGGCCGCATAATTCGCTGTGAAAATCTTTTTGTGGCTTTGCCATGCTGCGTGCTGCATAAAATTACAATTCAATTTGGGTTAACAAACGAAAGAAGAAGAAGAATGCGTTTAAGTTCAAATAAGTGAGGCTCAAGAAGATACCCTGTAAACAGACATGAAAAACCGATTATAAACATAAGATTATATTTTTGAATTTCTGCACACAACAACTAAATATATACGAACAAAAAAACTGTTGTTAATTCAAACCACCCCTCTAATACCCTTTAAATACATATTTAATGGCTAAAAAGATATGATGAAAGCCATAAAAGAGGAAACGAAGCGACCAATTAAAAAAGATAATAATGCTAAGCCAACTTAATTAAGATGCGCATTTAAAGTATTTCATGCGCTGATTCAGTACACAATAGAGCAGAAAAAGAAGCCAGGAAATGGAAAGCAAGGGGGGTACAGAGGTGAGGCCCTGTCAGTCTGGCAAATTGGCAGAAATTGTAACATCGAAAATTGCTTTGACTGAAAACGAATTACAAATGACCTGTGGCCTCTGACTTTGGCATCTGGGACTGGGAAAAACGTCGCCTCAAATTAGTCACGAAGAAAGCAAAGCACAGCAACGAAAACCAAACGACGACTGATGGCAAATAGTAATCAAGTTTGTTGCCTAAGTCTCTCGTTTCGTCTCGTTTCGTTTCGTTTCTTTTCATTTCGTTGCGGTCAATTTATGCAAATGTCGAAATGCCCGAAATACCGAATGTTGAATGTTGAATGCCGCTGCTGCTGCTCCACTTCATGTAATTGCCACTTCTTTTTGCTTATCAGGCAACGGTAAATCAGTACGTCAGTCAGTCAGTCAGTCAGTTAGGTAGCCAGATCGCATAGACATGCCGAGCATGCGCCGTGAGGCGACAGCCATCAATCAAAAAGTGCTGTAATCAAAGCAACAGCAAAGCAAATAAATAAATTTAACACACACAAAAAAAAAACATTCCAATTGCCAGCCACGATTAGGATATACACTGTTAAAGATATTGAAATAATTAAATGAAACCATCAACTAAAAGGATCTTAAATTTGACAAAGGGCTTTAAGAATCATAAATTGAAGTGAAATAGTATTTGTTTAACGAGAATCATTATTAAGCTTGTATATTTTGAAGCTTTTAAAGAGATTTTAGTGGGCCTACAAGCCATATTATACATATATAATTTTGTAGAACTTTTGGTAAATAAACATAAACATAATTTTGAAGTATTAAGATACAATAACTTTATCTTAAAATTGAACAAAAATACTTCAAAGAAACAAACTGTTTGGTCTATAACTAATACTTTTCTAACTTTAATACTCTACTAACTTTAAGCAAAACAAATCAAATACTCTTATACACTTTTTCGCAATCCAAAGAACAGTGTATACAACAAAACAGTTGAATATCAACAGCTGCTGCTGGGGTTTTTTTGTGTTACTTTTTCGTGGCCTGCCCGAGGAAATCGTAATCGCGTGTCTCTGTCAATAGCAACGTCTGTTTTACCCCCAATCCAACTCCAACCCCCCCAACTTTGTAAGGGGCCAGCAGCGCGATCTGAACATGATTTTTAACGACAAATTTACGCGCTTAATCTCTGGCCTCGGCAATAATCATTGTCGTCAGCGAAACGACGACAACAAAATATGCAAATGTGAGCAGTGTCCGCTTTTAACAACAACAACAACAACTCTTACAGCTTGCCTTCCCCTTTAGAAGCAACTTGAATCTGTGTTTGTTGTGTTTTGTGCATTTCGCATCCACGCGCATCTCATCGGATCATTAGCGCCAACACTTGATGCTGCAGACGCGGCGAGCATCTCTCTTAAATGTTTAAGTGCGTTTTTCATTAATTGAAATGGTCAATTTGTTGCCAGCCAAGAGAGATAAGAGTCATTTGCAGTCTACTTGCCACTGCTGCCACACTCATTGATACTTACGACTAACTTCTCTCTTTGTGTCTCTCTCTCTCGCTCGCTCTGTTGTCCAAGAGTCGTCCAAGAGTTGCCCTAGATGGCAGTTGCTGTCGCCGTCCACTGGCGCCAGTTCGGTTTGCCGGCTTCGAAGATCTGCAGCTGCCTTCAATACGCTCATTCATCATGGCAAAGGCAAAGCGTCGACGACAAGCCCATAAATATTGATAGAAATGCTTCATGGTGAACGGAAATTAAAGAACCGAAGATGCGAATGCACTGCAATCATTTGTTAAAGTGTTGTTTAGACAATTAAAAACTTAAATAAAATATTACTAGATTTTTTTCTGTCTGGTGGATTTTAAGGCATTAAAAATATTGTTTTATTACATTTCTATTAAATAATATCACTTTTAAGAAATAATATATATATATTTTTTGCATGAATAAAATAATATTTTTGATTTAACACTTACTGCTCATATTTTTTTAGTGGAAAGGTTATTCTTTTGAAGATCTTAGCTCAGATATGAATTAGTAAACATAATTATTAAAATATTAAATAAGCTAACACAAACCTAAAAATTGTTGTGTTATTTCTTCCTTTTGAATCCAACTTAGTATTTATTGTTAACTGGATTTATTGTTAACGGATTTTTTGAATGCACATAAATGAATTTCAAACTTTATAATAATGTGTAAAGAAGTAAGCGAGCAACAAGAGCATAAAAAGTGTGAGCAGAACATTGAAGACAAGACGAGAGAAAAGAAACTAGTCATGGTCTTGACCATGTCATGAAACCAAAGAACCGAACGAACGGTAAGCGGCGGAAATTGGTTGCCACAAACACAAACACGGGGCACACACATACATACGTATATGGCCAAAGGTAACAGTTATGGAACGAGCAAGAACTGTTTATCGTTTATCTAGCGGGCCTTTTTAAGCAAATTGTAGTCAAATGCTTTGCTACTCGGGAATCAGAGTTCCAGTTCTAATTGTCTGCAATGACAATGCAAACACGAAGGAATGAGATATATATATATATATATATATGTAGTACGATTGAAGAACTCTTACGCAGCTTTAACGGTAAGCATACACGCGCGTTGTAAGTTTGAGTTCAAGCAACGTGCCTCAACGACAACAACAACAACAATAACGAGTCACAACTCCGGCTGGGATCTGCTTGGATGAAGCCTCAACAATTGGCATTTCAATCACGCATCAATCTGGCACGTTTTTATGATGCAGATCACAAGGCAGGCAGGCAGGCAGTCGCGCAGACAGGCAACAGAAACCAGATACAACAATCTTGAGTATAACGAACTGGACACAGCACGCGGCATCCACATTAAATGCAGCTGCAATCCTTTATGCTTCGCCCCCCTGTGATTTCATCCCCCTCCCTATTTGTGATTCCTTATGAAAATGAAATTTTTATTGGTCGGTTATGTTTTCGTTACATTTCGTGGATTGTTATAAATTTCATTGATAATTGCCCATATATTGATAGCATGATTATGTGCATGATTGTCTGATTGTTGCCGGTTGTTGCATGTTGTTGTTGTTGTTGTTGTTGTTGTTGTTTTTATTGTTATTGTTTTGCTGATACGTGCGTGGCATATGCACTGCAACAATTTTCAGATTTTTGCCTTCTTTCCCATTTCTGTTTCGCAAATTGTTTTCAACGAAAATTGTTGCACGCGTTGCATTATGAACACACGTACACTAAGTACAGATCTTATGCCACATATGTAGGTCAGCGTTGCGTACATATATATATATATATTTTCTTTGATTGTGCAACGAAGAAAAAGTCAATTTCCAACAAGTAAGATGGATCTAGTCGAGAAATCCCATTTTCAATGGGTTCAGGGTTTCATAAGTTGTGTTGAAACTTTTGAATGATTGTTCAGTTAAGTTGTTACTGAATAACGTTTTGGAACACATGTAAAAGCAAATTTTATTACTGATTTATGCTCAAAGTTAAATTGCCTTTTACTAACAATTGTCGTTTCTTGATGAATGTTTTTCTTGCTTACATCTTTCACTCATAAATAAAGTTACTGTCAGGTAAATGGTTTTTGTGTCATTTGGCCAAGATATCTGTCCAAATGCCAGTTGGCCATAGAAAGTCACAGTCACAATATAAACCCAAAATGGTCTAATGGCTTAGAGTAATAGTTTTTTGTTGGCCATAACTAACGACAAACAAGCTCTCAATATGCAAATTGGCTGACTAACTGAAAGTTGGCCAAGTCAAAACAAACTAGTGCTCTTATCATCTTAGCTACTGACGATCGAAAAATAATTGACAACCAAATGGCGCATTGTGTGGCGTGAAAAAGACGCATTTAATGTGCCACAAATTGTCAGTTGACAAAATCATTGCGACGCTGATAAGATACTTCAAAACGAGTCATTGACTGCGAGCTCATTTTTTGGTTAAGTGCAGCGTGGGCTTATTGGAGATTCCTTTTTTTGGTTGTGCGCCCACATCGAGTGCTGTCAAGTTCGTTGCCTGAGTCTTTTGTTTTTTTGTTCCCCCTATTTTGCCAGCGTTTCAATTGCGACGCATTTCGTTGTTGTTGTTGTTGTTGTCCATGATTCAGTGCTGCCAGCGAGCGATCGAGCGAACGAGCGATCGAGAGTTGAGCGACTGGCACGACCACCGCAATTACATCCGGTCATTTAATGTAATTTTATATATTTCATTTCAATCACATGCGATATATATCTGGCCATACAGCCACGAACTCACATTCAACTGTAGATACTATTTTTAACCCATTTTCAATGGGTTCAGGGTATAATGGTTTAGTTCATAAGTATGTGACAGGCAGAAGGAAGCAGCTCCGACTGAATAAAGTATATATATTCTTGATCAGCATCAACAGCCGAGTCAATAAGGTTTCAGACAGGGTTTCAAACAGGGTTCAGGGTATCGTCTAGTCAGTATTTCTTGACTAGAGCCTTCTTACTTGAATTAGCTGTACTACAAAAATAAAATATATAATATGCACATGTGTCTCACTTATTTGCTTTGTTGTTGTTGTCGCCTGGTCAACATTTTAGTTTTATCTGCAATTAATTCGTGTGTTTTTTTTCGGTTAGCGGTATCTTTTGAACCCAATGCCTGGCAAAATGATTGATTACTTAATTTCACTATCCACTGGTTGAACAAAAACAAAAAAAAAACCTATAAGCCAGCTGCAGGTTAATGTGAAATTTGTCGTGTATGCGATGAGACGAGTTGAGAGCTGTTTGAAAACTGGAAACACACAAAGAATAGGCTTTGTTAACAGTTGGTAGATTATATATGGATATATATAGAGGAATCTTCACATTCTGGCACTGAGCCTCATAATTAATTGCCTAAACGTTCAAACAATGGACAAAAATAGTTTATTGTTTCTTTTCGGACTTTTAAATATTTCATTAATTAGAATTTTGTTGTGAGACCATTAAACTGGCTCGCACCGGCTCATAACGTGGCCAACCAAATGGCCCAAAGATTAATAAGCGGCAATTAACGAAAAATCAAAAAAAACCTTTTTCGAATGGAATTCAACAACAACAAGTGAAAAAAACTGTTAGAAAGAGGTGTTGCTCAATGACTTAAAAACGCATTTGTGTTTTTTTTCTTGCTCTAAAACAACTTTTGCCTTAATTATGCGTCGTCGATTTTGGTGTTCAGTTTTTTTTGGTTTTTTTGTGATGGGCCACCCTTAAACTATTTGATAAATTAGTCGCGCCAGGCGGTAAAAGGTCAAGGTAGCCGTCGGGGTCAACACTGAGACTGTTCGAATGTCAAAGAATCAGCATTGTGTGACTAAAGATCAATTTGACTGCCAGGCAGTTTCTCTACGTCTCGTTCAGGTATCAGGTATCAGCTTACCAGCAACAGGAAACGTCTTTAAATCCAGCTCCAGCTCGGGCTGCTTGATTGACAAGTTCTGCTGCTGCTGCTGCTGCTGTCCAGTCGCAATTTCTGCAGAAATAACAGAGCATAATATACGAGCATAAGTATCAATGAAATTCATGTTATTGTCAGGTTGTGCGCGGGTTGCTTGAGCAGAAGTTGACTTGAACGAAACAACATTTATAATATATGAACTTTTTGTATCTTTGTATCTGTATTTTTCTACTAAACTGCACCTTAATACTCCACTTACAATTAGTTCCGCAACTTAACGATCTGATGGCAACTAAGTTTTCCTTTCATGTTTATCTCAAACAATATCTAGGTTTTTTTCTCTGTGTATGAACTGCTAACTAACTCGCTGCTCTACATAATGTACACACACAGGAAACAACAACAGCAGCGCCAGAAGAAACAAAAAAAGGTAGCTGCCACAATCAAAGTACTATAAGGCTGCAACAAAGACCTCTCTGCCTGACTGCCTCACTGCCTGGCTGCCTGCCTGCCACTTGAGTTATAGAGGTATGTGTATGTGGTCAGTTTTCGAAGAGCTGGAAGAGCTCAGAGTCAGGATTAAGCCCCAAGGCGCAGTTGCTGGCCCGAAGGAGAACTCTTGTAGGGTGGCTGTTGTGTGCGGTTGTGGCCAAGGCATTTGACAATTGGCCTGGTTAGTTAGGTTGCTTGACTTGAGTTGTGGAATGTTGTTTTGCAGCTGCAACACTTGGGCTACACAGTATTACTTGGAAATGAAATGCCAGACATAGCTCAGTTTGCAACTAGCTGTCAGGTCTTGCAACTTGCGACTGTGCAACATTTGCTGTACTCGCTGCTGTTGGCTTTTGGGCCTGGGTGTCATCACATGTCGCCACAGGCGCCGCTTAATGCCATCCAACAAATGAATATATAAAGCGCGAAAAGTGTTGCAAATGATAAACTGACAGGCTTATGACAGCATTACGCAAATTAGCCGAACCCAGACGCGAAAGCAGACGCTAAGCAGACGCTGCGCCGCCTTGCAACCAGCACCCCGTGCTGCTCGATTGGCTTTAATAAAATGATATATTAAATGCGATTAAAAGCGCGACGACGAAGACAACAACGACAACAACAACAACAGCAGCAGCAACAACAACAACAACAAAAAGAAACAAAGCAGAAGCTGAGACTGCTGCAATAAATATATTGTAACAGCTACCGGATTGTGTTCTGGACTGAGATTCAGGAGTCGCCTTACGACGCCAAGCGCCGCCGTGCGCGGCACGCTGATAAAAATGTTCATTAATTTAATGCAGTTGGGCATAATTAAATGCGTGTGCGTGTGCGTGAGTGTGTCCGTGAGTGTGTGTGTGTTTGTGTATGTTTGCTCCTGGTTGCCCCCGTATTGACATTAAATATGTTTAAACATGCATAAATAAATACGTGTAGAAGCCCAGCCAGACTACAGGCAGGCAGGCAGGCAGTTAAGCTGTCTTTAACTTGCCCAACAACTTTGGCTTGCTCGCTGGCTTTGGTGGCGCTGATGTTTTAATCAGGGCGTGGATTTAAAAGGCGCTGACCCAGGCACTTGTTGCACAACTAGTTAAATTAATAATGCAACATAAGCCAGACAGCAACTGGCTTTAGTTGCAAAGCCTAACTCGAAAAGATTTACGACAATTGGCAGCTGTGGAGCAAAAGTTTTTGGCGACCAAGCGATAAATTGTTAAGTTAATCGCTTGTCAAAGCATTTGCGGGCACATTTATCTGCCCGGGAGTCACAGCCGGAGGAGTTGCAGATTCCCGAACAGCCGATAAAAGTAATCGTTCGCGGATTTATAGCCCAAGCAATAGAAGCTAGTACAAGGCCAAGTTAACTAACTAAATAATGTTCGACTACCTCATAGCTGAGGTCATAAAAATACAACCGTATAATCTGTCTGGTTTTGGCTGTATTTTACTTAACATTTACCTCTTTGATTGATAAAACTCATAAAACTGGTTTCAAGCTTCGCATCCAAATGTTGTATATTGAAAAACTTTACTGCTCAAGTAAGTCGCCAAGGTTACAAGCCAAACATTACAAACTCCTTTCTAACCATATATCAATTGGAAAGGCAAAGAGAACCTAACTCGTTCTATCCCTCTCTATCTCTTTGACTGGCAGTTTGAACTAACAAAAATCATTGACAATAACTTAAGCAATTAGGCGCCATAACTGCTTGGGAATTATAAGCAAATAGAGAAACAAAAGCAGTTACTAAGGGCAGGCAAACAAATTATGTAAATAGTGTTTAAAATTAAAGCCTTTAAAGCATTTCAATGCAAAAGATAGTTAAATTGACGCCTAAAAGATAATAATCCAAACACATGATTTATCAGTAACCGATTACGTAGTAGATACGATGGGCTGACTCAGAATATAAACAATCTAAAAACCTTCAGTGACTTGATTTGAAGCTTCGACTTCGAGACGTTGACGTCTTTGTTTGCGATAAGGCCACACTTGTGTAACTTCTAACTTATCAAATATTTGGCCTAGTCAGACGGGTAATTACAGTTGTGTCAGATATTGTTAGTGGTTGTTGTTGCTGTTGTTGTTGCTGTTGCCAATTGACAGCGACGACAACAATTGTGCATTTCATGAATTGAAATTGTTGTTGGCCATTGTTTTAATGCCATTCAAGTCGCAGCCAGTTGACAAATTGTTAACTGATATGGGAAATGTTGTGTGTAGCTTGGTAGCACACTTAGCAGACAGACAACAAACGGGGAACGAGCAACGGGCAAACGGACAACGAACAACAACATTCAAAGTGGCTATGTGGCCTATGTGTAAACATGTGTCGTCGTCGTCGTCGAGCTACCTTTACCGTTTACCCACCCCTCGCTGTGCCCGAGACTGTCACTCAAAGTGCTCTTTGCATATGCATAAGTAAACCAGCAAAAGATTTAGCTCTTGTTTGACTGCGGTTTTATTTTATATGCTATGTTGTTTCTGTTGTGTGGCAATGTCTCAAGTTCAGTTCACACGCTTTCACTGATTGTGATATCATTCACGTCACTTTGAATCGAACCATTTACTTTTGCCATTCGCTTTGAAAACTTGAGCCGTACCAAATGCATAATTAGCCAAGTTAACAGCACACAAACGCACTCGCCAGCTTTATAAAGTGTTCGGAAAGAGATTAAAGCTTAGGCCGCTTGATTTAACAGCATTTTCTGCTAATGAGGCACCACCAATGTTGCACTTGCCACATTCTTGCCCCTCCTGCAACTCCTGCCTTAATTACAACCATAAACAGAACATTCGTTTACCTAAGTTGGTTTGTAATTTGTTCCACACACAAAAACACACTCCTGGGAAATGCCAAATACCGAAGCGCTCTTTTGCCTCTTTGATGATGATTTTAGCCATAGTTGTTGCACTGCAATGGGAAATAACAAATTGTTCTTCATTAAATTAAATGTTTAAGGCACAGAAAAAAAGTGCAAAACTAATTGTTAACAAGTTATTTACTTATAGACAATATATATTGTAAATAAATGTATAAAAAATTGTTATAGAATAATCTTTTTCATTACTTCTAAGTTGAATTAACGCTTTTTCTACACTACCAGTAAAAATCTGGTCGAAATAAGCTTCTAAATAAACAAATGCTTTCTTAGTAATCGTTTTCCATTTATATTTTCACATTATAAAAGATATGCTAAGAAATAAACTAGAAACATAAACCCTATTTTATTACCAATTAATTTTCAATTTCCATTAAATTTCCCACTCAATAAAACAAGTTTTCCAACTAAAAACTTAAAACCTAACCCCAAACAAATTATTTGATCGCCGTTAAAGTCAGCTTATCTATAAAAAAAAAGGCCCCAAAAATATTGTCAGTTTCCTTTGGTACGGGCCATAAATGTCATTCCCATGGCAAGAAATTCATAATTGCAAACATGGCCAACACTTCGTTGCTAGTCAGCGTGGGCTTGTCAACACAGCCACAGTCAGCAACAACGACAACAAGCAACTGAACGACAACAAGCAGTTGGGTTTCGTTTGCCCCCACTGCACCCTCCTCCCGACACCTTTGTGAAGACATTAAAAATTATGATTTAACGCAAATTTTGTAATTAATCTTGACAAATAAAGCGCGGCCTGCTCGTGCCCCTGCCACCGCGGCCCCCACTCAGTACTTCAGGGCGAAGGAGTTAACTTTTTAATGCCTTTTTGTGCTGCCAAGAAGATTTTGTATTTATCTTCTTCACGGAACAGCACAGCACAGCGTTCTTAGATGCATAAATCTTGGCGGCACTTTTGGGCACGAACTTCTACGCATATGACTGCGGGCGGAAAGCCAAATTAGACAGAGATAGAGAGAACGAAGGAGAGTGAGAGAAGAGATCTCCGAGTGTCTGCTAGCCAGCTTGGCGTGCTTGCTGCTGCGGCTGCGGCTGCTGCTGCTGCAACATCATCATCATTATCCTTCATTATTATTTATGATGTTTCTCGGCGAAGAGTTGAGAGTTCTGAAAACTGGTTTTGCGTGAAGCCTTTCAAGTTATTTAATAATTGTGCCAAGTTATGCACAAATGCACAACTTTGTGCTGTTGTCTCGTTTTTATTTATATATCTTCTTTTTTTTCGGCTGCCTTATTTAGTAAAGTTATGGCGTTTTAAATGTTACAAGCGGAAGCAAACACAAGCCGATCAAGCGAAGCGAGAGAGAAGGAGAGAATGTGACCTATACAAGGTGCCTGGCCACTGCTCGATCTTAATTATATGTTGGCAACTCACGATGACGACGACGACGCCGCCGCCGCTGATCAACAGTAGCAATTATTTGTACGGGGCCAGCACTCAACACTCATCACAGCGAAGGAGATGATATATAGTCATATTGCGTATACGCTGGCCTTAACTAATTGCCAACAAAGAGTCAAAGTCAATGCCGCAAAACTGTATCTGCTAGCTGCAAAACCGAAACTTGAAGCTGTCATTAAGTTGGCAAGCCGGCGACGTGTGAGTACCAATGCAATGCTTGACCAGCAGCAACATCATAATCCCCACAAGCAGCAGCAACAGCAGCTTACAATGTTACACATACTATACAAAAGTAATCGCTCTCTCTCTCTCTCTCTCTCTCTTTCTTATTCGTTGCGCGATACTTTTATGCTGTGTAAGCAAAGCTGATGAAGCTGCCACTGTTGTGTTGCTGTTGTTGGCTGCCCTTTTTGGTTTCTAATCTGATTTTTGGAAAGATGTTGTTCATGCCTGCTTTTTTCGGCGCTTGTTGTTGCTGTTCTGATTTCTTGTTGCGATACAATAAACTCATATAATATTATTTCTTTCCTACACGTCAGCAAACACAAAATAAAATATAACAAACAAACAGACGACAAAAAACGTGACTCTTAAAAAAAAACGAAATGAAAAAAAGTCGTGTATATAATTTTAGTTCTCAGTATGTGTGAACGTGTGTCTGTGTGTGTGTGTGTAAAAGAGGCGCTCAACAACAATTGCTGTAACAACAACAGCAACATGGTTAAAGTGAACAATGCGTTGGCAAAGCTTTTTCTAAATTGACAATGAGAACGACTCGTTGCTATTGTTTGCCTTTTGACTAATTTTGAGTATCTGTTGGTTAATAACTATAGAAAACAGTGAACACATCCACACAATACTTATAATAAACATTTACAAGGTGTCTCTAGCCATCCCTCTCTAGTTTGCTATAGCTGTCTCGTTCTTATAGCTGCTGTATTTCACAAGGTTCTCGTGTTAACCCTACTTAGTGCTTTTACCTGGTATCTTTCTTGAAACACATCGATCTAAATCAGTTTTGTGCTCGAAAACTATAAAAAAAAACACATTGTACTGAAAATAAAGTCTAATTAGATCATTTTCTTTATTAACTATTAAGCTGAAACGTGATTCAGTTAGCTACTATCTAGTTAATTGCACAAAAGTTGATTAAGCAACCAGTTAACTAAACTCTGGCAATGTCTAAAACGTTGTTCATACATTGAAGTACAATAAATTCATTGTTTGAGTTTTCAAAACTTCACTTTGTATACAAAAGAACTTGATTACAACATTTATTTCAATATATTTCTTACTTGTTATCTGTTTTTGAGTTGTTTTCCCGTTTAAAAGGTTAATCCAAGAGTTGTTGATTACAAGCTTTGAGAAGTTGCCTTGCTATTAACTCTAACTGTAGACCATAATTCGTTTTCGGGTTATTTGATGTTACCCCACCGCAATAAAGCATAGACGACGCCCATGTTCATATTTAGACAGCAACAACAACAAGTCTGCCTGTCTTTCTGTTAACCAAAGGAGCGTGGGTGGGTGCAGCTTCAACAAGAAATATACAAAACTCAACAACAAGTTGAGAGTTACAAAAGGAAAACCGAACACAGTGCAGCTTTTTGGGGCAAGACTACCATTGCAAACTGCCCACTTGTTGGCTTGATGGGGTTGATAGTAGCATGCGAAGGGAGAGGGGGATAACAACAATATTCGACGCTTAATCAATTAACTAACATAATTTCGTGCAAATGTAATTAACTGTGGCCCGTTGCCTCCTGTTGCGACCGACAAATGTTTGCTGTCAGGAGCGTTTAGTGTCATTCGTTTAGCAACAAGTTGTAAACTTGTTTTCCTTTTGCAACATGCTGCACGTATTTAGTTGCAATGCGTAACTTTGTTCGATGTGCGTGCGTGTGTGTGGAGAAAAGAGTTCAAAGATCGAGAAAGGATGTAGGGAAAAAACTTCCGCAAGAATCAAAAATCAATACATAATTCTTTTGACATGCCAATCGCACATTTGTGGCATGCAACAGCTAAACAACGACAACATGTTTGCGCGACTCATTCAGATAAAAAGCCATTGCAGCCAACAGCCTTCCGAAAGCTGGATGAAGCTGGATAGAGAGCTGGAAGCTGCTTGAATGTAGCATGAACAAAACGACGACAAGCACCCAACAGCAACAACAACAACAACAAGCAACAGTTGCAACCGTTCGAGCTGCACCTTTAAAAACGTACAACAAAAACTGACAGGGCCCCAGCCAGAGTTGAGCGTCGACTTTGGCGAGCTGGCAAGCAACAGCAGAAAAAAAAAGTGAAATCTGCTAGAATTGATCTGGGGAGTCGGCGTCGTCGTGGCTTGAAACTGGTTTCCACATCTGGAGAGGAAGTAAACAACGAGAAGAGCAACAGCAGCAGCAGCAGCAGCAGCAACAGCAACAACAGCATCAGCATGACCAGGCCTGCGACCTCTGCAGCAGCGCTCCTTTCATTCGCTGTCAGCATCAATTGAAGCCAGCCGGCAAATATCCCAAACCCCCCCGTCCACCAACCCCTTCCAAGTGTATGTATGTTGTGACTACTGCCCGCTGTGCACCTGCGAAAATGGAGACTTTGTCTTGAAGCTCGACTTTGACTTTGACTTGGCTGGCTAAGCTGGCTCGCTGGCTAGCTGGCTAGCTGTTAGCCATGCCTGTTAGCTGTTAGCTGCATATGCATGTTGATGAGCAGACAAAATGTGTTTTTAAATGATGCCATTTGTTATATTTGCGTGAATGCAACCAGTAGCAGCAGCTCGACAGACAGACAGACAAACCCTTTTACCACAATTGATTGCCTATTAGAAAAATGTGTTGCAAAAACAAAAAGCTTGCCCACAGGCAAACATTAACGCCAAAACATTTCTTTCTGACCGTTAACAGTTAAAACAAAAAACTACACAAAACAATCAAAAAACACGCATTAAACAAAAAAGCTGAACGCTACTGTCATGTTAAAAAACAAAAAAAAAGAACCAAACAAACATTTGTGTTTAAATAAAACATAAAATGTGAAAGAGAAAAGGAAAAAAGAGATTGTTGCCTCTGCCCCTGGAGCATTCCAGGAAACGCCACAACATTTTCAGAAGTGCTTGACATTAAAATTGAAATAAAAATAAAGAACAAACTCAACTGGCTGAGATACTTTGGACTTTACGCAACTGCACTTGGCCGGCTGAAAGTTAGGCTAATAAAATCAAAATACAGCAACAATACCAACAACAAAAAAAAGTATAAAGAGTTGAGAGTTTAAAGAGTTGACACCATAAAAGTAAACTAAGCTTAGGGAGAATGAAGTTATGTTGCAAAACCTTTCTTAAATTTAAGGTTTTTAATGATATTTCTAGGATTGTTGGATGTAACATATTGTTCAATCAAGTAGCTGACAATAACCTACACTGTTAAGCATTATAACTATTATGATTGAGGAATTCTTTGCCTTTATCCTGAACACATTACACGCAACATCATTTACTTCAATGTATAAATTGTTTAATGACCTCTAACAGAC
This sequence comes from Scaptomyza reducta, assembly GCA_035044485.1. Taxonomy (NCBI): domain Eukaryota; kingdom Metazoa; phylum Arthropoda; class Insecta; order Diptera; family Drosophilidae; genus Scaptomyza; species Scaptomyza reducta. The sequence goes on from JAWNNV010000045.1 coordinate 417,101, forward strand.
TAACTTAGTTGATGCTTCCTGTTTCTGAGAACTCTGCGTCTACTCACTTGTAATGCCATCTAACCATTTTGTAAGTTAGTTCATTATACCAGTTGAAGTTTCCCCAGCCGCCTGCCCCCCCACCCTGACTGGTTGACTAGTTGCATTTCTTGTGTAATTCAGCTGGATTGTCGGGTGGCAAAAGTTAACATTCTCAAGTAGCGATCGTGCACGAAACGAAGCGCTCTCAAAAATTGTTGACGTCTTGGACGGAGTGTGTGTGTTTGTTGTTGTTGTTGTTGTTGTTGTTGTTGTTGTTGTTGTTGTTGTTGGGTGCCTAGATAAAAGTAACTTCAAAAAAAAGAACTGAAATGCTGAAGTTGGTTTTGAAGACGTTGCAACAGCAGCTTCTACTTGACCTGGCTAGCAATTATCACAGTTGGTGCGCGATGATGTTGGTGAACTGGTGGCAGATTCACACGACTCTGTTGCATGGTTAAGTGTAGTGACTTTGACTGCAATTAGACATGCGCAACTGCCACCAACGGAGGCAGCAAATTGTTCTGACTAAAGAAGCTGAGCAGCTGAAGATGAGCTGAGCACTTAGGCACTTGGGAGAGGTCAACAGAATGCTGACTGCCTGATGGATTGTCGGAGGAGAAGAAGACGCTCTCCGTTTATATCTCGCCTGTCTCTCTCTCTGTTTCTCTCTCTCTCTCTCTTTCTCTGTTGCTCTTCGTGGTGGGGCACATCACACAAATCACGCACATTTAGGCAGAGCGGACTATACCGGAGCAGAGCGGCCTTTTAAGGCTGCCCCTGGCTGGGGCATGAGTTTGCAAATTGTTGTTGCTGCTGCTGCTGCTGCTGCAGCTGTTGTTGTTGTTGTTCGGGTTTCCTGCTGCAAACTTTATGGCTGTGGCACAAGAAACTGCAGCAGCAACAGCAACTGTGGCGATAGCTCTGGGTCATTTTAGGAGCTCTACGAGTCCAAGGCAAATGCAACTTGAAACCTGCAGGAGCACTCTATGTGTATTGGTATACGTGTGTGTGTGTGTGTGTGTGTGTGTGTGTGTGTGTGTGTGTATTGTGCAGGAGGTGTCCCAAACAGCAATGAGTATATATATATTTTTACTTCTTCTTTCCGTTGATGCTCGTTGTACTGTACTGACAACATACAGTGAGTAAAAAAGAATGAGAAACCAGTTACTGGCTCCACGGACTGCTCCTGTGGCATGCTGTAATTGATATTGCAACTGTATGTGTGTGTGTGTGTCTTTATTGGTGTATGTGTTAAGCTTAGCTGTGAACCGAGTTCAAGTTTCAGGCCAATACACGTGTTGTTAATGAGACATCGCTCAACATCAACATGAACAACCAAATCAGCTAACACACACACACACACGCAAGCACACACGCACACACACTGTCTTACCACTGATAACCTAATAAAGTCATAGCAATTAAGCCCAAAGAACCTCCGACTACAGCATCAACAACAACTCTTCGAGTACAACTTGTTTGCCAAAATCCAAAACAACAAACAAAAATAAATAAAGAAAAGAAAAACGTTGCCTAAAATGATGTCACTTGCCAACTTGGCTCGCAATTATAGCCACAGACGCGCTCAGTGTCGTTATTGCTCCAAACTTGCCTTTTATTATTTCAATTTTTTTTTTCTTTTCATCTTTAAAGTCTTTTGTTTGTAATATAATTTTTTCGTTTGCCTTTTGTGTGGGCATTTTTTCCTTTTTTTTCAGTTTTGAAAAATCATTATTTTAATCGTTTATTGACTTGTTTAAAGCGCCGCTAAATGTTTTTTTTTTATTATTATTATGCTACAAATTATGTGAAATGATGGCGCACAAAACTCTTTGAAAAGCAAGAGGAGGTTTTTTTGTTTGGTTTATTTCGATTGTAACTATTCGTTTTTGAGCCTCTTCTAATTGTAAGCTGCCTACAAAACAAGTTCGTACTGAGTTCAGTTATGATCTCCGCTTTAAAACTAAGCTTGACAAAGAAGTTTTTTTTTTTGTACATTTTTTTTTTGTTTTTAATAATTTCAAAATAATAAGTTGGCATCTAACTAACCTTTAAAGAAATATCTACAAATATATTTAAGCTCTAAACATATATTTGTAATCTTAAGTTCGCCAACTAACTATTTTTACAAAAATTAAAGATCCAATCGATGGCTACATACATTTTATCCATCAATTCGTGAATAGAAATTTTAGGAAATTTACTTTATCTGATCAGAAGATTAATCTGAGTGTCTTTTTAACGTGAAGTTCTAGAAAACTAATAAAAAGTAGTTTAAATTTCGAAATGACCTGATATAAAAAATGTTTTTTCTCACGTATTAAATGATCTTAACTTCTAAGTTAAATTCCATACAGTAAACGAAAGGATCTTTCATTTTTCATGGCAATCTAGACCTTCTAAAACCCTAATTTTAATGATGTTCTGTTCATTGCTGTTCGTTACTAACAGAAAACTCTAAAACTTCAAAATATACGTTTCTTACTTTCATATCTAACGTAGAGCGAAACAAAAAAAAAAAGAAACAGATCTATTAGAGTGAAATGATTAATGATGCATAAAAGAAAAGAAAAACAAGAACCGTATACAAATGAGGAAACCAAAAAGAAACATATCAAATATTGAACTCACCTGCCCTTTTGGGGGCCAAGGACACGAACGAGCCAGCTTTGTTTTTTGTTTTATTATTATTATGATCTTAACACTTTGTAATCTGTGTTTAGGTCTGGGTCCAAATCGTGTGTGTGTGTGTGTTCGTGCACCATTCTCCACCGAATTAGACCTTTCAAATGCGTCTCAAATGTGTTGTCTTGCCATTCGATAGGGTCTCATATTCTTTCTATCTCTCACTCTCTTTCTTCTCCACGCTAATTTCTTGCTGTTGCTGTTGCTGTTGTTGTTGTTGTCTGGTCTGCGTGTTCGTCTCCATTTCATTTCATTTCGTACAAATTTGCAAGTGCTTACTAATAGAACGTTTTGTGTGTTGTGTTAATGAATTCGAGAGTTTTATTGACACTGTGCCGTTTTAGACGTTGACGTTGCGCATTTACGTTGTTGTTGCTGTTGTTATTTTTACGTTTATAGTTTTTTTTTTTTTTTTGGCTTTTTTTAATACATTTTTGTAGTTCATTTGATTTGATTGTTGTTAACAAATGTACATTTACGTTTTAATTTTTTGCGCCACGTTTCTGTGTCTTTTTTTTATATATATTTTTCTTATATATTTTTTTATTATCAGTTTATCTAACACTTTGTGCTGTGCTATCTTTTCGGCTCTCTCAGCGATAGCTCCTGTTGTTGTTGCTGTTGGTGTTGCGACTGTTGCTGGGGCCCCGAACTGCGCGCGCCGCTCGCTGACGGTGCACTGATCGGATCGTCACAAACGTGGCCAACACGACAGGTAACCCCAAAAGCGACGTACACAAAATAACACCAGCAGCAGCAGCAGCAGTAACAGCAGCAACAGCTACAAGGTAAGTCTGGACAAAACTCACTAACTAACTACTGACTGAGTCACAAGGCCAATTCTCTTCGCTTCTCCGCTCTCTCTCGTTCTGTATCGATTCTGGTCACACTGTTAGCGATTTTTGTGTAAAAAGAACGCGACGTCGCTCGCTTGCGTTCCAATTTGCGACTTGCCTGGGTTCGTTCATGGCACGGGGTTTTTGTAACCTCGCCGCAGTGCTGGCTTTGCTACTCTCCAATAGAGAAGCATACTATGTTTGTCTCGCTCGCACACTGGCGCGCTCAGTGAAGCGTATTAGTACAGGTGTAATTACCTGTTACTATAGTGTCGTCTCGTTTACACGATCGCTCTCTCCTACGTTCAAATCTCGCTCTCTCGCTCTCTCTGTGAGCTCAAGTGCAATGATCATTAGCCGAGTTGCTCGCTCTGTTTTCCTGACTCCAGTTTCGTTGGCCAAATGATCGTCATGTGGAGCTTACCCCCTCCACACCCCTTTGGCCGCTAATTAAGCCAGATATTGCTTAAGCGCTGCGCTTCCGACATTTCACCAGAATTTAAAAACTCTTCTACTATGTTGCGACTTGACCCGTTCCATGTGAACTTGCTGACGCGGTACACACACCACTTCCGCTATAAGCAACAACATTACAACGATCGTTTAGAGCAATCTTCTTAACAGCTCCCTTATTAAAGACTTACCGGAACTACTAGCTCCCTATACGCGCGCACACTGATATGATTATGGATACCAGGGACATTATAGATACGCATACCATCGGTTGACAATTGCAATCGGATGTTGGCGCTTGTTGCCAGCCACGTGTCGGCACCAAAGGCACTAATTGTTCAATATGTTGCTGTTGCAATCACTGACTTGAACCTTTTCAATGACCGCTACTTCCGCTGTGGACAAATCTCAGCTCGTGCTGTTTGCAGGAGGAGCAACAACAGACAACAACAACAACAACAGCTGCATTCATGTGGAAACTGTTTATTTTTTTTTCGCTACTGTTACTTAGATTGTTACTGGGTGCTGTATGCTTTGATTTGGTTGGCAAATCATTATGCCGTTTTTCTTTTTTATTATTATTTTCATCATATCATAGCTAGGCAACGTCTGCTTAACGGAAGCAACCGTTAGACGATCTGTTCCCGGTGACCGGTGACTAAATGCAATTAGTTGCAGCAACAAACTGCAGCTGTTGCCGCTTCTGCTGAACGCTTTTTCTTGGCTTTCCATTTGGCTTGGCAGCAGCAGCTGCTGCAGCAGTAATCGCCGTGGAACTGAAACTTAATCAGTCTAAATATTTATCTATCTGAGCATCAGAAGCATTAATCCTACCAAAAATTATATCATAAATATTATTGTACGTTCTTTTATTCATTTTTCCTGAACGTTTAGTTGTTCTTAACTTTAAGAGTCAACACAAACTTATTTTATTAAGTTTAGTATTTATTTTCAATTATATATTACCTTGTTGAACCTATCAAATCCATAGAATTAACATACAACTCTCGAAACAATGTTATTTAGTAAGTTGTTCTTTAAATTTTATAATATTTAACTCGCATTTTGATTTTTACTCGTATTATTATTTCTTAATCTATGTTTTTGCCCATGTGAATTAAAAACTTAAACTTAGCTTTATCATCTTAATATTTATAAATAGCTAACTTAACTAACAACTCATATTAGTAAAACGTTTATTCTATTTTTGTTTGTCGCAATAGCTTCGCTAACTATACTGTTAGTTAAGTGTTTCAAGCAAAATTGGCATTTTGGCCAGACAACTGGCAATTTCTGTTCATTTCATACTGTAAATACAAATAGATACATATATTTATAAATATATATCGTATATACTGACGTCTGTCTCGCGTTCAGTACCTGAACTGTTCAGAACTAATGCCATTTTGATATACTCTACCCGAAAGAGAGCTTAAACTACTTAAAACATTTTACCTGACTTTTGAAGTACAAAAATATATAAAGTCGGAAAGTTTAAGATGGATAAAGATCATACACAATTGAGATAACATAAATAAAATAAAGTACAATAAAAATGCATACAAGATCGAATGGACTTCCCTTCGCAAGTGCATATAATCTTCGGCATCTAACGACTATAGCTGTAATTTCTGGATAGTTTTTTGTGTGTCTGTGTGTCTATTTCCACATTGTCATCGAACCGTGACGACGCGTTGCCAATGCCTAACCCCCCGGGTCTGATGATCTAAGTGTACTGTAGGAGAACATGCGATAATGTTTTATGGCTCGACTCAACTCAACTCAGCTCAGCTCAACTTTATAGGGGTGCGCTATCAGCACCTGCATGAAAGAAGAAATTTTTGTGAAAATACGTTAAGCTAGAGCCTAGAAGAAATGTAAACGGAGCACAGTAGCCGGATCCGGTGGGGAAGCCAAAGGGATAATTAATTATGCCGTGGGTGCTTGCTAGCTGCTGGTGACATTTCTGTATGTGTATATATTGTCTCTCGATAAGGAAATGACGCGGCAACAAATACAAATGAAAAAGAAAAAAAAACCATCTATAGAATTCGAACTACAATTTCTAAACAGTTAATGCAAAAGCATTTTCTGTCATCTCAGCACTTTGTACTCCAATTTCACACACACACACACACACACACACATTGTGGCATGATATATAGGTATATATGTGTGTGTGTATGTGTGATTGGTTTCTGTTTATAGCATGACTCAGAGAGACGTTGTCTTTCGACCAAATTGTGCAATTTTGTTTGCTTGCTTTTTTTTTGTTGCTATTGTTTCGTTGCATTTGTTGCAATTATTGGCCAAAACAATTGCAAATTGCATTTGTTTTTTTCTTCGTTTCTGTTTGTTTTGGGAAAGCTGTGAGTGGTGTTTATTTTTCGGTGAAAGTTGCAACATATGGTGCAACAACCGTTGTTATTGTTGTTGTTATTGCTGTACAATCCTGCAGCGATTGTGTTCTCAATTACTTAAACTAATGAGCTTTCACCATAACAGGAAAAATTATTTCCAGAACTTCCCCAACTGTTGCTGCTTAACTAACGGATGTGGCCGACAGCAACAGACGCAGACAGGGGGCAACGCGGGGGCACTTGGGTCAAAAGCAATTGACCGCCCAGCAAGTACCCCAAAAGGGCCTTTAGTTAATGCGAAGTTGGCACGGCAACAAACTGTTGTTGTTACCGCAAATCCCAGGAAGAAGCCAAACAGCAAACAAGTTGACATTTTGTACTCAAAAACAAAAAAACCAAATACTAGAAACAATAATAATAATAATAATCCACATGTATATGACCATTGTGTCTTTTAAGTGAAGTCATCAAAAAAAACACACAAACTGAATTCTGTGAAACTTTTTTTTTTTGTTTAGTTTCTGACGCTGGCCGACATAAAACCCGCCATATAAAAACAAAAATAAAGTAAAACAGAAAGAGGATTTCTTAATTACTAGGGGCCGCAAATGCTACGTTTAGGGTCAGTATCTTTGTTGTTGTTGTTGTTGTTACTATTGGCCTCATCATAATTACAGGGCAGTTGTTGCTCCATAAGCCGTGGGGCCAATGTGATACAATGTATGTAAGTGTGTATGTGTGTATGTTTGTATGTGTGTATGTATGTACCTACTATTGCCAGCTTACCAACTGTCTCCAGACTGTTCCTCTAATATGAGCCGACAATTATTTTACGACCTAACTGAAAACAATTCTAAACAGACACAAAATAATTCAGTGTGCCCAAAAAGTCGGTTTGAGCCTTCAGTTTTATGCCCAAATACCCATTAACACTATTTCGAGTGGGTGTATTAAGTTGTGGCAATGTTTGTTGTGGCAAGAACATGGATTGGATAGATTTATTTTGTATGAAAAGTGTCCACACATTTTTAGAGATTTTAAGGAACAAACTTTATTAAAAATAGTTTACGTAGATCAATATACTGATCAATATAGCTAAGATATATAGTTTTGTTGTGGCTAAAGGGTAACTTCTAGTCAATAACACTCAGTTAAAGTAATCTACTTATTAGTTTTGGTTAGTTTTATGTCAAATTCTAGTTAGGCGGTCAACGTTACAGCTGGCTGCCTCAACAGATCTGCGATAGGCGAAATAAATTATTTTCCATTTTTCATTTTTTTCTTCTTTTTTTTAAGTGCTGCGCATGTGCAGCGACATCCACAAAATATCACCCAAGGCATTATATATTTTTGTTTTGGGAAAAGCGTTAAGTTTTGAGGATTTTTCCAGCTTGCTTTTCGGCCGTCGTACAGTTGCACAACATAGAAGTCGCTGCTGTGGCTAACACTTGCATGCAAGCCAGAAAAAGTCAACGGAGCAGAAAATCGGAAAAGTGCAAAGGCAAAAAAAAACGAAAAACAAATATAATAGGAAGCAACAGGTCCGCATATATAGTAGTACGATTCGAAGAGAGGTCCACCGGTTGGTTACCCTGGGCCCTATGAGTATGATAATAATTCAGACGCTTATCTCTGCAACATGCAATAAGCTGAACGGGTGGCTGCCTCAATAATGTTGCAGCAACAGGCACAGCAACAATAACTACGACGACGACGACGACGAATGGGTAAACACTTTTCGCTGCCTGCAACTGGAAAATTGTGGAAAATGATGTGCCAAACACGCAGCTAGTTGCAACAACTGTGTGGTACAGTTACTGCAAAAGCCTAAGTACATTCTTGGCTAATGCTTTTTGGTCAAAGAACTGTGCAACAAAGCCATGCTTTTAAGCAGAAAATTATTAAGCGAAATATCTATATATATATAATAAGAACGCTTTGGCATTATCGGGAACTGTTAGTTCATATTGAGCGGGCTACAAAGCTTATAGAGGATCGTACCAAACAGTTATAGCAAACAACTTGTAAAAGTGATGCCATGAATAAGTTTACGATGAGCTTTCGAGAACAAGAAATCCTAAGATGATGCATTCGAAAACTGATGTAAACTTGTAAGGGAATATAACAATAAAGTTTATGATAGTTAAATGAAGTTGTTGTGTTCGAAAACCGGATCCTGATGCCCAAGATCTTGTTATCAACATATCATTGCTCTATTACAACTCAATAAATGTGGAAGCATCAAGTGGTGCAACACAGTTTTGTAGTACAGTGAAGCCGAGTGATGCTGTCAATCCTAGTCATTTCAATTAAGATGCAATAACAACTCTATTATCCAATATCAACTCCAATAAGCCAATATCAATGAACGTCATCGATTTGCCAGCTGCGAGCTGTGAGCTGTGATGACGTGAGATATGAAACGCTTTAGAAAACAATAAAATCTGAAATCAATTTTGCCACGAAAGTGCCACAGCGTCAAGCTGCAAACGGCTGTGGCAACGACTGTGGCAACGACTGTGGCAAAGACTGTGGCAGCGGCGTTGCAATGATGCGTAAACGTGTTGAGGTTGAAGTTGCTGTATTGTTGCTACCGATTTTTCCTGTGCCGATCGTTGCACACAGAGAGAAGACTCACACCTTAAATGGATGCTACTGCCACGGCTGACAAGCTCTAGCAATCGGAGAGCCAGTGATTATCTGAGAAATATTTATGAACTGATGGCTAAAAAGCGCAATCATTGACGAGGATGCGGCCGCTCTTTGCTGTTTGCTGTTTGCTGTTTACTGTTTGCTGTTTGCCATTTGCTGTGAATGGAAACTGTAGCGATCTTATCGCTGGCCTTTAACTACTGGCCAGTGGGTATTGATGTATATGTACATATATATATAGTTTCTATGAAAGGCATAGGCCACACCGAGTTGTTGATTGCTAACTTGGCTAGCAGGAAGCACGCTTTGTAAACTACAAAAGTTATCTTATAAAACTATTACTACCAAAAGGGGTTGTCGCTTGGGCAAGCAACAGGTGTAATAATTGAAACCGGCCGCATAAAGAAAATGCTAATCACGCTCGCCTCAACTCAGCTCAACTCAACTCAGCTCGGCGAAATTATGAGCCATGGCATGGCACTTGGAGCTATACATTCTTAAGTTTATGCTTTGCGGTTACGCTCGAGCAATGCTCAGGCTCTTTGGCTCTTTTTACTTGAAGCAGCAGCTGTAAAATTACATTGCCACAAGCGTGTGCCCTCATCATCAAATGTACTTTGGACAACTGCATAAACAAATTTTAGAAATGAAATTAAAAGAGCCTGCTTATGTACGGGAGTCCTGTAGTTGTCAACTTTCCCACGCTCCTTGCGCGCTGACCTTCGTTAATTGGAGTGGCAGTCAAGCGTTGCCACTTGTCGCACCTGTGTGTGTGTAGTTGCCACATTTATGTCTTTTTGGTGGTTGCTTTCCCAAATGACTGACGCATTTGAAACTGGATGCAAAATGTGAAAAAATTAACATATCAATTGAACAAAGAAAAGACTGCGCCTCATCCTGATAATTATCTGTATGTTGGGTAGTGTGAATACCCTTACGCTTACAGATTGAATTGAAGAGCCAGTTGCACACACGAGGTCACAGACGTTGCACACATGTTGCACACACACAAAAATGCAAGAATTGAACAAACAACACTAGGCCATAAACTTGGGTTACAAAATCCCACAGATTCTCATCTCAAGAAATGTGTAAATAAAGTAAGCTATAAAAATATTTCAATATTTTATTACCTTGACGTTATAGTACTATCAATAAAATTCCCCAAACTATATCCATGTAAGTTCTTTAAATTAAAAAGCCTATTTTTGATGAATACTTTCTTTGGATTAATTTTCGTTTAGTATGCACCCTTTATCTTAGTTCGGCACCTACCTAAGACTTATTTTGGCGAATATTGAATAAATGTTTAGGAACTGTTAAAAGTTTTTTTAATAAAAGAAACCTTTTAACTACTATTAGGCAACAATTTTATTTTTATTTTTTTTAATAAGGTTCCTTTTTGATAAAAACAGCTGTTCTAGAAATATATATGATCAACATTTGTTCGATTAAAATTGGGTTTCCCTATAGTTTTAAATATATTTTAAGATTTAAATTAAAATGATTTGATTTTATTCAAATTTGAGTTCATTTATATCATATGTCGTAATTAGTTGACAATATTTAATAAAATACTTTCTACTGATAAATACTTTTGCGATCCTAAGTCCTGATTTCGTTCCAAGAAATAATTCCAACACACCAATTATACTACACTGAAACTGTAACCTATTATTTAATTATTATGATCTAGGAATTTGAAATATGAAGATTTGCGAAACTTGTTGCATAGTGTAGTTTACGCGACCACGCGACGCGTGAGATCAGGCGGCGACTTTGGGCTTGCCACCTGTGAGTTTGTATGTGTGTGTGAGTGTTTGCTGCACACAAAATAATGCAAATTATCGGCTAGAATTGCACGAATGGTCAGGTGCATGCAGATGTGTATGTAGATGTTCAGATACAGACGATCTGAGCTCATAATTGAGTTGCAAATGCGCCGCTCGCTCATCCCCTCCCTCTCCCTCTCCCATCCAGCTATCGTGTGTCTCGTGGTCTGGGTGTCGTCTTGGGTTTGGTTCCCAGGCTACTGGCTGGAGCACATTTGCAGTGCCTAATGCCATTTAAAAAGTCAACAACAACCACAACAAAAACAAAAACAAGCAACAACATAAATTCAAATACGCCCTTTCACAGATAATCATCATAATTATCTTGCAACAATAAATGAAACACTAAGATTATATATCTAAGCAAATTACAACAATTAGGTGAAGTTGCGGACTCCCAAAAAACGCCGTTGAACAACACCCAAAACAATCTAAAGCTCCAGGGGAAAGTACGTACAACTTGACTACAATATTTATATGTGTGCATGTGTATTGTTGTATTGTAGTATATTTAACATTGTACATTATACTATCTACTACATAATAAACATAATTTTCACACGCGTTTCATTTTCGGGGCGCACACACACAAATTAGGCAGAAAAACACTCGTAAGACCCACACAGACCACCAAAAAAAAACCAAAAAAAAATCCAAAAAAACGCGAGCAAATGCTTGAGCTCAATTTAATTTTTGGTTGCGAGGGCTTTTCTTGAAGTCCCTTTTATAATATTGCTTGCTAGTTAATCTCCACATTTTTAAATATTTTATGCCCTGTTAAAGCTTTCTAAAAAGGCTAAACATATGATAGAGAAATAAGCCTGTTCGGAATGGAAAGTTGCTTTTCCTGTCTCGATCTTTATTCCTTCGATATACTTTCAAGTTTTTTAATTAATTTCTTTTTATTCCACTTCCAACTATATGTTCTTTGGGCTTCCTTCCGAACTAAAAATGTATTCTTAAGTTATTTTTCATTGTGGATTTCCTTCCTTAATAATATTTTCTTCTTTAGTTATGGTAAATTTCTATAATTGAAATTATTTGTATTTTTGAAATCATTCAAAGATGCATCTTTCGTGTTTTCTTTTTGAATAAATTGTTATAGAATATCTTTACTCAAATATATTAAAAGTACTGACAAAAAATAAACTTTTGAGTTTTAAACTGTAGAAAACTTCCTTCTAATACGTCAAAGAAAAGAATTTGAACAACAATAAAGTTGCTTATAATTGTTTATGAAGCTTATTGATGGATTAGAAAAACTCTTGCTGTTTTGCTCTAAATATTTTTGAAGCTGCCCTCGAAACTATGATTGTTGTTATAAGCATTGTTAAAAATTATTGTTGTTGTTATTATGGTTAATGTTATTGTTGGTGTTAGTGTTGGTGGTGTTGGTGGTGTTGCGTGGCGCGACGACGACGACTAAGCCCATGCCTCAAAAGCGGAAACTCATTGGCAACGCTTCGTTGCGTAAATTTCTCGACGCGACTTTTCGGGCAACAGGTTAACAAAAAAACAACACACAAAAACGAGCAAAAATAACAAAAATCTGACGCCAAAACCGCCAACAAAATGGCCAGCCAACAACAACAACAATAGCAAAAAAATAAACGAAAAAAAATGTTTTAATATTTGAGTTACGCTTCGGTAAGCTACGACATCGCGATATGTAGGCTCTGCATAGACTTCTTGACAATGTACACTATAACAGCAACAAAACAACATGAGCTTTTCAAATTGATAGAGCGAGACAACCGGAGCGAGCGTGTTAGACAGAGACCAGAGCATGTACTATTTCGCGGAGAGGGTGGACGCAAAAACAGAAAGGGTAAATCACAGACCCCATAGATCTGCAGCAGATTCGGATCTCGTGCCAAAGCAACCACAAACTGAGGCAATGAAGACAAACCAACAACGATGACGATGACTGTACCTCTAAGTAAGTGTGTGTGCGTGTGTATGTGTGTGTGTGTGTGTGTGTGTGTGTGTGTGTGTGTGTGTGTGTACGGTGCCTGAACACCTGTGCATTTCTTTATGGATCTTGAGCAGAAAACCTATCGCGGCGTAACATCATTAAAATTAGGTTGAGATATGCCGTAATGCCGTAAGTTAAGATGTAAGGGTTCCCTACCGAAAACCAAAAACAAAAATAAATGCTAGACCCCCTACACGCAAGCAAATCATGAGCCCATATCGGTTATATGTACATACATACATGTATGTATGTGTGTAGTTAGTTCGGTTCGCTCGGTCGGGCAGCTTACGGGGCGGGGCGGTGCTGCCTGCCATAGCAGTGTTCTATTGGTTACGCTTCGCTGTCACAGCAAGGAATCGGAGCGATGTCGAATTTGATTTCGAATACACGAACAACATACGTGAAGGAAAAGTCTATGGTTCTTCATTTTCGCCACGGCTCTATGGGTTTTCTTCTAAAAGCTTAGCTGCATGTGAAGCTTCTCACGTAATTAGTGGCAACAACACGGCCATATAATTAGCCCAGCTGCAAAAGAATACTTGCTCACAATTATGCACAGCATAAGAACTAATAATACAAAAAGTGGAGCATATGGGAAAAAAAACAATTATTATTGAATAAAGTGCGCAGGTGCTCGCTGGGTACCAACAGGGCCACCCTAAAGCACACCAACAACAATAATAAAGAGAAAAAAACCCATACTAATGAACCCGCTGTGAATGTCAGTTAACCGTTTAATGACATTTCTTTGCTTTGCCATTAGAATTTTTCCCATAGTTGTTGTCTTTCATTCATCATCTTTCACATCTGTGCATCATGCCTAATTTTTGCTATAATTATCATACAATTTCCCTTTTCCGTTTTTTCTCTATTTGCTACTGTTGTTTTTTTTTCAGGAATGCAACTGTCTTTCTTAATGGTTAATAACAAACAATGTGCGAAATTCGTTTTTATACATACATTGGTGGAAAAGTTCTCTGATGGCTTTCTGATGATCAGCTGTAAATATTAATCTTATAATCCACAAATGACCAAAAACAACACATAGCTTATTTCAACCGACAGCTTAACAAATTATTTATTATTTAGTATCTTTCAAATCTAAAATAAAACGGATATCAAAATTATACAAATGCAATTAGTTAGTCAATGTTTCAAGCTATTAAATATGACTTCATTTTTCAACAATGAGCAATCAGCAGTGTTCGCGCAACTGTATGTAGAGCTCAACGCTACAGTTTTAAAACAACTGTTCGTTAAATTAAAACTGTTAAAACTGCCTACAGCATTTACTGTAAATTTGACTGGACTGTGTTTATTTCACTAAATCACTTGCATTTAATCTCAACTTCGTTACATTGTAAACTTAATATTAGCTCATCGCAAGTAGTTATAGCTATTAATAAAAGAGATTGCAATTTTGAGACGATAAGAGAGCACTTGAGCTGAGTGAAAGCAACGAAACAACAACAAAAGAACCAAACAATATGCGAGCTCACACTTATCAAATTTATTTAATCGGCAATACTTGCTTAAGTGCACAACAGAACTGAACACAGTTTAGTACTGCTCAGCCATTACTTCAATGAAGAAGTAGTAAAATGTTGAAAGTGTGCTTAATTTTGCTTATCGGATTCATTTTAAGCTGCAGTTCGGAGACACCAGAAAGTTATATTCTTAAGACTGATAGGTAAATCTAAATAAAACTAAATAATCAATAACATAATCTTTGTTAATCTTTCAGACTGCCCAAGGATCTCAACTTTATGCCCAGCTTATCAAATGGTCATTTGGGCTTTACGGTTTTTGGCGATGCCATCTTTATGAATGGTGTCTACAATGGAGCTGCGGGAAATAGCAGAAGAGCACGTGTTCCCAACTGGTTAAATATCAGTGCGGAGCTATGTGATCCCTCTGGCAATATAGATGACTATAATGCAACCTACGAGATGGATCTAAGGGATGGTTATTTTCGATATAGCAAAACTTATAAACACCATGGAATAACCCTCGAACAACGCACCTATCCACATCGATATTATAATCGAGCGCTGGTCTACGAATTGTTGGCTTTTAGGCATATAACTCCCTTACGAAGTGAAGGTAAGCTAATCCAAATATACTTTTTCAAATTGTGTAATATGTTTCCTTTACTTTTATAAGTATTCCAAGTGTATGGAAAGTGGTTATGATCCAAGTTAAGCAATCTTTTCCTGCAGCTCCTCTGTTCGTTAAGTTAACCCAACAGCCGGGCAGCGCCAGCGATGCCTTTGACTTTGTGGTGCTCAACAATGGAAGTGATGCTGCTGGAGATTATCGTCAACTGCGTGGACGCACCAAGGTGCTGGAATTTGAGCAGTTGCAGCCAAAGCCTCATGAGATTTATGTGGTGTTCAGTGAGTCGTTGGAACAGCCGCTGCAAGTGTATTTTCCCACGGGGCAGACAGAGCTGCGATATAGTGTCATCATTTGCATGGATCGTCAGCAAAGTGTGGCACTTAAGGAACTGCAGAATGTGCTACAACTAAAGGAGGATGCAGTGCTTCGAAGTCATCGCCAGATGTGGCATGATTTCTGGGACAAACAGTTCTCCATTAAACTGATTGGCAATGCATTGGATCTCTCGCGCATTGTGAATGCAGGCATCTTCTATTTGGCCAGCTCGCTGCCCTCGTTGACGAGCAACCAAGCGAATGAGCCCTACTTTGGATTAAGTCCCACGGGCCTGGCACGCGGCAATCTGGATGCAGACTATGAGGGACATAACTTTTGGGACACAGAGATTTGGATGCTGCCAGTGGCCAACCAATTTGGCTATGAATATGGCAAACAGTTGCTGGAGTATCGCAATAGACACTTGGAAGGCGCCAGATTCAATGCTCAAGCGATGGGTAACAAGGGTGCCCGGTGGGTTTCGTTTCTGTATCTTTGAAAAGAAGATTCTTATTTGGTTTTCCCTCGATAGATTTCCCTGGGAGAGCGCATACACGGGCGCTGAGGTCACCAATCCCTGCTGCCCAGAGATTGCCCAGCAGGAGATACACATCTCACCGGATATATCCTTTGCGCTGCAAAAGTTCTTTGCCCAATCCAATGATTATGCCTGGGCATGTGCACATGCTTGGCCCATTGCCAGCGAGGTAGCCGAGTTCCTGTTGAGTCGTGCTACGTGCGAAGAGTCGCCGAAAGCCTGTCACTTTCTGAATATTATGGGACCCGATGAGGATCATGCCCGTGTGGATGACAATGTGTATACGAATGCAGTGGCCAAGATAGCATTGGACTATGCCGCATGGCTGGGGCAGATTTGTGGCAACAACAGCAATGCGGAGTTAATTGAACAGTGGCTTCAACTCAAAGATCAGCTCGTCATTCTGCATGATGTGAATCTCAATTATCATCCGCAACATTTGGGCTACAAGCTAAATGAGACAGTGAAGCAGGCAGATACAATACTACTTGGCTATCCGCTGCAGTTTGATACAAGGTACAACATATCTTTATACTAACTATATAAGAGTATATTCATATTGAAAATCCTTCAAGTTCCACACACTTAAATGACTTGCACTACTATGAGAATGTGACACGTGTAAACGGGCCAGCAATGACCTGGTCGATGTTTGCTGCCAACTATCTGGCCACCGCAGAGGATTGGCGTGCCCATGAATACTTTACGCGTGGCTATCAGAACTATGTCCATCCGGAGTTCAAAGTGTGGAGCGAGGCTAAAATTGGTTATGAGGGCTCAGCGAATTTCCTAACGGGCATTGGTGGCTTTCTGCAAGCCCTCATCTTTGGCTATGGTGGCCTTAACTTTGCCCGCGTCGACTCCGCATCGCAGTTGCAACTTAGCTCGCCAAATGTGTCACCTCATGTGGATCAGGTGTGGATCAAGTACATGCGATTTGCGCAGTGCGAATGCAGCTGGTGTTTCCAATACAACAGCTCCAGTTTGAACTGCACTGGGCCAGCGGATCAACGATTTGCATTAGTCCAAGGCAAACAGCGTAGAATCCTAGGCAACAACTTCAACGGTATTAACTACAGAAATTCCTTGTTTAAGAAAATAATTTTAACAATCTTAACTCTTTATAGTGACACTAAAAAGAGGAGATCCACCAATATACATAAATACGCTGAGTTCCGGCAAGGAAATTTAAATATTTGAGCCATTCCAAAGAAATTGTTAAAAGAGGTTTTCAGTTGTGCATAAGAATTAAAAGAATTTATTAACTTTTACCTTCCAAAACTTTTACTTGATTTCGTTTTGAATAGTTCCTAATGGTTACATAATAATCCGATGAGCAATGTTTAATAATTGCAATTTAAAATGAATTCAAAAATCTATAATAGATCTGTTTTAACAAAGAATAAGAATATTTGAAATTGTATAATAACTAAAGTATTCTCTGCTTTGTTTTTATGTGTGAATAATAATTAGTTTATATTCTATATTGAGTAAGCTGCGGCTATATTATAAGCGGGCTTGTGTATGGTTCTGAATTCTAAACTTATATTGTATATCGACTACAATAAGCATTTAGTTTGGGATTTTGGAAGTAACTATTGCATTTGGTTGGGTTTAGTTCAGCGATTGAGTTTGCGCTTTACTTAAACTTTGAAATCGAGGCGCCGCTAACGCCCGCATTGTTTTTGTTGCTGCCACTTAGCACAACATAAGGCGTTTTCGTTTCCTTTTGCTTCTGCTGCAACATGGTTAACGTGCACAGCGGCGTGTCCGTGGAGCTCATTGTTTTCATAAGCTGTAATTACAAAGTAAATATGTACATTAAATGTTATTCAACTAGATAAGGATAGAGTTAACTTACGCCATCCTGTTCCATTTTCTTGAGACGCTTTTCAATCTTATTTTTGCCCGGTCCTTTGCCGTGGAACTTATGCGACAGATAACGGAAAGCCTCTTTAAGGTTAAGAATGCGACCATTGTCATCAATATAGTCAAGCTTGACATTGGGCTTAAAGGTTTCCTTATCTTTAAAGTCCATAATAGGACCAGCATGGAAACGATCACGACGTCCAATTTTTTCATCCTCACTAAATTAGATAGCCATTAGATATTCAGTTAATACAATTTACTTGGCAAAATTGTCTTACCCAGCTGCTTTGTCTTCAATGGAATAGTTCTTGGCCTGCAGATGGGCCATTTTTGTATTGCTCGGTCGATTCTTTTCCTCCTTTTCCAAATAGCCCTTGGATAGGGCAAGGCGCAGGGCATTTGCCACGCCAGCACCCACATCGGGCTCCGCATCTAATATGGCTCGCTCTTCAATATCATCTCCCAAATTATCTAAATCAGCTGGCTGCATAACTTCGTCCGGATTGACAGAGTTCCATGTGCCATGATTCAACGTTGGCTCCTCCTGGTTGGTATCCATATGCTCATCCAACGCATCATTCCTATCAAAGTCCAGCATATCACTGGAGTCCTCGTTTCGATTGCCAGCCATGCCATAAGTGGGTATATCACCCAATGTGCGACAGAACTCAGCCGTTGCATTAAGCACAATGTTACTGTCGGCATTGCCAAGCTCCGTACTATCAGCATTGCTGGCATCGTCTACGGGCTCTGGCTTGATATCGCGCTTAATGGATGCCACATCGATGGGCAGCGGCTTCTTGATGATGTTTTCTTTTTGCTTTAGCTTGCGTGCCTTCGACAACACACGCTCCAAGTCATCATCTTCATCTTCCAACTTGATTTGGGCCTTTGATTCTTCTGTCATCTCAACATCCTCATCGTCAGCTTCGCGGTAACGTCCATGACGACTGCCTAGATTTGAGGAGCTCGCCAATTCGGCAATTGGTTCTAAATCCTCCGCTTTAAGCTTCTGCCGGATTTTCTTAACCTTCTTCTTTGGCTTCCTAAAGCTAAATGATTAAAAAATACATTTTAATAAACAGATAATACACTTAGTATATTTGTGTTTGTATGTTGCTTACGTTGCTAGCTCTTCGGCACTGAATGTGTCTGATGCTAGTTGTATATTCGTATCCTGCAGCGTTTCCAAACGCTTGCCAGCTAATTTGGTTTTGATTTCCAGTAGCTTACGCCTATGCTCGCGTTCCTCATCCATATTTTCGCCAATCACAAAATTCTTGCGCTTCTGCGGCTGACCCTCGATATCGTCATCGTATTTCTCAAGTACGGAACGTTCGATGGGATTGCCAAGTTCATCGTATTGCTCCTCATAGACATTATAGCCATAGCTCAGGGGATTGAGTTTCTTGTTGGCCACGTTCTTCTTGTAACGCTCATCGTCTACCATGTTAACATTGACTAGAGTGTCGCCATCCTCTTCATTAAGCACATCCTGATCCTTGAGCGTTAGTATAACGGTGCGACCCTCACCAAAGTCATCCATATCATGCTCAACGCGCAAACCCTTTAAATTCCTATCGACATATGCCAATTGGCGAGCCTTTTTCGTCTCTTGTTCTACGATCTCGGAGACACCAAACGCCTCATCCAGCTCTTCCAGCTCTTTTGCCTGCAAAGATAAAAGTAAGTTACTTCGATCTGCAAGATTATGTAAGAAGGCCTTACTTTTCGAGTCGCCTCTTCACGCTGATCGACGACGCGCTTGTTGCGATTCACCCAGTTGGACACATTGTCTGTTTCCTCATCGGATTCGCCGAGCGTGCGAATGCGTGCCAAACGCTCCTCCAGAAAGCGCTTCTCCTTGCGTTGTTTAAGCTTTTCACGCAATTTCTCAGCTTCCTTTTTCTCTTTGATATTATCCGCTGGCTTGTGCAAAAACTCTCCCCATTCATCCTTGTAGGCAGAGAGATCCTTTTCAGCGCCGGTTCTTTTGCTTTCTTGCTGATTGTTGCTGCTACTGCTGGATCCAGTTGGCTTGGTTGGCCCTGAATCCATTTCCAGTGGTTTAAGACCCAGCTTGGCCCGCAATTTATTTGTCTCCGCAATGGAGAGCACGTCACCAGCACCATTATCTGGTATGGGTGAATTGCTACGTGAACGTACACGTTCCCGTTCTCGGTCGCGTTCTCTTTCTCGTTCCCGATCTCGTTCTCGCCCTGGCTCTCGTTCTCGTCCTGGCTCACGTTCTCGCCCTGGCTCTCGTTCTCGCACTGGCTCTCGTTCTCGCCCGGGCTCTCGTTCTCGCCCGGGCTCACGTTCTCGCCCGGGTTCTCGTTCCCTGTTGCCGCGTTGTTGAGAACGCTGCTGCTGATACGACTGATGCTGCTGCTTATGGCTGCCCGATAATGGTGGTGATGGTGACTGTGACCGGGAACGTCCTCGCACACGCTCACGCTCTCTCATCGCACGCCTGCGAGCATCGCGTTCCCGCTCAATTTCACGTTCTCGTCGACGCTCACGCTCATAGTCCACATGCTTTGATATTTGCGGTGGGGGTGGAGCTGATATTTCATGATCCCGCTCCCTTTCTCGAATAGGCTCTCGCTCCCGTTCCCGACCAGGTGGCTCTCGCTCCCGTTCCCGACCGGGTGGCTCTCGTTCCCGACCAGGTGGCTCTCGCTCATTTTCTCTCGCTGGCGGCAGACGTCCTTTTGCTCCGGCTTCTGGCTCAACGGGCACCTCGACGCAGTCGGAACCTGCAAGAGATTTACGAACTTAGTACACACGCAAAATGGCCTTTTGTATATTTGTATATGCTTTATATTGCCCTCTTCTCTTACACTCACAGTTTGACAACCTGCAAAAACAAGAAATGGAGAGAAGAGAAACAATAAGGCTTGAATGAGTTCAGATCACCATCAGTGCAGAGCCAGGGTAATTGCAGGGTATATACGAGTCGCAGTGAAAACATTTAATCGCTTTTCGTTTTACAGTACTGCAGCCCTGGTATGCTATTACCCTTCCAAATTGGTCTGCACAATCTTAACTTTGTAAAAAGGGCGCCTTGCCCCCACTTACTGTCCGAGTCCGATTCCTCTAAAGAAATGACCTCGCTGGGTCGCTCGCGCTCCTTTTGCTTGTTATGTTTGTGACGGTGCTCCTTGTGTTTCTTATGCTTGTGGTGTCTGTGTCGCGTTGACGACGAATCGTCTGTGAGATCTAGGGTAACCTCTTCGTCTGCACCGCGATTTGGTCGTTCCTGTGAACGCGATCGATGTCTGTGTTTCTTGTCCTTTTTATGTTTTTTACCAGACGATGAACCCATTTTCAACAACTTATAGAAGCTTTTATAATGTACAGAATTTTATAAACGTTTTCGCCTTCTTCTTTATTGTTATGCTTTGATACTTTTCCAACACTGTATTCGAAAAAAGGTGCGCGGCGCTGCCACCTAATATTTACTATCGAAAGTTGTCAGTCGAATAGCCGCCACACAATATCGACGTTTATTTAAAAATACCGAAAAGTAGGGAATACTGGCAAAAATAATAATATTGGAGTGCATTTTCAAATATGAAGCATGCTGATAATTTTTCAACTTTATAGCTAATTTAATAAGCTTAGTCTTTTTTAATACATATTCTTATTCATTCGAATATTACTTGAAGTAATACATAAATATTAGTATAAATATAAGTATGAAATCTTACATGGAATATTATATATCATTAAAAATACAGCTTAATTAATACGATCCCAGCGCCAAACGGTGCTGTCATCGCAAACGCATATTAAAATGGAGCCATCCTTGGAAAAGGAAGTTTGTCGAATGGTGGATGTACATTTGGGATGCATCAGTTGGCTGCACTTGGTCAAATTTGGATCGTTGGAGTCCAGCTCCCAAACGAACGTTGTGCCCAGCTGGTTGCCAAGTGCCAGCACTTTTTGCCAGGCATTGAATGCAAAACGCACAAACCAAATCTCGCACATTTTATAGTCAAAATGATGTAGTACAGTTGTCGAGTCCTGTGGCTTAATTTCATGCCGCTGGGAAGCCAGCTTGCCCGGCTTCCAGCAGACAATTGAGTTCTCACACGACTTGGAGAAGACAAAGTCGCCAAACCACTGCACGCAGTCCACATAGTTTCGATGGATGTCGCGCGTAGAGAAGTCCGGAAAATGCTCTTTGATGGTTGGAAAGGGAGCTGTATTTTTGCTGGCATTAAAGGTCGAGCTTAGCTCGATGGCCTCCTTGATGTCCGGCTTGTTCAGGCGCCACAACTTAAGTGAATGATCCATTCCGCTGGACATGATACGATCACCACGCAAATCAAAGTCAATCGATAGTACCTCATCGCGATGTCCCTCCACGCCGCCAAAGACAGCGACACAGACATCCGTTTGTATATTCCATAGACGCAGCGAGTGATCCTTGCTGCCGGAGAGCAGCAGTTGCGGCAGCACTGGATGAAACTTCAACTCATTTATCGCATGTCCATGTCCAATGTAGTTTTTTGCACACTGGTGCTTGATTATGTTAAAGATGCGTATGACGCCACGATAGCCAGCTGCCGCTAGCACTGGGTCGCCGGTTACTGTATCATAGGACCAAGCACAACTATAAAAACTTTCGTCTGTCTGCAAATTGATCAAAAACCCAATTCGTTAGAGAATGTTTAGTGAAAATAAGATTATTTTAACCTACATCTGGGTCTGCATAAACCTGCAGAAGACGTATGCCAACTTCATCGTCAGATTCGGACGCCATAGAATCTTTCTTGACGCATTCATAGATAGAGACACGATCCTTGCCAACTGTGGCAAAGACGGCTTGGCTTCTGTCCAAAAATGGATTGAACTGAACACCAAAGATCTGATGATTGTGATCCTCACGTACATGATAACTACAAAATGAAATTTATTAGCTAAAGTCCAAGCATTGTAAATATAAGCTTCTCACCTGTACTTGTAAAGCGGCTGCACCATTTTTGGCGCCTTCACTCGCCGGCACAATTTTCGCAGCTTTCTTGTGTTTGGCGATTTGCTTTTGCTGCGTGTTGTTGTCGTTGTGCTATAGACGCTTGTCGAATCAACGGACAGTGTGTCTTCAAAATCAATGCCGCAGCCGGCTAGGAGGTGTCCAGGCGTACTGGCTATATCCGTAGGTGTCTCCTGCAGTGTCGGGGCATCTTTATTTAATTCCTCTTTGCTGTCGCTGGAACTGTTTTCCGTCATTGCGAGACGCGCCGTCTGGCTTTCCAATTATTTGTTTGTGTTGTGGCGGCAGGGTTGCCAGACTTGCGTTAAAATAATACCAGATTCGCAAAACAAAATAAAATACCGCAATGTAAAACTAGTTTATTATCATTTAAAAGTAAGTAATAATTATTTCGTCGCACATTTTAATATAATTTAACGACGTTCACTAACTGGCTTCGGCTTAATAGCACTTTGCAGCTCATTAAGATATTTGTCAACTTCCTCGTGGGCTCTCAAGCTGTTATCTGTTTGCGAGAATATTTGATCAATCAAATAGATGCGCAGCAAATCCGCTTTTGTTTGTGTCAATTGCGCTTGCGCCTGCTGCACCCTTAGCTCATTGCTTAGTTGTGGACCCATCTTCAGTTCTACAGCCTCCTTCATAAGCTCACACTTTCGATTACGAACCTCGGACAAGTTCTCCAAACAAGCGCGCTGCTCCCTTTGCAAACGAATTATTTCCTCTTGTTGTGTTGTCAGCTGCACTTCGTCTCCATTTCTTAATGCGTCTGGTAGTTCACTACGTATTTTATCGCCTAGCTCGGCAATAGGTGGCAGAGTCTCACGTAGATTGGCCACCAATTTGTCCCGCACGATCTTTCTATCAGTGTAACTGAGCGGTGGAACGCTGCTGCAGTCCTGTAAGCCTATAATATATGTGTGTGTAAGGAGTATTGTGAATATAAATAAGTTACAAATCGGCATTTGGCTTACCAAGCAAATGTTTTTGTTTATCGCCAAGGTTAATATGATCATCTACAGAAATTAGTTTGATTGCCCTTTCGATTTCGGGATTTTCGGGTCCTATTTGTAATTTGTCAATCTCATTCAATATCAAGCTTAACTTTAAAACTTTATTTAGGGCAGATGCGCGCGCCTCCTGCAGCTTTTTACTCTCATTGCTTTGAATTATTTTAGTTGCATCATTCATTTCCATTGTATATAGTTGGTTGCAATGAAATTTTTCAAAGTGTTGTATTTTACTTTTAATTTGAGCCAGACTTCAGCGTTGATACCCCATACAAATATCGATAACGATAACATTTCATAGTGAAATATATTTACATGCATACGTCACAAAATCGAATTACCGAAAATGATAGGAATTGAGCGCGTAAAAGAGATTTTTGCCTCACCAAGTAAGTAATTAAAATGATCACAGAAATGTGTATATTACAAAATTAAACAAATTTTAGTTAGTGTTCGCCACCCCACGTTCGCTAAATTCACAATTGGTGCCGGCTCAGCGGTTGCCGGCGCAGCTTTGGCCAAATTCTTCATTTTTGCCATCGAATATGTTTGTAACAAGATCCGAAATTGGCGACAGTCGGATGAGGTGTGGGATATTCTAATATTAAACGAATTGAGCATGCTATGCAATGCAGATCACCTTAAGAATAAGTCCTTCAAATGCACCAACGAATACTGTTCGAAACGTTACTTGCAACGCCTCGTTGGTGAAATAGATCAGGCAAAATACTCAATCGATATAGCGATGTATATTTTTACGGTAAACGATCTGATGACGGCTCTGGAACGGGCAATACTCCGCCATGTCCAAGTACGAATAATTAGCGATCATGAAATGAATTGTTCTTCCGGTTCGCGTATTTTGTGTTTAAGCAAATTGGGCTTAGAGATTCGCGCCCCAGACACAACGTTCATGATGCATCACAAGTTTATGTTAATTGATAATGCCACTCGAGTGAATGAAGTGGTGCGGCAAAAGGATCGAAAGTTCAAATCCTGTGCCTATCGCAGTTTGGTTCTTTATGGATCGCTTAACTGGACCATGCAGGGATTTAGCGGCAACTGGGAAAACTGCGTTATTACCTCGGACAGCGTTTTGTGCAGGCAATATCAACATGAATTTAGTCGCATGTGGGCAGCTTTTGAATATTCTCAATCCAACGTGAAAGGCTTTTAATATTAAATCTAGTTTGTTTAAGCTTAAAATTACATATTATTGTATGATAAACTACTATTTAGCCAGTTGTTGCAGTTTTTCCAGGCGACGCGTAAACGTCTCCTTAAGCGCATTAAGGCGCTCGAGCTCCGAACGCATTTCAATATACTCCAGATACGAGACTTGGGATTTTAGTAGGATTTCGTGTTTGAGTTTAAGCACGCGGCTCACTTCCTTGTGTTTGCGCTGAGTGTTAATGAGCTTAACCACCAGCGCCGTTTCCTTTGATTTCTTGTGTGCCTTTAACTTTTTAGATTTCTGCAAGTGAAATAAATTTTAAAAATCGATTTATTTAATAATTAATACAATTTGGTTGTATTTACCTCCATTATTGTCGCGTGTTATTGTTTGGTTTTTGCGAGTAGTACGGTGATCATATGTGCTGCTTATAAAGAGGGTGACCATACTTTTAGTTTAAGAATCACCCTGTGGCACAATGAATAATCGATACCATCAATGCCGAAAGTCGCAAACAAATAAAAACAAACCATTTGCGTTTACGTTTTGAAAATGGGTGAACTCACGGATAAAGTGCTGTTGACCAAGGAGGCATTAGCCCTGTCATTGGGTGACAACTGGGAGCGCTACAGGTCGAATATGAAAAACTGGTTTCGCAATCGCTGGACCAAAGAGGAATTCGATTGTGAATGTCGCAAAATCATGACGCCCGACAAACTCCATTTGCACAATCAGTTTCTCCTGGCGCTGCTCAACAAAATCGATGCATTTGCACCGCCCGAAACTGTTCCCGCTCTTCAGTCCAGCTGTCCCACGGGCAGCCAAAGCGGCAGCGGCAGTGGCAACACCAACAGCCGGAAACGGAAGCGTTACCCGCGGGGCTATCAAATCAAATTGAATCACTTTGAGCTGCACGATGTGTTGGAGTTCATTAAGGAGGATAATATGCAGCTGATACGTCCACCAACACTTGCCGGCGACCAGGGCATGCAACAACAACAGCAGCTGCCAATGCAACGTTATTGCGCACAGGAATTGTTTTTACCCGATGCTGGCTTTATTATGGGACGGTTTCTTATCGGCGCCTGGGAGATCGGGCTCATTTCGGTGGACGACACTGTGGCCGAGTATGTGTCCATAGCTGTGCAAGTGCTGCTCAAAGATCTGCTGGCCGCCATCATTATGAAACGCAAACATTATAAAACTAGCGGCGAAGGCAACTTTTTCTACGATGTCGGCGCCGAAATTCGAGATCCTTCGGTGCGCAACACGGTGACCCGTCAAAAAGTCGATGACACGCCGCTGGAGCATGACAAGGAGCTCAACACAGCGAACTTTATGAGACGCCAAAACGATGACGTTGTCTTCCTCTCAGCCTGCGAACAAGTGCAAGTATTTTTGAACATTTGTATGTACGGAAAAGTTTTGAACATATGCGTTTTGTTAAATAGTGAACCCTGCGAACGTGCTGTGATTACGCTCAAAGATTGCCAGAACGCCTTTCGCGATCGCAATCTCATCGGCTCCCATGCCGTCTACTCTATAAATATGGAACGCCTGAACATGATGATGCATTAGGTAACAAATACTTTTTATGTTCGTATTCGTCTTTATACAAAAAGTTGCAAAAAATGTAAGTTAGTTATTCAATTTAAGGTCTATAAAGTTCATACAAAAGTTAACAGTTAAAAACATCAAACATTCCGTCTACTCTATAAATATGGAACGTCTGAACATGATGATGCATTAGGTAACAAATACTTTTTATGTTCGTATTCGTCTTTATACAAAAAGTTGCAAAAAATGTAAGTTAGTTATTCAATTTAAGGTCTATAAAGTTCATACAAAAGTTAACAGTTAAAAACTTCAAAACACAGCTCTCTTGGTGGTGGCTTAAAGGGCAACTGTCCCGGCAGAAATTGATCCGCCTTAAAGGCAGCTATTTCCTCCGGCGTCAAGTCCTCTAGACGGCTATAAATAGACGAATTGTTTGTCGCTGGCTGCGTTTCCTGTTGTTGCTGTAACTGTTGCTGCATTTGTTGTGGTTGTTGTTGTAGTTGTTGCAGCTGCGGCTGCGGTTGCTGAAATGCTGCCTGACCAAAAAATCCATTTGGCGGCTGCGTAGCTGCAGCTTGAGCAAAAATATTGCCTGTATTTTGTTGTTGTGGTGCCACAGCTGCTTGGGCAAAAATGTTGCCACCTTGTGGTTGCTGTTGTTGTTGTTGTGCTGGTGCAAAGGCAACGGTTTGGCCAAAGGGTGATGGATTCCCCGCTTGCTGTGACTGCGCAAAAACATCAGCGGTGGCTTGCGCCTGTCCAAACAGATTATGCTGTTGCTGTTGCTGTTGCATCTGCTGACCGAAGGTGCCGCCTGGCTGCTGCTGCTGTTGTTGTCCAAATGGTTGCTGCTGCGGCTGCTGCTGTTGTCCAAATGGTTGCTGCTGCTGTTGTTGTTGGGCGAAGATATTTGTGCTTGTTGCACCACCAAAAAGGTTATTGCTGCTGGCAGTGGAGCCGCCGCCAAATATACTGTTGCCATTGGCTGTAGAAGCACTACCAAAAATGTTGCCAGCATTGGCGCCTAATGTGGGCTTGCTGAATATGGAGCCGGTAGTTTGGGCAGCATTGTTTGTAGCGTAGCCAAATGGATTGTTATTGGTATTGGCAGCTGGTTGAGTCTGTTCTGGGATTTCGTATAGTTTGATCATGACATCAATTGTTTGTGGGGTTGCCTGCAGTAAAATCTTCATTTTGTTGGTGGCTTCGTGCACCTCTCTGGAGAATTGCTGATGGAATTGCTGGTAGCAGTTCTGGCGGCGGCTTTCGTACGCTTGAAGACGCACCTCTTCAAAGGACAGGTCCTCTATGAAGTTTGGCAAGTTGGGCTTGTCCTTGAACGGTCCATACACCGAAAAGGGCCACATTTTCCCGTTGAGGCCGGACTCGATGTCCGTTTTCAAATATTGTCTGAGGGCAAGAAATGTAACAATGATGATAGTGAATTTTACACATGTTGTTGCACTTACTTCACATCGAAATGTTCATTGTTACACTTTGTGCCAAAGCGGCAGGTGCCTTGCTGAAAAAAGCGGCAAACTCCCATAGCAATTGTTGTGAAAACAAAAATGTTTATGTTGTCGGCTCGGTGTGACCGTGTGCTAATGAAACAGCTGATTATGTTTACAATGGCGATAGAAAACTGCCAACCTGCTTAAATGTACATAATTACCTTTTCAAAGGCTTGCTTTGGCTTTAACATACAAATAAGTCTGCGGATACATTTAAATATGGCGAAGGGCTTTAGCATGTGTACCTCTTAAACTTTTCAATTGGAGTTACTGTTCACCTTTCGATAGTTAAAATACGATCGATATGCGATGTTAAGTTTAAGCAACATGATGCTGTTAACAGCTGTTAATAACATTAACAGTTAATTTGTTGTTGGAATTTGAGGGGTTCAGTCGCGTCGGTTTGTTGCGGATAAAAAGAAATGTTGACTCTTGTATATTTTTGCAAAAATTTTACGCACGCGTCCACCAGTCGCTCCTTTAACTAGTTTTAGGCACACTAAGGCAAGTCGCTTGTGCGAAAAAGATATAAAAAAAAGAAGCAACAGGTCGCTGCCCGTTTTGCGTCTGCGTCTGTGTCTCTCGAAAAGGGCAGGCAGGAAAATTCAAGCCAATAAAAGATACATACAAAAAGCCGAAGTGCGCGAAAATTGTGTTTGCTTGTGTATCTGTTGTGTATGTGCCTGTGTGTGTGAGGTGCGTGTATTTTGTGTTGCAATAAACAAACAAACAAAACTTGTTGCCATCAAATTGTGTGAAAATGTTGTGTATTTAAACAATTAGACGAGGATACGCCGCACAGTGTTTGTTTGTTTGCATCGGAATGCGGCAGCAGCAACGACGCGCATGCGTCCCACAAATATTTGTTGTTGTTCTCGCGACCATAGAACTGTGCAATTTTACACGCTAATTGCGAGAGTGTGTGTAAAAGTGATCATCGCTACCTTTCCCAACACTTCCGTCGGCCCACAAAGTTCTAAAAAACACCAAAATCCATGCAAATCACATACAAGAAGAAGAAGTGTATACATATGTAGGTAAGTGCATTCATCCTCCCCTCCCACTGTACGCCTCTGCATTAGGGCAAACAAAATTAACTCATAGATTGGAATAACAACGTGTTTTCCTTACCCTGCTCCCTTTCCACACTCCACACTCCTTCGGTTCTCTCTGCACAAATTGCTCTATTCTGGCGCACTGTGACGCCTACTTGGCTGCGCCCACAGATTGTTTTGTTGTTTTTTCTGTTCTATGTTCTTGAAGGCGAGACAATAAACAGTCAACGATATGAAACCCATTTTCCACTTATCTTGACAACAATAAAAATCAAAGTAAAAATCAATTTTCAAAACAAGCAGGACACCAGCTGAAAGCAGAAGAAAGAAGAAGACCAAGAATTTTAACAGCTCGAAAAGGGTCAACATTAAAATGACAATAACATCAATTTTGAGGCATTTATATGCGCCAATAAATTTCACAGTGAAACACGAGACTACACAGACAACAACAGCAACAAGCAGCGGCAGCGGCAGAGAAAAAAAAGATGCACGACATCGGCTCAACAATAAGAGAAAAGATCAAACAAAAAACGGCAGTCGCTGCCGCTGCCGATGCCGATGCTTTGTGCTGTTGCAACAGGTAAAACCGATTTAGCAGCCCACAACTACAACAACAACAACAACAAACAGTGCTGCATTTCGAAATGTTATGTGCAGCAAATCAATACGAAAATGTATGCAGTGAAAGAGAAAAAAAGAAAGACGGAGTCAGAGAAAGAGAGCGAGAGAGAGAGAGTTAGTTAACCTGTTGCGTCGGTAGCTGCAGCTGCTGTTAGAAATATGTTAAATCCTGCTCGTAAATCGATAATGTGTAACTAATGCTAAAAACAGCAGGCACCAAGAGCAATAACAACAACAATTGTTATGCAAAGCTCGTTACACACACAAGAGCTTTTTGTCAATGAAACCGATTTGCTGGGCAACAAAACTTTCTTTTCCTCTTGAGCTTATCACGCAGCATCGCTGGCATCGGCAGTGAATGCGTTGTACACCGACTTCAGATGCTGCTGCTGCTGTCTCGGTATTTCTTCCTCTTCTTGTTTATTTCTTATAATTTTACGCGGCTGCTGCATATCAGCTTTATGGTCCATTAAGACAATTTAGGTTGCCACTCCCAGTTGCTCTCGGTTCTGCGTGGGAAGTTTGGAATGTGTGTGCTCTTGTATGTGTGTGTCCGTCCGTGTATTGAAGTTGCTGTCATCTTTGCTCCCATATTTGATTCTAACCAATTGAACGAACGTTCAACTTGCCGCAACAAGTGTCCCAGTTAGAACACAACTAGAACTAGTTTAAACACACTCCTGTCCAGACATCGTCCACTTCGCATAACAGCACGCACTTTTTCCTTGGACTTTCAGTTATTTGTATATGCTAACTGTTGGTCAACAGGAAAAAAAATAGAGTATGCGAAAAATGTGAGCTTTGCGAAGCAAGAAATTGGCATTCGAACAGAATTAGCTGCTTACAGTTTGAGAACCACTGTGTCCATCTTATAAAGTTTGATCAAATGTTGTTACACAATAAATGAAAAAAGAGTATTAAGCTGTTGACTATGTTGTTTTATGGTGTCTTTTTAATGCTGCTGTTGCGGCGGTAACTGCTGCGCCTTCCTTCCCCATTACCGTTGGGGCACAATTTTCTCACAAAAGCAGCAGAAAATGTTGATGGCAGCTTTTGCATTGGCGCGCCTTGGAAATGACAACGGCACATGACAAGAAGAAGAGAACGAAGCAAAAGCGGCAAAGCTAAACCGACTTATGTGTGAGCTACAGCAAAAACCATGCATACTATATAATAAATATTGAGATACGTGACAAATCCAGATCAATCTTATTTAATACTAGTTTTCCTAGTCACCTTGTAATAATGGTAACTGCATTTAAGTAATGGACGTAAGTTCAGAAGCACTGATATGCTCTGTTAGAATAACAAGTTCAATTTCCTGTTGCCGCCAACTTTATCCACGCTTTAGTTACAGTTATTTCAGCACAGCCATTCAATCTGACCTACCATCACTTACATAGCTACTACTACTTCTACAGCAGGCAGCTACTAACTACTATCAAACAAATCGCAACTTGCACGGCTCCTAAGCGTAAGGCCTGAAGCTTCGGCTTCTTTTAATGTGTGTGCCGTAGGAATGTTGCTTTTGTTTGCAGTCGCTGTTAATGCAAACTGTTAAACGAACACTCGGCGGATAAAAGCTGTAGAGATTAACATAAAATGTAACTGCCAATGCCATGCAGCGACAGCAACAAATTGAAGTTGCATTTGGCTATTTGGGTAAATAGAATAAACCATTAACACTTTGTTTTGCACGTTGCAAACAAGTTTGCTCAATGAACAAGATATAACCGTTAGCTTTGAAGTGTAAAAGTTGCAATACCCTACTCTAATGACATATACTTTCATGTTTCCAAAAGCAAAATTGTAATTTATCTTAACACAAGTTCTTCCAGCAAGAACCCATTTTTTGTTGTTCTTAAATACTTTTTGGTGTGTAAAAGCTTCCAGCATAACAGTTGTGTTGGAAATTAAGAAAGCATGCAGAGAACACAGCCTTAAAATGCCCTGTAACAGAAAAATATTAATAACATTGCCGAGTCATGTTAACTAATTTACCTTGTGTTAAGTTAGTAGAATTAACAATTAATAACTGCTAGTGCAGAGTTCATTAACCTGACCTAACGATAACATAATACCCAGCATTACCACTATGATTAGTATTATTTACGCATAACTAATGTACACGTTCTACCAAGTGTATTTATAGGGTATAGAATAAGCCAAAACGGCAGCATCACTGACAAAAAAAAAAAAAAAGAAAAGAGTGTACATTAGAAATTAGAAAGTACGGCGTGGAGTATAACTCGATTTGTGTGACTGTCATAAATGGCGGAAATTGTGGGTCTCAACAGCTTTGGCTGACTGGGCTCCGAGACTTTCTTGCCTACTTTCCACTCTGCCACACTGCCACTGTTGCACTGTCACTGTCAAATTGTCATAGATAGATACTGCCGGTATTTAGCTGTGGTTTGGTTTTGTTTTTCTTCTCCTTATTTTTTCAGTTTCGTTGTTGCAATTGGTCATTTTCTGCATCTCTGGTCAAGTTATTAGACTGCCCTCTATAATTAACTGCTATCCATACAACAATGTGGCCGAAGCTTTATTAATTTTGCTTGCCTCCCGTTCGTTTGCTTTGTTTTGGTTTTTCTTTATGACTTATTCAATTCACACCGATGATGTTGATGAAAACCGGCTCCAATCTGCGTTTATTATTACACTTAATGTGACTTGATTTATGAGACTAGCAGCATCCGACAGCAGGGCAGGCAGGCAGACAACAACTTCTTCAGCTTGCCACATCTGTGTTGCATAGCTACAGTTACATACCTCTTTCACCTTCAATCTGCCATGCTTCACTGGTCTCTCCTCATCTTGTGTATTGAATTACCTTCTCCCAAAGATTTCGTACACCCTTTTCGTTCGTTTTTTATACCCTTAACCCATTGAAAATGGGTAAAAAGGGTATAATGGATTTGTGCAAAAGTATGTAACAGGGAGAAGGAAGCATCTCCGAGCCCATAAAGTATATATATTCTTGATCAGCATCAACAGCCGAGTCGATATAGCCATGTCCGTCTGTCCGTCTGTCCGTCCGTATGTATGAACGCGTCGATCTCAGAGACTATAAGAGCTAGAGACTCCAGATTTGGTATATAAGCTCGCCTAGTCCCTAGGCAGTACAAGTTTGTTTTAGATTTTCGATAACTCTTCCCGTTTCCGATATACACATGTGATCGATAACAACAAAATCTTCAATTTAGAAAACTTTTTGATGCAGTTTGAAAGATTAGACTAAATAAAGACAATCTGTGAAAATTTTATTGAAATCGGTTGAGAAACACTGGAGATATGGAGTATTGAAATTAAGAAGGTATGCCCTATACGCGTATACATACAGACACTCACACATACTTGCAAGCACTGACTGTATGCGTAAATTATAGGGTAAGGGTATAGTCTAGTCGGGATTTCTCGACTAGAGCCTTCTTACTTGTTTTTTTTTGCCAGCTACACGAACTGCCGCTTAATAAGTTCATAACGCATAAAATCAAGTCAGGAGCCAAGAGAGCTATAACCTCTTTTGGCCTCTGCAGCTATAGCAACCCTTATGCATAGAACCGGCTAATTGATTACGTTTAGATATATAATAAACACGCAATTGTTTGTTATACAATTACCCTAATAGATCTCATACCTTGCTTCCAACAACAACAAACTCACAAATCCGGAAGTTTCTGTCGCAATGCATTATTATGTTGCTTTTGGTATTATGATATCAAAGAAGTAGAAAAAACATAGCCATAAGCTGCTTTTGTCCATTAAAAGGAAGTAGAATTCCGTGGTAACAAATAATTTTAATGGTTTCCGCTTTCATTAAATTGCCTACTACGTAAAAAGAAAAATACGATCAAGTAATAGGACTACAATGTGTGTGTGTGTGTATTGGTATTGGTATTTGTATTGGTATTTATTGCGCATGCGTAGCCTTGTTTCGTCAATTGTTTGGTGTTTGTTGTTATTGCTTTGTGGTTTGTTGTTGCTTTTTACGATTCGTTCACGTTGGCTGTGAACTGCGTGTGAAAAGCGTGTCGTGTCGTGTCGTGTCGCAGCGGCAAAAAGGGGGAAGGACGGGAAAACACGAACAGAGCATTAAAAGTGTTATAATGCTTACGTAATGATTTATGAGCTTTATTAAAATAAGTATTTCATAAAACCAAAGCAACTAGCTTTAAGTAAATACTTTTCATATCAATTTGTCTGTTTGCAAATAAAAATAAAAAGAAGAAAGAAAAAATCCAACATCAAAATATTTTCTAACATTAATTTTATGCTCAGTGATCAATCACATCGCTGTTTCTAGTCCAATTAACATTAATGCGATTTTGTGTCTCATTTATGTGTACAAAATATATGCATATATAGAGCTAACAGTTTTCATGGCAATATAGACACACGACACTCCCCAAAATCTCAATATCATTGTGGTCCAATGACGCTGTTCGCCGTTTGCCAAACTTGCCTGCATATCATTACAAAGAACCGAGCCAATCCCTAGAAATATCTGCTGCGCATTACAAATCGGTATCACCGACAATTTCCATTTTCTAACTGATCTGATGTTCATGTTTTATGGCATCGTTTGGTTTTTAAAGACTGAGACAAAAGCCAATAAACATCTCGATTTTATGCCAAAATCAAAACTGTATTCAAAAACTGCTCGCAACAAAGAAGCAAAAGTAGAAATGAACAGATTGGCCAGACATAAAAAACACTTTAGTAACAACACAAAAAATCTATATATATGCATATATATTAATCAGTAAATGAAAATCTCGTGTTGTTGCCAAAATCATTACCACGCCCCATCTACACTTGGGTGGAACCGCCATCATGTTGTACAAATTGTCTAAATATGCAAATACAACTAGCACCAAAAAACAACCAACAACACAACAAAAACATGTAAGAAGACTCGAGTCCCGACTAGACGATACCCTTTACTATACTACACGTACAGTCAGTGCTTGCAAGTATGTGTGCATACTCGACTTAACTTTAATGCACCATATCTCCGGTGTTTCTCAACCGATTTCAAACAAAATTTCACAGATTGTCATTATTGCGTCTAAACGTCTAAACCTCGTCTTCAAGTTTTCGAAATTAAAGATTATGTTGTTATCGATTACATGTGTATATCGGAAATGGAAAGAGCCATCGAAAATTTGAATCAAACAAGTATTAGGCGAGCTTATGTTCCCAATCAAGAGTCTCTAGCTCTCATAGTCTCTGAGATCTATATCTATATCTAGTCGGTTGTTGATGCTGATCAAGAATATATATAGAATATATATAGTTTTCTGCGTGTTACATACTTTTCCAGTATATATATATACCATTTTCAATTACAGGGTATAAAAAGGAGGCTGTAGTACAACATAACATTAATCTTAAGGCCAGCATCAAGAACTTGTAAAAACTAAGACTTGCCAAAAGTACAAAACAGACGAATGAAGGCAGTAGTTTATTTCTCTTTTATCTGCATGATATATGAGATAATCGAATCTGTTTTGAGTATCAAGGTTGAAAATTGATTTTTTTGTTTTTTTTTAAATTACTTTTTGTTTGCAATCTATCTTCTAGAATCTGGAATATAGATAATAAGTTAATAATATGGGGATATATGTAAAAACGAGTCTTCATTTCAGGGTAAGGGCTTAAGAATGATTGCTTTTATAAGGCCGAAGAATTTATATACAAAAGCTGTTTGACCCCATAACCCAGTAAAACCAAATATACAAATATTTAGAACATCTGGCAGCCGAGCTAAGAGAATGTTAATATAAGCAAATTATCTTAATGCGTTCTTTCGAATATCTTGATCTTGAAGATTACCAGAAAGTATTTATGCTCTTTACAATAAACAACCTAAAATTGATTTGTTGTATAGATATTTTTTATCAGCGACAACCCTGCAACTAACTGTTCTTCTTGTAAATTAAAATTCTTTAGATTTCTCTTTCTCTCTCTCTCTACTTTGCTCTTCTACTCTCTGTATAATCTTGTTTATTTCTGGAGAAATTGCTAGCCATCAAAATAGTATAACAAAAAAAAACTTGATTATGCTAATGTTCGTTGAAGTCGGCTTTGTTTGCTGAGTTTTGAGCTGGCTTCAACTTGTTGTTGCCGCTGCTGCGAGCTGTTTGTTTGATCAGGCGTTTCATTAATTTGCTGCTGTTGAATTTCTTTTCTAGCTTTTGCCGGCTACTTTCGATTTTGTCGAATTTATGTTTATGGCTTTACAAGGCCTCCTACCCTTTAACACACAAACAAACACACACACACGCACACGTACGTCTACTGTTATTAATTGTGGCGCTGACGTGGGCAGCATTTGGGACTTGAAGCGCCTGCTGTTTTTGTGTGTTTTGTGGTACACGAGTTCATTGTAGACGCCGGATGCGGCTTAAGAGTAAAACTGGAATTGTGGGTGGATAATCCTAGTGTTTGTTTAAGACGTGAGCTTTATGCACACATATGTAAAGACATTAATAAAATATATGCAATAAATATTTTATCTTGCATTTTGTTATGTGAATCGAGCCGGTCTACTTATATTTTTCCAACACTGTGTTCTGATCTTACTTCCCACAACATTAAATACAAGCTGTGCTTTCTTCCACTTCTTATTCTTCATTCTCTTCATTTCTATCGCTTCTGTCCACGCTCTGCGCTATTTTTATGTCATTCCACACCGTTTGCGTTTCTTTCGCCGCTTCCATACTAGCCCATGGCCTGACTAGAGAGCTTTTTAGTACATTTGTCGGCGCCTGCTTTTTTTTTTGCGCAGCTGTAAATTTCGTGCTTGGCCTCACACACACACACTTAACTTTTATTATCATGATGGCATTTATGTTTGTTACATTAAAAAAACACACCAACAACAGTGAAAGAATTAAGCCAGCAAGTTCGTGTGTGGCCTTTTTGACTGATGGTTTTTTAAGGCGACATTTTAAATGTTTAATTAAGTGAATGCGAATGATACAATATACGTACGTACGTATGTACGTATGTGTGTGTGTATTTTTGATTTGGGTTACAATCGTGGGCATCCATTTCAAGACTATCGTTTTTCCACTGGTTCCATCCTTCTTTGTGAACCGCGTATGTATGTGTGTGGACACAAAAGAGCTGAATGCTCACGGCTCAGTGATTGATAAATTTAGCAGCTTTTCCAGTCACGGTGTCACGTGCAATTTAATCGTCTTATGATTCAATACTCTCTTCCCCCACCACCACCTCTCCTCTCTATCTATCTTTCTCTCTCTGTCCGTTGATAAATGAGCCTCGCGCTGATTCGTTTTATTTTTTGCTCTCTTCTGCTTTGTCTTGCTTCCTTTTGTTTGAGTTCATTCATGAAAATTTCGCTGGTTGCCTCTGCCTTCGCTCTTAGATCGACTTCGATGTTGTTTGTCGTTTGTCATTCGATACAAGCGACGAAGGCGTTTTTTTTCGAACTACATTTGAAAAACGATATATGCACAAACACACACATACACACACATGAACACATCTACCACGCGTTTTTGGTGCGTGCAATGCAAATGCAATGGAGCATATAGATTGCAGTATAGAGCAGTCGGCATCGGTGTATCTAACAGACTTACAGTCTGCCTTTCTGTCTGTGAGTGGGGGAATGTGTGGGCGAGGGCGTTTCGTTTGTATTTGCCTTCTTTTTAAGTTTGCTTTTCTGTGCGGGTTTTGTTGTCATATAATTTCTATGCGTTTGCTTTTAGCGACTCGCCTCTTGCTGTGGGTGGCTTCGATCAGGGCTGCTGCAAGACTATTAGCTTACAATGTTTATTAATTAAAAGCATGAACAACTTTAGAAGTAAATTATATTTGAATGACTTTAATTTCTTCAATTTGTTTAAATTAACATAATGCTAATCATTTTTTGTTGTTTTTAAAATGTACTTCTTACTCGCAACGCCATCCCTGGTTCATCCTATTCACTCTCTCTCTCACACACACGCACACACATCAGCTCGCACTCGCCTTTCTTGCTGTTCTGTTCGGTTGTCACTGTCACTGTCGTCGTGTTGTGGTCGTGAGGCTGAGCTTTACCTTTCATTACAAATTTCATTGTCTGTGCGCGCGGTCAGTTTTGAATTGTGTTGTTAAGTAAGTGTACTTAACCCACATGACTTGTGGTTTTCTCGTCGCCGTGGCCATTTCTGTTGTGTTATTGTTGTTGTTGCTTGCCTGTCATCACTTCCAAAAAGCCAGTGCGTGTACTGTTAAAACGATTTCTTAACCTTGAGTACCTTTTCAGCAGATGTTCACATACACGTACTCACACATACGCATATTTAAACAAGCACACGCATTTTTTCTTCATTACGTTGCTCATTTTATTTATTAAACAATTTATATTTTACTTATTACTTGTATACCTGGCAGGGCTTATGCAATTTACCGATACAATATTTAAAAAACAAAAAGATAAATGATAATGATATATCTGTTTATTTGGCTTCAAGGGTATTATCTCTTCGTCATTTCAAAGTTATTTGGGCTTTTATGCGCGTGTAGCTCTGTGTTTGTGTGTGTGTGTTTATTTATTTTGGATCTACGTTCGTTTCCTTAATTAAACACTTGATTCAAGCTTACTTGGGCAATGCCTATAAGAAAAAAATCACAACCTCAGCAAATATTTATGCCGGCTGCTTTAAAATCTCAAGACGTCAACAAAAAATTGGAATTACGTATTGCGAAAATGAGCAAAAAAGCACGTACGCCTTTTTAAACTTAACACCCCAGGGCCGGAATGGGTCAGAGAAGGGTATTACTGCCTCTTAGCTCAAAATACACGCACGTAACAGGCACAAGGAGACGCGCGTACGCCAAGAGGAGGGGATGACAACCCTTCAAGAATTCAGTTTCTTCCATTTCAGTTACACTTGTGCTATCTAGCACTAAAGAGTATTAAATGTTCTAATTATATACTTTAACATTCAAGCATATAGTAATTAATACAGAACATATTCCATTAGTTACATTCTCTTAAATTTGGCACATATTTCTTGCTCTATGTTAACATTGTATAAGTGATTGATAGCATTAGAAAGGTGAAAGCTTTTGGCATGCTGTAGTCGTTGCTGTTGCTTGTCTTAACAGATTGTTTCACAGTTTGAGAGAATGTTATCGAAATTACCGTAAATTTTTAATCTGTTGCTGTCCTCTTCTTGTTCACATATTGCTGTAACTTGTAGAGTAATAACAGCTGGCATATCAAATATATAGCACCCTATAACCTTGTCTTAACAGATTGTTTCACAGTTTGAGAGAATGTTATCGAAATTACCGTATATTTTTAAACTGTTGCTGTCCTCTTCTTGTTCACATATTGCTGTAACTTGTAGAGTAATAACAGCTGGCATATCAAATATATAGCACTGTCTGCCTACACCCTATAACCTATTACATGAAGCTATTTAAGCTGTCAACTTGTCAGCTGAAATACACTCTCTCCCTAACAGCAGCGGTGTGCCCGCGAAAAGTACTTAAAGTTAGGCCCAGCAAATAACAACAGGTGTGAAATTATATTCCAGAACTTACAACGAGAGAGCGAGAGCGAGAGAGAGATAGAGAGATGTTAAAGACAATGCAACTAGCGTGGGGTAACCCACTGTTAACCACTTCCCCCTTGTTTTAGCTGCAATGAAGAAAAAAAAAACAGAAAACGGCTACGAAACAACAAAGGAATGCGGTAGGCAGGCAGGGTCTGCCTGGCCATACAGGCTGACTGACTAGCCCTTTTGTTATTGTTGTTGCTGTTGTTGTATTGC
Organism: Scaptomyza reducta; assembly: GCA_035044485.1. Lineage (NCBI taxonomy): Eukaryota > Metazoa > Arthropoda > Insecta > Diptera > Drosophilidae > Scaptomyza > Scaptomyza reducta. The sequence continues at coordinate 456,482 of JAWNNV010000045.1, forward strand.
CCCACACAACGATTCGAGAGGGCCAGAGTCAGAGTGGAAGAGTAGTATTCTGAAAGAAAACTTACAAAACACAAAAGGCAACAGTTGTAAATCATCGAATTACCTTTAAAATAATAGCAATCGCAAAAGGCAACGACTGCAAAGAGAGTCAAGTCAAGTCAGACTTTTGGCTGAAGTCAGACGAAAAAATTGAAATTGCTTAAAGCAAAAGCGCAAAAACCAAAAAACAATGCGAGAAGCCAACAACAACTTCAACTTCTCACTCACAAAAGCCACAAGGAGGGGGCGGGCAGCGCGGCTCATTTATACATACATTCGTACATATTTACATACAAACATACGTACGTACTTGCTTAAGTCACACAGACTCCGTTACAGACAGACAGAAGAGCAGCATACAAACATACATACATACATATATATGCTGTCGACTTGCGAAATTAAGAAACCCTCCAAAAAAAAACCCCTCCAAAAAGAGCCAACAAATACTTTGTGTGTCAGTTACGCTTAATGAGCACAAATATTGCTCTCATTGCTGTTGTTGCTGTTGTTGTTGTTGTTGGAGATCTTGTGCTTTTGATTGCCTCGCCGTGAGTCTCAACTTGAAGAAGGCAGACTCTGTGCTTGTGCTTAGGCCTGTCCATCTGGACTCAATTTCAATAAAGACGACACTGGGGTCTACAGACGGAAATGCCAATACATATCTACATATGATGGCTTTAACCCTTCAACCTTCAACTCGGCAGTCGCTGAAAGTCCAAACACAAACTAGACGCAACTTAAGTTGCAGCTTATAGAATGTTGTAAGGTTGCAAGAACAATTTGTAAGCAACATCAATGTTAAAGTTGGCTTTTCGCTACTTCTTCATACATTAAGAACTGCAATATATATATATTATATGACTATCAGCTTTGCTTACTGTAAATATAACCTTTCCTTTAACCCTCTATGCATTTTAGATAAGAGTATTAGACAGTCGTTACCATCTGACTGGAATCCTCTTAACTTCATTTATCATAATTTGCACTCCAAATTTTGAAACATGAGAATAAACAACACTTGAACTTGTTAATGATTGCCATTGTCATTATCTTTGGGGCGGATCGAGTTTTAACTACTTATAAGGCGTTAACTGAGATTTGTTTCTTCTTCGTCATCACAAGAAATAAATAGATGCAATTAGCGCTAATTTCAGTTCAAGGTTCAAGACGTTAGACTAACTATTGAAATCTGTCTGGATCTCAAAGTGGCTTTCCCATTCTTAGTGGGTGGCTTCGTAGACTAAGTTGTGGGAATTCTAATCCTATACTCATCTTTGTACAATGGAGTCATAAACAGAACAGAGAACAAAGTTTGAATGATATTAGATTATAATTATAGATATGTTGCTGTCGCATTAGAATATACGAATAATATGCAGGAAGTCAAAGGGAATGGAATCTTTTTCAAACTAGAAGGACTAAAGACTATTAGAAACATAAACAGATTCGTTGTGTAAACACATATTGATCTTAAAGCAAAGTCAAGAAAGTATAGATTTGGGTTAGATTTCCCTTCTCCTAACCAATTGCCTGGCGGCAAGCAACCTGCTCTTTAAACAAACCAACCGTACACATTTTATTTTCACTTTCAAGATCGAGGAGTTTGATGAAGATGTGAAGTTGATAGTCACACTGTTGAGTGATATACATATATATGGCAAGCGAAGTTAAACTGTTTGCTTGTTTTGCCTTTCAGTTTCAGCAACTAGAAACGGAAGCTAACAATGCACACACACATATATATATGCATGTATCTGTAGAGTAGAGTCAACATTAAACAGCGAAGGTTAATGCATTGAACGTCGCTTAGTTTAGTGACAATAACATTAACAGTTGTAGTTGTAGTTGTAGTTGTAGTTGTTGTTGTTGTTGGTTGTAACAATAACAATGACAGTGACGTTGTCATCAGTTAGGGGAGAGTCATTCCAAGTTTATGACGCTTCGTTGCATTTGCGTCTAGGAAACGTTTACAAGACTTCGTCTCTTTGTGGCTTAATGCGCATTTCACTTTTCTTTTTTTTGCTTTGTTATCACGCGCCGCCCCGTCGTCCCGCCTAATGGCAGTTTAATTATTGTCGGCTTGTGCCCTCAAATGTCTCGTATATATATAGAAGTTACAATTTGGACAAATTGTGTTTATCTTTACGTTTGCTAATGCTTTTTTGGTTTGTTTTTTATCAGTGGTTTATGCAACATGGCGCCGAGGCACTAGACACTTCAACTGAAGCAACAACAAACAAGCACGACAGCTAACAAGGAATCAACAACACAAAAATGTCCGTCAATCAACAACAGCAGCAGCAGCAACTACCACAAAAACAGCAACTACAACAGCAGCAACAAAAGCCAACGACAGCAACAAGCATTTTGGGCAATAATTTAATACAAATTAATAGCGTTGACAAAAGTGTACAGAAAACGACGGCAGCAGCAGCAACGACGCAAGCAATTAGTAAGCAACAACAACAGCAGCAGCAACAACAATTTCAGCAAAGACGCTCATTGCTGCCAGCAACAGTAACAACATCGACAGCAGCAACAGCAGGGCAACAAAGCGTAACAGCGGCAGCGGCAGCGGCAGCGCAGCAATCGCATCAACTGCAAACGGTGGCAACAATACATCAGCAACACTCAACGCAACAACAGCAGCAGCAGCAACAAACGCAAGCAACAACATCACGTTTACCCATCCAACAGCAGCAACAACAACAATTGCTAGCTGGTAGTTCTAAAGAGTTGACCGCCCACTCACATCTACCGCATACGCGTCGCAGCTTTTATCAACTGCAGCAGCAACAACAACAGCAACAACAACAACAAGCAACGCTCAAGGCAGCTCATTTGAAAGCGCCCGCACACTCGATACCGCCACGGTATCAGCCACCGCCGCAGCCAGGGCCAGGCAGCGGTATATTGAAGCCCCATTTGCCGCTCAAATATCCGCCGGATATACCACAGCTAAGCAACATCTATATACCCGATTCTGTTAAGCAGCAGCAACAGCGACAGCAGCAGCAACATCAGCAACAGGCGCGCTATCTGCAACAGCACCAGCAGCAACATCAGCAGTCCGGCAAGGCACAACAGGATATGCTGAAGTTTGTGCGCAAACCGGAACTGGAACATCCGTCGCCAAATGCTTCGGTCACATCCAGCGTGGCCACAGGCATACCAACAGCAAATGGCGGACGTTTAACAGTCGAACAGAATCGCCAATTGCAGGTAATGTTAAAACTCTGTTAGACATTTCACAATAAATGTTAGTTAACATTTAGACTTTTATACTACTTATACAAAGATCGCAATGTTATTAACATATTTTACATAAAAATAGTCCCTGGTAAATGAACTCCGCTCGCTGAAGGAACAAAATCAGCGTCTGCTGGATGACAATCAGGAGCTGCGCGACTTATGCTGCTTTCTGGACGATGATCGCCAAAAGGGTCGAAAGCTGGCACGCGAATGGCAGCGCTTTGGACGATACACGGCCAGTGTAATGCGTCAAGAAGTTGCAGCATATCAGGTAAAACTAACAACACCTCCCCTCAAAACAGTTGCTAATGTATGCATTATTTCGTGTGCGCCAGAACAAACTACGACAGCTGGATGATAAGCAGCAGGAGCTTATCACAGATAATCTCGAGCTAAAGGAGCTTTGTCTCTATTTGGATGAGGAGCGCGCCCACATGGCAGCAAATGCGCTCTGCGCCGGCTGCGGAGCTTCCACGCGTAACGCACTGCGCGATGATGGAGATGGCTCCAGTTCAAGCACCAACGCGGACGAGACAATAACAGCGTTGCGCAACTATGCGGAACAAAGACAATTGCCGGTAAGTGGCAAACGTGCATACATATGCCAAAAATAAATACCCCTAATAATCTGTCTTGTTTGGCAGGATTTGCGCAACGCCCATACGCTCAACGATCAGACGTTGCAATACGTACGATCGCTGGAGCGACGCATACAGCAGCTAGAAGAGGAACGTACCACGCCCACGGCTAATCTGCAACAACAGCAGCAGCAGCAGCAGCAGCAGCAGCAGCAGCAACAACAACAAACACAGGCGGCACAACCATCTGTAGCAGCATCACCCAAATCAGCGCCCTCGCCACACACACACACACATACACGTACACACACACAGCAGGATATCAGTCAGGCAATGGCTGCCGCTGCGGCCGAACCAATTTCCGGTCGTCCCGAGGCCGTTGTACGTGCACTCCAAGTGCTGGAGGTGAGAGAGCAGCTGGAACGAGATCGCTTGGGCAATCTGGCCGGCAGTGCTCTCGATCAGATGGACGACGGAGAGAAGGCGCTGGTGCGCGAAATGTGCAACGTTGTGTGGCGCAAGCTGGAAGGGAGTCCACATGGACCCACTGCCCTGGAGCCGCTCTAAGCATTTAAACTATGACCATTAGACATACAACTAACTAACCTGGCTAACACACACACACACACACACACACACTACTTACTAAAACACACATTGTACAAAGTTTAAACTATGACTTAAGCTTAAGCGCTTTATTTAAAATTGAAAGAAAAAAAAAACAACAAATACTCAAAATACCTATTAATTTTTTTGTAATCCTTGACTGTTATTATTTTTTTGATTGAATTTTGAGTGCACTGATAGTGTTAACGAACATTAACAGAGCCGCATTCAGTAGCTGTTAAGAGTACCATATGAGCTGTCCTTACAATCAAAAACAACAAAAATACAATGCCAACAAATATTTGTATACACCGAACGACTACAGTTGTTTCTTCTTCTTGCAAGAATGCAATTCACATATTTTAGACAAATGATGAATTAGCTGCATTTGCGCAAGCAATGCGCATAATTAGCATACTGAATGTGAACATACAAATGTTCTAGTCTTGCCACTAGCCATAAGATTAATCAGACTTACACCGTTTTGGCTGGCCGTTTGTGGTCTTTAGCTTTCTACGCTTTACTGGCTCGCTACTTTGCAGACTTGTTTTGTGGTTCGTGTTGCTATTGTTGTTGTTGTTTGGTGTGAGACAAACGTAAATTACAACAGAGCTGTTTAACCTGATTTTACTCTGCCAATTGGAGGCCTCCGTATCGCATTCATTCACAAAACTGGACGCAACAACAACAAGAACCATGATGCAGCACAAATGCAATGCGAAGCCAACCCAATTTCAGCTAATTCACGTATTGTCCAGTCACACAAGCTCCTCGCTCCAAAGTGTGAACATATATGAGTTAATTTACTGTCATTATATATGCAAGCTTTGTGCCGTCGAGTGTGTTGCCAATTGGATAAGCATCAGGCGTCCGCGTGTGAAAAGAATGAACAGTTAAAATGAGAAGAAGCACACGAACGAGAAGCCCTAACATACTGCATACATACACAAATTTTGCAACACCACCAACACCAGCACGCTTGTGTATTTGGTACAAATGTACCAAATGTACCTGTGTGTGTACAGATGGCTTTTGGTTGGGATCTTTACTTTAATTTAGTCAAATAATAGTGATTTGATTTCAATAGCACCGATTGTATCGAATTAAAGTTTGTTTTAACTTAAATAGAGTTTATTTAAAAGTGATTCTATTCGAGCAGATTGAAATGATGAATATTATAAGAGTTTGAAAATGTTATATGAAATGTTGCTAGCAAAGAAACATAAAGTTAGACTTATAGTTCACATTTTATACAGATATAAAACTAGTTAACAAAGAACTTGAGAGATATTTAAAGAATATACTATATAAAGTTGAGGAGTGCTTGATGAATAATGAGTAATTTGAAAAGAAAACAAATAATCTGTTTAACTGAGTGGATAGAATACAAGAACTCATTAAAAGTAAGAAGAACACTTTAGCACTCGTTAAGTTTCTCTTAAAACTTTCTAGCATTTGATTCACCATCTACTTGGCTCGATTAATCAAGTTTTAAGCAAGTGTCATTGAAGCACAACACATTACCATTCAAATGGAGCACGATGCCCGACAATAGCAAATAAATAAGCACAGATTAAAGTCAAACCACAACGACAGCAGCTGCTAGCTGAGAATGCGATAGAGAGAAAAGCTGATCAAGCTGATCAACCAGCCACGCACAACATCCAAATGTTTGTTGCATGGATGCTGAAGCTCAAGTCGAAGTTGAAGTTGAAGCTTGAGATTGGCGCACATTTAACGTTTAACATCGCAGCGGAACGCACGCGCAAAAGCGAAGCGAGCAGCAAAAAAGGAGCAGAGATTGGAGCACATGGCACATGGCACATTCGCATTGGCATTGGCATTGGCATTGTAGAGCTGGACATGGTTGGCATTAAAGTGTTGTTGCCACAGCGTGCGCTGAGCAAGTGCAACAATCAAATCGTGACTGAAAAGAAAGTTATTGTCGTTGCTGGTTGCCCAGCCGGTTGTTGCAACGTTGCTGCGGCGGCTCCTGCTGCTGGCTTGTGGAACCTGCTGATGGCTGTTTGCATATACGGTCAGCTGTGCGCGGCAGCGCCATCAGCAACAATTGCTGCAACAGCAGCAACAAATGCAAACGCCTGGCCACCCATGCATCATTATGATATCTGGAGCGCAGATTTAAAAACGCCAACGGCCCAGCAGCAACAACAGCAACAGCAACAGTTGCAATTGGAGCTCGAACTGTTTGAGGAAGAGGAGATGCCAGTGCAAGAGCAATTGCTGCTGCAGGATGCCAACAGCAGCAGCAGCAGCAACAATCGTCGACCAAAGGGTAAGTCGAACAAGTGTTCCGAATTATGTTAGCTCTGCAATTGTACGAAACTTTATGAAATTACTAAAATTACATAAAATGCGCCGCGGGCAATATTAGTTAAATGAGCTTTAAAGTCAGTTAGTTTACTTTCAGTCTAGTCAAGTGCTCAAATCGCCTTTCAACCTTTATAAAGTAAACAGAAAAAGATTTGTCTGGTATGTCTTAGAAGCAAAAAGCGAAGACATTTACAATATTATCCTAAACACACTCAATCTAAGTACATTAGGTCTTAAAACCTTTACAAAGTATCTTCTGATTTTAACCTTTTATATTGAAAAGGTTAAGTTCGTTTTCTTTTAGCTAGAAATATTCACCCGATGCCTCATATGATCGGGGACAATTTTGTTCGGCAAACTTGCCATAAGCCGTTCTTGAGCCCAACCTAATACTCCGATTCTGCGATAACTTGTTCCACACATGCACCAAATACGAATCATGTGTGCGAGCCAGCGTCTCCTCCAGAAACTTCGAATTGAAAAAGTAACGCCACTTCTGATAGGGCACAGCAAAAAAGGCATTCGTATCAAAAAACTGAAAGCCCTGACAACGTCTACGATCATCCAGCAGCTGTCTAATGCTTGTTGCGTTGCAGATCCTCATGGCCATCCGCGTAATAACACCAGGTCCATTGTGACCCCAAACGGTGCCATTGAAGTTGTGCTGAAAGTCGCGCAAACATGATGCGGCAATCTCATGTCCAATGCCCATGGGTGCCATGCTCATCACACCACTTGCCACGGCTCGATCAGATTGAGCTCCTGCAAAGTTGAGGGGCACGTCCTCCAGACTGCGCAACACCACCACATCCATGTCCAAGTAGATACCTCCAAAGCGATACAAACTCAACAAGCGTAGCAAGTCGGACATGTTATTAAGCAGGTAGCTAAGTCAGTTAAATATAATTAGTAAGCCTTGGATTAATCGATGCCTCTCACCGTGAACGAAACAAGTGGCCCTCCTTAAGCCAATCCTCAAGGTGTGCGCCAGCTGCATATCTCCAAAAATTCAATTGACGCAGTTGTACATTTGTATAGCTTAGAACGGCATCAATCAGAGATCCATCTCGTTGCTCCTTGCTATGGTTTCCCTTGTAACGATAAGTTGGTCTTGCAAACAGAACGAAAACCTGAAGATTGCGATTATGCCGAGCAGCTGACTCAATGGCACAAGCCTGTCGAGCTGTCAGCTTCAAGATGCTAGGCTTCTCATGGTCCCAGCTGGTCTCAATGAAGAATATGCTACGTCCAAGTATTGGCTGTGGATCCGTAAGCAGAACGTCCCCAAGTTGTGTTTTTGCTGTTGACTCAATTGGCTCGGTTTCCGAGACATAATCCATTTCCGTTCCATCTCTGTAAAAGAAGATCAGGCCGACTCCAAGCAGCAGAATGCAAACTAGTCCAAGCACTTGAAGACGTTTCTTTGACAAGAGACGTACTCCCATGTTGATGGATGGATCAAATAGAATGATTATAATCTCGTCCATTTACTAACGTAAAATGCATATCGAATTTGTCATAAGTATGGTGTTAATTGTAAATGCGTTATGCTTAAGCGTATATAAAGATGAAATTGTTGCATCACAGATTTCCAATGATATATATAGTGTATTTGCAATGTTGTTTGGACACATCCGTATAGAAAACTATTTAAGACTTGGGTAACAAAGAGATAATATCTACTGACTTCTTTTAAATGCAGTAATACATCTATTTCCGGTGCCCGTTGATGGGGAATGCTTATCGGATGACGGCCGTAGATTGGGGAACTGTTTCAATGCATACGAATGTCGTCAGAAGGGTGGCCAGGCAAAGGGGGAATGTGCACTGGGCTTTGGTGTATGCTGTGTCTTTCTTGCCACTTGCAATGGGACCATCAGCAACAATCTGACATACATTGTGTCGCCGGAGTTTCCCAGTTTTATGCCCAGCAACTTTACTGGCTGCCAGCTCAAGGTGAGGATGATGAGCGAGGAAATAAGTCAACTGCGTCTGGATTTCAATCACTTCTCACTGGGTCAACCCAATCGACGTACTGGCAATTGCGATGGAGATGTCTTCAGTATCCGTGGTGGCCCAAGTGGAAACTTAACGCTGTGCGGCCAAAACAATGGACAGCATTGTAAGTCTATTGTGCTAAATGAACTAATGTTGTGTTATACGTTTTCAAATTCTTGTTATATTTGCCGCGCTTGTAAAGTAAGTTGGCAGTGGAACCTGCTGATGGCTGTAATTCTGTGTTATACGTTTTCAAATTCTTGTTATAATTGCCGCGCTTGTAAAGTAAGTTGGCAGTGAAACTGCTGATGGCTGTGTTATACGTTTCTGTGTTATACGTTTTCAAATTCAAATTCTTGTTATAATTGCCGCGCTTGTAAAGTAAGTTGGCAGTGAAACTGCTGATGGCTGTGTTATACGTTTCTGTGTTATACGTTTTCTTGTTATAATTGCCGCGCTTGTAAAGTAAGTTGGCAGTGGAACTTGCTGATGGCTGTAATTCTGTGTTATACGTTTTCAAATTCTTGTTATAATTGCCGCGCTTGTAAAGTAAGTTGGCAGTGAAACTGCTGATGGCTGTAATTCTGTGTTATAATTCAAATTCTTGTTATAATTGCCGCGCTTGTAAAGTAAGTTGGCACTGAAACTGCTGATGGCTGTGTTATACGTTTCTGTGTTATACGTTTTCAAATTCAAATTCTTGTTATAATTGCCGCGCTTGTAAAGTAAGTTGGCAGTGAAACTGCTGATGGCTGTAATTCTGTGTTATACGTTTTCAAATTCTTGTTATAATTGCCGCGCTTGTAAAGTAAGTTGGCAGTGGAACCTGCTGATGGCTGTAATTCTGTGTTATACGTTTTCAAATTCTTGTTATAATTGCCGCGCTTGTAAAGTAAGTTGGCAGTGGAACCTGCTGATGGCTGTAATTCTGTGTTATACGTTTTCAAATATTTGTTATAATTGCCGCGCTTGTAAAGTAAGTTGGCAGTGGAACCTGCTGATGGCTGTAATTCTGTGTTATACGTTTTCAAATTCTTGTTATAATTGCCGCGCTTGTAAAGTAAGTTGGCAGTGGAACCTGCTGATGGCTGTAATTCTGTGTTATACGTTTTCAAATATTTGTTATAATTGCCGCGCTTGTAAAGTAAGTTGGCAGTGGAACCTGCTGATGGCTGTAATTCTGTCTTATACGTTTTTAAATTCTTGTTATAATTGCCGCGCATGTAAAGTAAGTTGGCAGTGGAACCTGTTGATGGCTGTAATTCTGTGTTATACGTTTTTAAATTCTTGTTATAATTGCCGCGCTTGTAAAGTAAGTTGGCAGTTCGTTTGGCAGTTAACAAAGGTTGGCAGTTCGTCTAACAAAGGTTGGCAGTTCGGCTAACAAAGGTTGCCAGACTGTTCAAAGTTGCGAGGCAAAGTTTTAAGCATAATTTTTCACCAAACAAAACAAATATAAATTAATGAAATATTTGACTCCTTTTAGTGTACTACGATGTTGGAGTACGATCGCTGCCGCGTCAATCCGCATTGTATGGAAGCCTGCGACCTCCCGTTGCCAGCAACACAAGCAATAACTCTGGCAATATCGCTGATCACCTCATTGAGATCAGTATAAATCTAACTGCGAGGTTTTTGCCCATACGACTGTGGGAGATTCGTTTGGCGCAGATACCGTTTAGTCAGCGTGCTCCTGCTGGCTGTTTGCAATATCACACGGGAGTTGAGGGCATAATGCAAACATTTAACTTTGCAGACAATGGCCGACACTTGGCCAATCAGCATTATCGCATCTGTATGCGTCAGGAGTCCGATATGTGTTCCATTATGTATCAGCCCTGCGATGAGCAATCGTTTCGCATTGGCGGAGTGGCAGCAGTTGGAAGCGACATAAGGCCGAATTTCGGAGCAAGCAGCAGCAGCAGCAATGGAGGCACTTCACCGAATGCTGGACAGGCACAGTCACCCACGTTGGGACCATCCATGATGACAACGAACCAACTACAACAGCTCAGTAGCAACACAGTGCCAGCCTCTGCCTCCACCAGTGCAGCAGCAACAACAACAACAGCTGCAACAACAACAACAGCAGCAACCACAACAACAGCAGCAATCACAACAACAGCAGCCACAACAGCTGGGAGCAGCAGCACTGCAGATATGACAACAACAACAACACCAACACCATTACGTTCCAGCACTGTGTCCACTGCTGCTGCTGCGGCAGAGAGCACAGCTGCAACATCGACATCGACAACACCAGCATCATCATCAGCATGGCCCCTCGATGACGATGCCGAGGGTTCTGGTGGAGATGATGGCGAGCCGATCTTTAATTTCTTTGGCACCACACCACGGCCAGGCGTCTCGAGGCGTCCACGTCCAGTGGGTGGCGGCCACCGACCCTCCGGCGGCTTTGATCTGTTGGGCTTTCTGCGCAGCGCCTTCGACTTGAGGTTGAGGCATCGACGGCGAGAGGCGCGTCAATTCTTTAGCACCTGCGCGGATCGCATTACGATGCCGTGCATCATTGAGGACTTCATTGGCACGGGCCTGGGCCCCTTGCCCGGCTGTGAGCCGGTGCATTGTGGCGCCCAATTTTGCTCCTCGGGCGTTTGGCCCTGCCGCATCGAGAGCACCGTTACACCCTTCTATATCGGTGTGCATTTTGGTGATGGTGGCGCCTCCGGCAAAGGCAGTGCCGAGGATAACATTGGCGCCTGCCTGCGCTATACCCAGGTGCAGTGCATCTAAATCTAACTTCATGTGCAGTTGTTTTAATAACATAGCTTTTAACTATAAGTGAAGAAGAGAAATGAGTTTTAATTGCTTCTTAAAAATATTCACCAGCTACCGCATACGATCGGGGACAATGCTGTTCCGCATACTTGCCATAGGCGGTGCTCGAACCCACTTTAATCTTCAGCTTTTTGGAGCTCCGGTTCCACACATGAACCAAATACGAATCGTTTGTCCGTGCCAGCGTCGCCTCCAGAAAGTGCGGATCGAAGAAGTGCTGCCAATGCTTCCAGAGCAAGGCATAAAAGGCCTTGTGACTGAACACCTGGAAGCCCCGACAGCGTTTGCGATCCTCCAGCATCAGCGTAATGTTTGTTGTGCCACAAATCTTTTGTATGACACGTGTAATGACTCCGGGTCCATTGTTGCCCCAATCCTGGCCATTGAATTTCTGCTGAAAGTCAAGCAGACAGGATTCGGCTATTTCGTGGCCAAATCCAGTGGGCGCCAGGCCCATAACACCAGCAGCTATATTCGTATCGGACTCAACGCCCGCAAAGTTGAGCTTGACATCCTCCAGGCTGCGCAACACAACCACATCCATGTCCAGATAGATGCCACCAAAGCGATACAGAGTTAGGAAGCGTAGCAGATCCGATATATGACTAACCAGATAGCTGAATAGTTCAGATATACATTGTATATAGAATACCTTTTGCAGTTGTCTTCCAGCTTACCTCGACTTAAACAGATCACCATGCTGCACCCACTCACCAATGGACGTGCCGGAGGCATAGCGTCTTATGTTCAACTGACGCAGCTGAACATTTGCATAGCTGCGAATTGCATCGACCAAAGGTTGCTTCTGCCGATAGGTGCTTCGGGAGAAGAGAACGAAAACCTGCCGATTCGGATTGTGCAGAGCAGCTGACTCAATGGCACACGCCTGGCGTGCCGTCAGCTGCAGCATGAGGAACTGACTTGTCTCCAGAAAGAATATGCTGCGTCCAGGAACTGGTTGTGGTATCACTTCCAGCACATCATCCAGTGTCTGAGGCACACTTCTGTGCACGATTGACGCAGTTGTGTTCATGTCCATTTGATTCCAATCCGTTCGATATATGCAAACAAGAATTGTGCCACACGCCAGCAGCAAAAACTTGGCTGCAACGAATTTGCACAGGCGTGATGCCATGTTGCTGCTGGTTAGCTGATGAAAATGAATAGTAAAATCATTTTTACCTTAGGCGTAACGAATCAAGATTTATTTTTGCTGTGATGCCCCGTAAAACTCTTAAACGTCATAACCAACTACAAATGTTTTAAGTATATATAGTTATATAGTTGAAACATCGGACAAACCACTTGCATAAATAGTATTTGTTAAGATTTTTGTTTCATACTTTGGGCATCTATCAGCTACTTACAGTCAGTACTGCGATTCAACTTACTATAATTATGAATAAATGCAAGATTGGTTCCGCTTTGGTGTATTATATGTTTATGTCTAGAAGTATTTACCAGATGCCGCATAGGCCTTGGGACAATGCTGTTCGGCCAGCTTGCCATAAGCTGTTTGCGAGCCGACCTTAATGCTGAGCTCGTGGGAAAGCTTATTCCACACATGCACCAAATACGACTGCTTGGTGAGCAACAGCGTCTGCTCCATATATTGTGGCTGAAAGAAGTGCAGCCAGTTTTGACTACATACTGCATAAAACGCTTTGTCACTGAACACTTGGAAGCCCTGACAACGTTTACGATCATCCAGCAGCTGAGTAATGCTTGTTGCGTTGCAGATCCTCATGGCCATCCGCGTTATAACACCAGGTCCATTGTGACCCCAAACGGTGCCATTGAAGTTGTGCTGAAAGTCGCGCAAACATGATGCGGCAATCTCATGTCCAATGCCCATGGGTGCCATGCTCATCACACCATTTGCAACGGATTGATGAGATTCAGCTCCTGCAAAGTTGAGGGGCACATTCTCCAGGCTGCGCAACACCACCACATCCATGTCCAAGTAGATACCCCCAAAGCGATACAAACTCAACAAGCGTAGCAAGTCGGACATATGATTAATGAGGTAGCTAAGCCAGTTTCCAGTTGCCAGTTAAATATAATTAGTAAGCTTCCCACATTGTATTAATCGATGCCTCTCACCTGGAACGAAACAAGTGGCCCTCCTTAAGCCAATCCTCAAGGTGTGTGCCAGCTGCATATCTCCAGAAATTCAATTGACGCAGTTGTACATTTTTATAGCTTAGAACGGCATCAATCAGGGATCCATCTCGTTGCTCCTTGCTATGGTTTCCCTTGTAACGATAAGTTGGTCTTGCAAACAGAACGAAAACCTGAAGATTGCGATTATGCCGAGCAGCTGACTCAATGGCACAAGCCTGTCGAGCTGTCAGCTTCAAGATGCTAGGCTTCTCATGGTCCCAGCTGGTCTCAATGAAGAATATGCTACGTCCAAGTATTGGCTGTGGATCCGTAAGCAGAACGTCCCCAAGTTGTGTTGTTGGTGTTGACTCTATTGGCTCGGTTTCCGAGACACAATCCATTTCCGTTCCATCTCTGTAAAAATTGCTCGTGAAGATTATGCCGACTCCAAGCAGCACAATGCAAACTAGTCCAAGCACTTGAACACGTTTCTTTGACAAGAGACGTACTCCCATGTTGATGGATGGATCAAATAGAATGATTATAATCTCGTCCATTTACTAACGTAAAATGCATATCGAATTTGTCATAAGTATGGTGTTAATTGTAAATGCGTTATGCTTAAGCGTATATAAAGAAGAAATTGTTGCATTTTCACAGATTTCCAATGATATATATTGTATATATATAGTATATTTGCACTGTTGTACAATGTACATAAAGGTTTGGACACATCCACATAGAAAACTAGTTAAGACTTGGGTTACAAAGAAATAATAGCTTCTGGCGTTTAGAAATATGGTGAAAATTTGTGTTCGAGTAGCGAGATTCGATATATTATACAATTATGATAATTCTTGTACTCTTTTAGCGCAATTAAATTAATATATTTAAAATTCCATTTGATGGGACAGTCACAAATGTGCTTTAATGTAAAATACTCTTGCAAAAAAACTAATATTATAATAATTGAATCTTTGGGAAACACCTTGAGGAGTATACAAAATATATATAATTATAGTTATCGGTGTGTTACAAAATGGGTTGAATAGTATCTTAGGTTTCAAAAGCCAATCCCTAGTTTAATTCATTTCATATAACATCTAGATTGATTATGATCCAATTGCTTTAAATTTGATCTGCAAAGGTATTAAATCTTTGGTAAGCCGAAGATGGAGATTACTATTTGTTAAACACTAGTTGATATTATTATTTTTTTACAGACATTTTGGAACTCGTAACAGACACACACACTTAAGTACAATTTGTGTTCATTTACATATAATATTCAAAGGAAGTAAAGATACAGAAAGAAAGAAAAAAACAAAACAAAATTATATATTAAAACATAATATAAAAAATAGCATTCACTATATTCTCTATTTTTGTACTAAATGTACGGTTAGATTTTGGAATGCGGCTTACTTGTTTAAACAATAATATTGTGAATTGCATTTATGTGATATAATTTTTCCCTATGCTTTTACTTTTACTCTTTGGTATGTGTTGAACATTCAAAATAGAATTTAACGCCCTTAAAAATATTCACCAGCGGCCGCATACGATCGGGGACAATGCTGTTCCGCATACTTGCCATAGGCGGTACTCGAACCTACCTTGATGGCCAGCTGTTTGGAGTGCTTGTTCCACACGTGCACCAAATACGAATCCTTGGTGTGTGCCAGCGTCTGCTCGAGCAGTTGCGGCTCAAAGAAGTGACGCCAATGCTTCCAGGGCACAGCATAGAATGCATTGCGCTCGAACACCTTGAAGCCGAGGCAACGTTTGCGGTCCTCCAGCATCACCGAGATGTCCTTTGTGGCACAGATCTTTTGTGCCACACGTGTGATGACACCCGGTCCGTTGTTGCCCCAATCACTGCCATCGAAATTCTGCTGAAAGTCACGCAGACAGGACTCGGCAATTTCGTGACCAAAGCCGGTGGCCGCCAGGCTCATGACACCAGCTGCCAAATGTGTTGTGGACTCTGCGCCCGTAAAGTTTGGCGGCACATCTTCCATGCTGCGCAGCATTACCACATCCATATCCAGATAAATGCCGCCATAGCGATAAAGCGTTAGGAATCTCAAAAAATCCGATATGTGCGAGAAAAGATAGCTGTCAATCGATATTAAATGAGTTTTGCAGCTTAATAACGTTCAATAGTTTCTCACCTCGACCGGAACAATTGGCCATCCTTAAGCCACTCTTCGATTGGCGTGCCGGCTGCATAGCTCCAAAGGTTTAACTGACGCAAATGAACATTCTTGTAGCCTAGAATCGCATCGATAATTGGCTGTTGGCGTTGGCTACTGCTGCTGCTGCTGCTGCTGCTGCTATTGCCGTGATAGCGGTAGGTGGGTCCAGCAAACAGAACAAAAACTTCAAAATTCGGATTGTGCAATGCCGCCGATTCAATGGCACAGGCCTGGCGAGCCGTCAACTGCAGCATATTGTATTGTGTGTCGAGATTTTGGCCTGGTCGCTGCCTTTTGCGCTTTGGCCGATGGCAGCTTGTCTCGTGAAAGAATATGCTGCGTCCGGGTATTGGCTTCGGATCCGTGAACAATACGTTGTCCAGTATTTTTGGTAGTTGCATATTGGAGCTTGTTGGCGACATGGACGATGACTCCGTTTGGTCTCTGTCCATGAAACAGAGCTGCACATCCGCTTGCCATCTGTAACTGAGGAGCAGGCCGCCCACTAGCAGCACAATTAGTGCTAGGAAGAGCAGTCGCAGCCGCCCATTGTGCAGAAAACGCATCAGCAGACGCAGAAACATGGCGATCAAGCCTGAATATATAAAAAAGAAACATATTAATAAATTTTCAGAAAGAATAATGTAGTGGTTTTATATTTTTTTTTATTCCTGTACATTTATGTTTACTCACTCTGTATTTATAGTAGAGATTTCATTGCGTTATCATAATAAGACAGCTGTATAAATAAAACTTATAATACACAAAAAAACATGTGTATGCATATATCGAGACACACACTCGCGCCCGCATGCAGTGTAAATACTGTTAAGTACTTAACATTATGTTCAGCTGTTATTAACAGTAAGCGCAGTTTTTATATTCAATTTGAGATACATTTTGCCAATCTATTAAATTTATATATAATACATTTTTCGAAAATGTAATTGGATTGTAATAAACGATAGCTTATTCAAACTTAATAAGTCAAAAGAATGTAGAGTAACATTTAACATTAACTACTAGGTATTTATATTTTTTTTTGTTTAGTTAGTGCATCAGTTCCGGTTGTAACATGTTATTGTTAATGTGGGAAACCATATGGTAATTTGTTACATTTTGAAAAATTGAAGCAAAACATTAAATGTGTATTAGGGTTTGGTAGCAAGTATAAACACTGCGAAAGTGAGTAAACTTTGTTTTTAAAGTATCGATGACATACGAAATAAATCGAACTAGTACGTTCGTTCAGTTGAATCAATCGAACTAATGTGGAACGATTAACAAAAACAACTCCTGTGTAAGCCGCCTCGAATTAAAACTTATAAGGCTGTGATACGTAGTTATTTATATAAATATTAAAAAAGGAAACGCGAACGATGCCGCCAAAAAAAGCCAATGCAACTCAGGCAAAAACTAAGAAAACTCTGACCGAGAAAACATTCCACGAAGACTCTGAGAACTCAAAACAGCGTAAGACGCGAGCTCGAACTAAACGCACGGAAGAAACAACCGAGAATTGCGACAACAACAATGTTTCATTAAATGCAGATGCAGCAACTACGGGAAAAACAGTGTCTGGAAAGAGGAAATCAGTTGTAAAGAACATCGTAGTCCAACAAAGCAAAACGAAATTACCAAGCAACATCGCGGATAATAACAATAATAATGACAGCATTGAAAATATAGAACCATCCGCATCTAAAATATTGCTCGCCAAATTGTGCGCCGTGGAGGAAAGCAAAATGCAAACGTCAAATACAGACTACACAGAGGAAGATTTAAAGTGCTTTCTCTTGAGCTCTTCCATTGAATCATTCGACGTTAGTGCTTACAGTACGGAACAGCTTTTTCGGCGATTCATTGATGGCACATACAAAATGAAAGAGGTAACGCTGGCCCAACTGGTCGATCTGTATTCTCTTGGTATTATAATGCACTCCTACAAACCGCTTGAAACGCTGTGCAGCTCATATCGATTTGAACTGTTGGACGCTGTGGCTCAGTTGCCGGTGGATATCCCCAGCGATTTGATCGACTTTATTGGTACTTGCCTATGTGATAGATTTGTAATTGGCAATGGAATGAATCGCATGGAGCGGGTGGTTAAAATGCAACACGCACTTACAAATCTCATCATAATGGGCGATCTAAATCGACAAATTGCGATGAGTGTTCTTTTGGCCACATTCGTTAAGGTCTCGGGCAAGCAACCAAAGCAAACCAATACGCATATTATCAGCCAGACATTCGACATGATCAAGCTCATTGACTGGATGCAGATGAGCCTCACCGGTAATTTGCCGGACATGTTTATTCTGGTGCGATGCTTTTCGCTAATCTTAAACACGGCTGACAATGACAAAGCACATTCCGACTGGAACCCGGAACTGGGTCAAGAGATATATACCCATTTCATGCGTGTCCTAAGCGCAGTTCGGCTCTCGCCCAATTATGATTATTTTGAAATGATGGTGGAACGTTATTTGGCATTTGGAGTTATATGCAACGCTAGAAAACGTACAAAGCTGAACAGAATTATCACATGAATTACTTAGTGTAGAGCACTAATATCTGTTTTTACATAAATAAATATCCTAACTATTGCTTCTAAAAAATGTTTTCATTTTCGTCAGTTGGAACATGTACACCGTTATCTATTTTTGGATTATTATAACTATGCAAACACGGCATTTAAAAATACAATTGTATTTTAATTCTTTGAAAAAAAACGTTTTGTGGCCCTGAAAAGGGCCTTTTGACTTGTGTAGAGTACATCCAGTTGAAATTTACTTGGAGCTTGTGTACTTGGTGACTGCTTTTGTTCCCTCACTGACGGCGTGCTTAGCCAACTCTCCGGGCAGCAATAGACGGACAGCGGTTTGGATTTCCCGACTGGTGATGGTAGAGCGTTTGTTGTAGTGGGCCAAACGAGATGCCTCGGCAGCAATACGCTCAAAAATGTCGTTCACAAAGCTGTTCATGATGCTCATCGCCTTGGACGAAATGCCGGTGTCAGGATGGACCTGCTTCAACACTTTGTAAATGTAGATGGCATAGCTTTCCTTCCTCTTGCGCTTCTTCTTCTTGTCAGTCTTGGTGATATTCTTCTGAGCCTTGCCAGCCTTCTTGGCTGCCTTTCCACTAGTTTTCGGCGGCATTATTATAATTCACTCACTTTTATTCACTTCACAAATGTTTGGATGTCACTGCGAAGTTGCTTGTTATAAATACTTTTATTTGAACGACGCTTTCATGTTAAAATTCGTTCCGTATTGTGCTGACGTTCATCCCTAAGCTGAAAAAGTAGGTAGCTGAAAAAGTATAAATACAATGACAGCTTGGTTGTCGGAAACATTCGATTTTTGTGCTTCAACAGTGTTTGTGTAAGAAAACAGTGAACTAAATAAAAATGTCTGGACGTGGTAAAGGTGGAAAAGTTAAGGGAAAGGCAAAGTCGCGTTCCAACCGCGCTGGTCTCCAGTTTCCTGTTGGTCGTATTCATCGTCTTCTCCGCAAAGGCAACTACGCGGAGCGTGTTGGTGCCGGTGCTCCTGTGTATTTGGCTGCCGTTATGGAATACTTGGCCGCCGAAGTCTTGGAGTTGGCTGGCAATGCTGCTCGCGATAACAAGAAAACTAGGATCATCCCTCGCCATCTGCAATTGGCCATCCGCAACGATGAAGAGTTGAACAAACTACTTTCGGGCGTTACCATTGCCCAGGGAGGTGTTTTACCCAACATCCAGGCAGTTCTCTTGCCCAAGAAGACCGAAAAGAAGGCTTAATTCACCTCACCCAGCGTCTCACCGTCTCGAAAATATCGTGTACATATGTAAAAACCAAACGTCCTTTTCAGGACGACCAAAAATATTTAAAAAGAGAATTATCTATTCAGTTAAAATCATAAATTGCCAATGCCAAGAATCAATAAATAAATGCAGGAAAAGTACAGTCACTGACAAAACATCCCAAATAAAATAGAGGGTATTTTATTTTACATTGGTATGCAGCTTGTTTGATTTTGTTGTTTTTGTGCGTTTTATGTTTGGGTTTTAAGCCGAAGGCATTTGCCAACGACCATACTACGCTGAATACATCGGTTCTCGTCCGATCACCGAAATTAAGCAGCGTCGGGCGCGGTTAGTACTTAGATGGGGGACCGCTTGGGAACACCGCGTGTTGTTAGCATTCGTGTCTATCCACACTTTTTTTAAATTCATTTTTTAATTAACAAATTTTAATATACTTTTATCATGTAAATATAATATTTTCTACTCTAGCTTTTTAAGGGATTTATTTGTTTTTAGTAAAAATATGTATGAAATTAAATATTTTTTATCTCTTTTATGAAATATTTGGTGGTCCTGAAAAGGACCGATTGGTGTGACTGTACTTGTACACAAATGGCTTTTTAGCCGCCGAAACCGTACAGAGTACGGCCTTGTCTCTTCAGAGCATAAACTACATCCATGGCAGTGACTGTCTTCCTCTTAGCATGCTCGGTGTATGTAACTGCATCACGGATAACATTTTCCAAGAACACCTTCAACACACCACGTGTTTCTTCATAAATGAGACCAGAAATACGTTTCACTCCACCACGACGAGCTAAACGACGGATAGCTGGCTTTGTGATGCCCTGGATGTTATCACGCAACACTTTGCGATGACGCTTAGCGCCGCCTTTACCCAAGCCTTTTCCACCTTTACCGCGACCAGTCATTTTTCACTTCTTATTTTTTCACTTTTACTTAACACTGCACAAATGTCAGAATGAAACTAATGCTTGCTCCGTCACAAGCGCTGCTATTTATACAAAAATGGCCGAAAACTAGAACGGGTACATAGGTATTTCCATCCCGCTCGCACACTACGCTCGCAACACGAGCAGCCACCACCAAATTTGCTATATAAACGAGACACAAAACGAGCGCACGATTATTGTGTTTTCAACAGTGACAGTGTGAAGTTAGAATTGTGAAATAAGAAGAAGCAAAATGGCTCGTACCAAGCAGACAGCTCGTAAATCGACGGGAGGCAAGGCTCCTCGCAAACAGTTGGCAACTAAGGCAGCACGTAAGAGTGCTCCAGCAACCGGTGGTGTGAAGAAACCTCATCGCTATCGTCCCGGTACTGTTGCACTGCGTGAAATCCGTCGCTACCAGAAGAGCACAGAGTTGCTTATTCGCAAGCTGCCGTTCCAGCGTTTGGTCCGCGAAATCGCTCAGGACTTCAAGACCGATTTGCGTTTCCAGAGTTCGGCAGTGATGGCTCTGCAGGAAGCTAGCGAAGCCTACCTGGTTGGCCTATTTGAAGACACAAACTTGTGTGCTATCCATGCTAAGCGTGTCACCATCATGCCCAAGGACATTCAACTGGCCAGACGTATTCGTGGCGAGCGTGCTTAAGTTGTACTGCCTTGCCGTATGCTATTGAGCATAAAATATAAAACAAATCGGTCCTTTTCAGGACCACAAAACATTTTTAACAAAGATATTTTGAGTTTTCATGATTAACTGTTAAATATAAACAATATATATATAGAAGCTATTGTATCTTATTAGTAGAATACCAAAGTATTAGAAGATGTGAAATATTAAAATAAAATGAGGTATTTTTTAAACGAAATGAGCAGTTGTGACTTTTGTTAAGCGTTTCTATCTATCATTTCGTTGTTACGTTTAGGATACGTTGGAAACGTTCAGATGTTCCTATAGTAAAGCTGTGTTGAATATTGTTAAATGTTTTACTTTACTTTCTACTTTGTTCATTTAGCTCGAAGAATAAATTTAAATGCAGATGTAAATGTGAACTGAAAGATCCTTGATTTAAGAAATATATATTCAATTTCGCTTATCTTAATGTTAATATTGTACTTATTCGTATTTGTGTTGCTCGCTTGTTGCCAGTCTTTTGGATATTTGAATGTTGCATTTGTACGTTGGGCACAACTAATTCGTAAATGTCGAATGTTTTGGTGCAATATATATATTAAACATGATTTATTTATATTAAAAACCAATATTTTATATTCAACACCGATTTATATTTCTCCAATACATTTTTCTCTTGTTGCCTGCATTTTGGACTAGGTTGTTTTTAACAGCTAATGGTCAAACAAAAGTCATGATTAAAAATCGAAGGTTTTAGTTATTTAGTTCATTGTTGTTGTGTTTAACTAAAGAATAGTTCAAATATTATAAATAATATGTCAATTTTGCCTGGTTTGTAATATTTATATTAAAAAATCATTGTTTTTCACAATCAATAGCTACCTTACGGTACGAAGTTGAACTTAAGGCGGCTGGCATGCGTCTGTTATTTATAAAATCAACACAGAACCAAATATATGTGATAGCTCAAATAATTAAGAAAGCAAATGCATTAACAGTGTATTTAGTTTCTAAAGTTAAACAGTTTTAAATGATAAATTAACAAAAAGGTGAAGGCAAACTTTCGCATAACAAACGTTCAATGGCTGAAACATTCTCGTTCGGCTCTCCTCCTCGATTCTCACTGAATCGAGTGACCAAATTGCATGAAGAATTCAAGGAAATTCCGATTTAAAAAGTGTAAAACGTTGTGCAAGTGAAGTAAAACATGTCTGATTCAGCAGTTGCATCATCCGCCTCTCCTGTGGTTGCCTCACCAGCCGCAGCCGAGAAAAAGGCACCAGCCTCAGCCAAAAAAGCAGCGTCCGTATCAGCATCGAAGGCAAAGAAGGTAACTGCTCCAGCATCACACCCGCCAACTCAGCAAATGGTAGATGCATCGATTAAAAACTTGAAGGAGCGTGGTGGCTCATCACTAATGGCTATCAAGAAATATATCGCTGCTACATACAAGTGTGATGCCCAGAAACTGGCCCCGTTTATTAAGAAGTACTTGAAGACTGCAGTTGCAAGTGGAAAGCTGGTACAAACAAAGGGTAAGGGTGCATCTGGTTCGTTCAAACTGTCTGCATCAGCCAAGAAAGAGCCCAAGCCAAAGGTCTCTTCGCCCGTTGAGAAGAAACCCAAGAAGGTAGCTCCAACGGCAGCAGCAGTAGCAGCAGCTAAAAAGAAGAAAAGTGCATCCACCACTACAAAGAAGTCGGCTGCAGCTGATAAGAAGCCATCCAAGGCGGCCATCCAAGCCACCAAAAAGAGCGTTGAGAAAAAGAAGGCAGATAAGGCAAAGGCAAAGGATGCAAAGAAAACAGGTACCGTTAAGGCTAAGCCCACCACAGCCAAGGCCAAGCCAAGCGCACCAAAGGCAAAGGCACCTAAGCCTAAGACTACAAGTGCCAAACCTAAAAAGGCAGCGTCTGCAGCGACACCAAAGAAAGCTGCTGCTGCTGCTGGTGCCAAGAAGCCAAAGGCTTCAGCAAAGACTGCATCTGCGACCAAAAAGTAATTTAACAAACATACACAAACTCATCCGAGTAGTATATGCGCATTTCTTTATTTTGAAAGTCGTTTATTTACCAAAGCCCTTTTCAGGGCTACAATTCTATGTATTTTCAAAGAGACCAAACATTTTCAAAAGGTTTTAGTATCTACTATTGACATGATATATGATATACAAGATTTTGATTATGTTTAAAATCCGAGGTTCGATTTTTAATATTATATATCTCATTTACTAAGGTTGGTTTTTCTTCTCTGTTGTGCTTTTGGAATTGAGTTTCTTTAAATTTATTTATAACTCTCAATTAATTAAAGAAACGCATTGTGTCCGCTCATCATGTTATATATTTTCAGAGTATGCAACAGCATTTAAAAATTCAATTATATTTTAATTCTTTGAAAGAAAGGTTTTGTGGCCCTGAAAAGGGCCTTTTGACTTGTGTAGAGTACATCCAGTTGAAATTTACTTGGAGCTTGTGTACTTGGTGACTGCTTTTGTTCCCTCACTGACGGCGTGCTTAGCCAACTCTCCGGGCAGCAATAGACGGACAGCGGTTTGGATTTCCCGACTGGTGATGGTAGAGCGTTTGTTGTAGTGGGCCAAACGAGATGCCTCGGCAGCAATACGCTCAAAAATGTCGTTCACAAAGCTGTTCATGATGCTCATCGCCTTGGACGAAATGCCGGTGTCAGGATGGACCTGCTTCAACACTTTGTAAATGTAGATGGCATAGCTTTCCTTCCTCTTGCGCTTCTTCTTCTTGTCAGTCTTGGTGATATTCTTCTGAGCCTTGCCAGCCTTCTTGGCTGCCTTTCCACTAGTTTTCGGCGGCATTATTACTATTTTTGTTCACTCACTTTAATTCACTTCACAAATGTTTGACTGTCACTGAGAAGTTGCTTGTTATAAATACTTTTATTTGAACGACGCTTTCATGTTAAAATTCGTTCCGTATTGTGCTGACGTTCATCCCTAAGCTGAAAAAGTAGGTAGCTGAAAAAAGTATAAATACAATGACAGCTTGGTTGTCGGAAACATTCGATTTTTGTGCTTCAGTAGTGTTCGTGTAAGAAAACAGTGAACTAAATAAAAATGTCTGGACGTGGTAAAGGTGGAAAAGTGAAGGGAAAGGCAAAGTCGCGTTCCAACCGCGCTGGTCTCCAGTTTCCTGTTGGTCGTATTCATCGTCTTCTCCGCAAAGGCAACTACGCGGAGCGTGTTGGTGCCGGTGCTCCTGTGTATTTGGCTGCCGTTATGGAATACTTGGCCGCCGAAGTCTTGGAGTTGGCTGGCAATGCTGCTCGCGATAACAAGAAAACTAGGATCATCCCTCGCCATCTGCAATTGGCCATCCGCAACGATGAAGAGTTGAACAAACTACTTTCGGGCGTTACCATTGCCCAGGGAGGAGTTTTACCCAACATCCAGGCAGTTCTCTTGCCCAAGAAGACCGAAAAGAAGGCTTAATTCACCTCACCCAGCGTCTCACCGTCTCGAAAATATCGTGTACATATGTAAAAACCAAACGTCCTTTTCAGGACGACCAAAAATATTTAAAAAGAGAATTATCTATTCAGTTAAAATCATAAATTGCCAATGCCAAGAATCAATTATATAAATGCAGGAAAAGTACAGTCACTGACAAAACATCCCAAATAAAATAGAGGGTATTTTATTTTACATTGGTATGCAGCTTGTTTGATTTTGTTGTTTTTGTGCGTTTTATGTTTGGGTTTTAAGCCGAAGGCATTTGCCAACGACCATACTACGCTGAATACATCGGTTCTCGTCCGATCACCGAAATTAAGCAGCGTCGGGCGCGGTTAGTACTTAGATGGGGGACCGCTTGGGAACACCGCGTGTTGTTGGCATTCGTGTCTATCCACACTTTTTTTAAATTCATTTTTTAATTAACAAATTTTAATATACTTTTATCATGTAAATATAATATTTTCTACTCTAGCTTTTTAAGGGATTTATTTGTTTTTAGTAAAAATATGGATGAAATTAAATATTCTTTCTCTTTTATGAAATATTTGGTGGTCCTGAAAAGGACCGATTGGTGTGACTGTACTTGTACACAAATTGCTTTTTAGCCGCCGAAACCGTACAGAGTACGGCCTTGTCTCTTCAGAGCATAAACTACATCCATGGCAGTGACTGTCTTCCTCTTAGCATGCTCGGTGTATGTAACTGCATCACGGATAACATTTTCCAAGAACACCTTCAACACACCACGTGTTTCTTCATAAATGAGACCAGAAATACGTTTCACTCCACCACGACGAGCTAAACGACGGATAGCTGGCTTTGTGATGCCCTGGATGTTATCACGCAACACTTTGCGATGACGCTTAGCGCCGCCTTTACCCAAGCCTTTTCCACCTTTACCGCGACCAGTCATTTTTCACTTTTTACTTTTACTTAACACTGCACAAATGTCAGAATGAAACTAATGCTTGCTCCGTCACAAACGCCGCTATTTATACAAAAATGGCCGATAACTAGAACGGGTACGTAGGTATTTCCATCCCGCTCGCACACTACGCTCGCAACACGAGCAGCCACCACCAAATTTGCTATATAAACGAGACACAAAACGAGCGCACGATTATTGTGTTTTCAACAGTGACAGTGTGAAGTTAGAATTGTGAAATAAAGAAGAAGCAAAATGGCTCGTACCAAGCAGACAGCTCGTAAATCGACGGGAGGCAAGGCTCCTCGCAAACAGTTGGCAACTAAGGCAGCACGTAAGAGTGCTCCAGCAACCGGTGGTGTGAAGAAACCTCATCGCTATCGTCCCGGTACTGTTGCACTGCGTGAAATCCGTCGCTACCAGAAGAGCACAGAGTTGCTTATTCGCAAGCTGCCGTTCCAGCGTTTGGTCCGCGAAATCGCTCAGGACTTCAAGACCGATTTGCGTTTCCAGAGTTCGGCAGTGATGGCTCTGCAGGAAGCTAGCGAAGCCTACCTGGTTGGCCTATTTGAAGACACAAACTTGTGTGCTATCCATGCTAAGCGTGTCACCATCATGC
The DNA here is from genome assembly GCA_035044485.1 of Scaptomyza reducta. Lineage (NCBI taxonomy): Eukaryota > Metazoa > Arthropoda > Insecta > Diptera > Drosophilidae > Scaptomyza > Scaptomyza reducta. Next base: position 482,818 of record JAWNNV010000045.1, read on the forward strand.
CCAAGGACATTCAACTGGCCAGACGTATTCGTGGCGAGCGTGCTTAAGTTGTACTGCCTTGCCGTATGCTATTGAGCATAAAATATAAAACAAATCGGTCCTTTTCAGGACCACAAAACATTTTTAACAAAGATATTTTGAGTTTTCATGATTAACTGTTAAATATAAACAATATATATATAGAAGCTATTGTATCTTATATAGTAGAATACCAAAGTATTAGAAGATGTGAAATATTAAAATAAAATGAGGTATTTTTTAAACGAAATGAGCAGTTGTGACTTTTGTTAAGCGTTTCTATCTATCATTTCGTTGTTACGTTTAGGATACGTTGGAAACGTTCAGATGTTCCTATAGTAAAGCTGTGTTGAATATTGTTAAATGTTTTACTTTACTTTCTACTTTGTTCATTTAGCTCGAAGAATAAATTTAAATGCAGATGTAAATGTGAACTGAAAGATCCTTGATTTAAGAAATATATATTCAATTTCGCTTATCTTAATGTTAATATTGTACTTATTCGTATTTGTGTTGCTCGCTTGTTGCCAGTCTTTTGGATATTTGAATGTTGCATTTGTACGTTGGGCACAACTAATTCGTAAATGTCGAATGTTTTGGTGCAATATATATATTAAACATGATTTATTTATATTAAAAACCAATATTTTATATTCAACACCGATTTATATTTCTCCAATACATTTTTCTCTTGTTGCCTGCATTTTGGACTAGGTTGTTTTTAACAGCTAATGGTCAAACAAAAGTCATGATTAAAAATCGAAGGTTTTAGTTATTTAGTTCATTGTTGTTGTGTTTAACTAAAGAATAGTTCAAATATTATAAATAATATGTCAATTTTGCCTGGTTTGTAATATTTATATTAAAAAATCATTGTTTTTCACAATCAATAGCTACCTTACGGTACGAAGTTGAACTTAAGGCGGCTGGCAAGCGTCTGATATTTATAAAATCACACACAGAACCAAATATATGTGATAGCTCAAATAATTAAGAAAGCAAATGCATTAACAGTGTATTAAGTTTCTAAAGTTAAACAGTTTTAAATGATAAATTAACAAAAAGGTGAAGGCAAACTTTCGCATAACAAACGTTCAATGGCTGAAACATTCTCGTTCGGCTCTCCTCCTCGATTCTCACTGAATCGAGTGACCAAATTGCATGAAGAATTCAAGGAAATTCCGATTTAAAAAGTGTAAAACGTTGTGCAAGTGAAGTAAAACATGTCTGATTCAGCAGTTGCATCATCCGCCTCTCCTGTGGTTGCCTCACCAGCCGCAGCCGCGCCAGAAAAAGGCACCAGCCTCAGCCAAAAAAGCAGCGTCCGTATCAGCATCGAAGGCAAAGAAGATAACTGCTCCAGCATCACACCCGCCAACTCAGCAAATGGTAGATGCATCGATTAAAAACTTGAAGGAGCGTGGTGGCTCATCACTAATGGCTATCAAGAAATATATCGCTGCTACATACAAGTGTGATGCCCAGAAACTGGCCCCGTTTATTAAGAAGTACTTGAAGACTGCAGTTGCAAGTGGAAAGCTGGTACAAACAAAGGGTAAGGGTGCATCTGGTTCGTTCAAACTGTCTGCATCAGCCAAGAAAGAGCCCAAGCCAAAGGTCTCTTCGCCCGTTGAGAAGAAACCCAAGAAGGTAGCTCCAACGGCAGCAGCTAAAAAGAAGAAAAGTGCATCCACCACTACAAAGAAGTCGCGCTGCAGCTGATAAGAAGCCATCCAAGGCGGCCATCCAAGCCACCAAAAAGAGCGTTGAGAAAAAGAAGGCAGATAAGGCAAAGGCAAAGGATGCAAAGAAAACAGGTACCGTTAAGGCTAAGCCCACCACAGCCAAGGCCAAGCCAAGCGCACCAAAGGCAAAGGCACCTAAGCCTAAGACTACAAGTGCCAAACCTAAAAAGGCAGCGTCTGCAGCGACACCAAAGAAAGCTGCTGCTGCTGCTGGTGCCAAGAAGCCAAAGGCTTCAGCAAAGACTGCATCTGCGACCAAAAAGTAATTTAACAAACATACACAAACTCATCCGAGTAGTATATGCGCATTTCTTTATTTTGAAAGTCGTTTATTTACCAAAGCCCTTTTCAGGGCTACAATTCTATGTATTTTCAAAGAGACCAAACATTTTCAAAAGGTTTTAGTATCTACTATTGACATGATATATGATAAACAAGATTTTGATTATGTTTAAAATCCGAGGGAAGCACAATTCGATGTTTAATATTATATATCTCATTTACTAAGGTTGGTTTTTCTTCTCTGTTGTGCTTTTGGAATTGAGTTTCTTTAAATTTATTTATAACTCTCAATTAATTAAAGAAACGCATTGTGTCCGCTCATCATGTTATATATTTTCAGAGTATGCAACAGCATTTAAAAATTCAATTATATTTTAATTCTTTGAAAGAAAGGTTTTGTGGCCCTGAAAAGGGCCTTTTGACTTGTGTAGAGTACATCCAGTTGAAATTTACTTGGAGCTTGTGTACTTGGTGACTGCTTTTGTTCCCTCACTGACGGCGTGCTTAGCCAACTCTCCGGGCAGCAATAGACGGACAGCGGTTTGGATTTCCCGACTGGTGATGGTAGAGCGTTTGTTGTAGTGGGCCAAACGAGATGCCTCGGCAGCAATACGCTCAAAAATGTCGTTCACAAAGCTGTTCATGATGCTCATCGCCTTGGACGAAATGCCGGTGTCAGGATGGACCTGCTTCAACACTTTGTAAATGTAGATGGCATAGCTTTCCTTCCTCTTGCGCTTCTTCTTCTTGTCAGTCTTGGTGATATTCTTCTGAGCCTTGCCAGCCTTCTTGGCTGCCTTTCCACTAGTTTTCGGCGGCATTATTATAATTCACTCACTTTAATTCACTTCACAAATGTTTGGATGTCACTGAGAAGTTGCTTGTTATAAATACTTTTATTTGAACGACGCTTTCATGTTAAAATTCGTTCCGTATTGTGCTGACGTTCATCCCTAAGCTGAAAAAGTAGGTAGCTGAAAAAAGTATAAATACAATGACAGCTTGGTTGTCGGAAACATTCGATTTTTGTGCTTCAGCAGTGTTTGTGTAAGAAAACAGTGAACTAAATAAAAATGTCTGGACGTGGTAAAGGTGGAAAAGTGAAGGGAAAGGCAAAGTCGCGTTCCAACCGCGCTGGTCTCCAGTTTCCTGTTGGTCGTATTCATCGTCTTCTCCGCAAAGGCAACTACGCGGAGCGTGTTGGTGCCGGTGCTCCTGTGTATTTGGCTGCCGTTATGGAATACTTGGCCGCCGAAGTCTTGGAGTTGGCTGGCAATGCTGCTCGCGATAACAAGAAAACTAGGATCATCCCTCGCCATCTGCAATTGGCCATCCGCAACGATGAAGAGTTGAACAAACTACTTTCGGGCGTTACCATTGCCCAGGGAGGTGTTCTACCCAACATCCAGGCAGTTCTCTTGCCCAAGAAGACCGAAAAGAAGGCTTAATTCACCTCACCCAGCGTCTCACCGTCTCGAAAATATCGTGTACATATGTAAAAACCAAACGTCCTTTTCAGGACGACCAAAAATATTTAAAAAGAGAATTATCTATTCAGTTAAAATCATAATTTGCCAATGCCAAGAATCAATAAATAAATGCAGGAAAAGTACAGTCACTGACAAAACATCCCAAATAAAATAGAGGGTATTTTATTTTACATTGGTATGCAGCTTGTTTGATTTTGTTGTTTTTGTGCGTTTTATGTTTGGGTTTTAAGCCGAAGGCATTTGCCAACGACCATACTACGCTGAATACATCGGTTCTCGTCCGATCACCGAAATTAAGCAGCGTCGGGCGCGGTTAGTACTTAGATGGGGGACCGCTTGGGAACACCGCGTGTTGTTGGCATTCGTGTCTATCCACACTTTTTTTAAATTAATTTTTTAATTAACAAATTTTAATATACTTTTATCATGTAAATATAATATTTTCTACTCTAGCTTATTAAGGGATTTATTTGTTTTTAGTAAAAATATGGATGAAATTAAATATTCTTTCTCTTTTATGAAATATTTGGTGGTCCTGAAAAGGACCGATTGGTGTGACTGTACTTGTACACAAATGGCTTTTTAGCCGCCGAAACCGTACAGAGTACGGCCTTGTCTCTTCAGAGCATAAACTACATCCATGGCAGTGACTGTCTTCCTCTTAGCATGCTCGGTGTATGTAACTGCATCACGGATAACATTTTCCAAGAACACCTTCAACACACCACGTGTTTCTTCATAAATGAGACCAGAAATACGTTTCACTCCACCACGACGAGCTAAACGACGGATAGCTGGCTTTGTGATGCCCTGGATGTTATCACGCAACACTTTGCGATGACGCTTAGCGCCGCCTTTACCCAAGCCTTTTCCACCTTTACCGCGACCAGTCATTTTTCACTTCTTTTTTTTATTACTTTTACTTTACACTGCACAAATGTCAGAATGAAACTAATGCTTGCTCCGTCACAAGCGCTGCTATTTATACAAAAATGGCCGATAACTAGAACGGGTACGTAGGTATTTCCATCCCGCTCGCACACTAAGCTCGCAACACGAGCAGCCACCACCAAATTTGCTATATAAACGAGACACAAAACGAGCGCACGATTATTGTGTTTTCAACAGTGACAGTGTGAAGTTAGAATTGTGAAATAAAGAAGAAGCAAAATGGCTCGTACCAAGCAGACAGCTCGTAAATCGACGGGAGGCAAGGCTCCTCGCAAACAGTTGGCAACTAAGGCAGCACGTAAGAGTGCTCCAGCAACCGGTGGTGTGAAGAAACCTCATCGCTATCGTCCCGGTACTGTTGCACTGCGTGAAATCCGTCGCTACCAGAAGAGCACAGAGTTGCTTATTCGCAAGCTGCCGTTCCAGCGTTTGGTCCGCGAAATCGCTCAGGACTTCAAGACCGATTTGCGTTTCCAGAGTTCGGCAGTGATGGCTCTGCAGGAAGCTAGCGAAGCCTACCTGGTTGGCCTATTTGAAGACACAAACTTGTGTGCTATCCATGCTAAGCGTGTCACCATCATGCCCAAGGACATTCAACTGGCCAGACGTATTCGTGGCGAGCGTGCTTAAGTTGTACTGCCTTGCCGTATGCTATTGAGCATAAAATATAAAACAAATCGGTCCTTTTCAGGACCACAAAACATTTTTAACAAAGATATTTTGAGTTTTCATGATGTAAATATAAACAATATATATATAGAAGCTATTGTATCTTATATAGTAGAATACCAAAGTATTAGAAGATGTGAAATATTAAAATAAAATGAGGTATTTTTTAAACGAAATGAGCAGTTGTGACTTTTGTTAAGCGTTTCTATCTATCATTTCGTTGTTACGTTTAGGATACGTTGGAAACGTTCAGATGTTCCTATAGTAAAGCTGTGTTGAATATTGTTAAATGTTTTACTTTACTTTCTACTTTGTTGATTTAGCTCGAAGAATAAATTTAAATGCAGATGTAAATGTAAATGTGAACTGAAAGATCCTTGATTTAAGAAATATATATTCAATTTCGCTAATGTTAATGTTAATATTGTACTTATTCGTATTTGTGTTGCTCGCTTGTTGCCAGTCTTTTGGATATTTGAATGTTGCATTTGTACGTTGGGCACAACTAATTCGTAAATGTCGAATGTTTTGGTGCAATATATATATTAAACATGATTTATTTATATTAAAAACCAATATTTTATATTCAACACCGATTTATAATTCTCTCCAACACATTTTTCTCTTGTTGCCTGCATTTTGGACTAGGTTGTTTTTAACAGCTAATGGTCAAACAAAAGTCATGATTAAAAATCGAAGTTATTAGTTATGTAGTTCTGTGTTGTTGTGTTTAACTAAAGAATAGTTCAAATATTATAAATAATATGTCAATTTTGCCTGGTTTGTAATATTTATATTAAAAAATCATTGTTTTTCACAATCAATAGCTACCTTACGGTACGAAGTTGAACTTAAGGCGGCTGGCAAGCGTCTGAAAGTTATTGAATCACAACAGAACCAAATATATTATAATAGCTTAAATAATTAATCAAGCAAATGCATTATCAGTGTATTAAGATTCTAAAGTTAAACAGTTTTAAATGATAAATTAACAAAAAGGTGAAGGCAAACTTTCGCATAACAAACGTTCAATGGCTGAAACATTCTCGTTCGGCTCTCCTCCTCGATTCTCACTGAATCGAGTGACCAAATTGCATGAAGAATTCAAGGAAATTCCGATTTAAAAAGTGTAAAACGTTGTGCAAGTGAAGTAAAACATGTCTGATTCAGCAGTTGCATCATCCGCCTCTCCTGTGGTTGCCTCACCAGCCGCAGCCGCAGCCGAGAAAAAGGCACCAGCCTCAGCCAAAAAAGCAGCGTCCGCTTCAGCATCGAAGGCAAAGAAGATTACTGCTCCAGCATCACACCCGCCAACTCAGCAAATGGTAGATGCATCGATTAAAAACTTGAAGGAGCGTGGTGGCTCATCACTAATGGCTATCAAGAAATATATCGCTGCTACATACAAGTGTGATGCCCAGAAACTGGCCCCGTTTATTAAGAAGTACTTGAAGACTGCAGTTGCAAGTGGAAAGCTGGTACAAACAAAGGGTAAGGGTGCATCTGGTTCGTTCAAACTGTCTGCATCAGCCAAGAAAGAGCCCAAGCCAAAGGTCTCTTCGCCCGTTGAGAAGAAACCCAAGAAGGTAGCTCCAACGGCAGCAGCAGCTAAAAAGAAGAAAAGTGCATCCACCACTACAAAGAAGTCGGCTGCAGCTGATAAGAAGCCATCCAAGGCGGCCATCCAAGCCACCAAAAAGAGCGTTGAGAAAAAGAAGGCAGATAAGGCAAAGGCAAAGGATGCAAAGAAAACAGGTACCGTTAAGGCTAAGCCCACCACAGCCAAGGCCAAGCCAAGCGCACCAAAGGCAAAGGCACCTAAGCCTAAGACTACAAGTGCCAAACCTAAAAAGGCAGCGTCTGCAGCGACACCAAAGAAAGCTGCTGCTGCTGCTGGTGCCAAGAAGCCAAAGGCTTCAGCAAAGACTGCATCTGCGACCAAAAAGTAATTTAACAAACATACACAAACTCATCCGAGTAGTATATGCGCATTTCTTTATTTTGAAAGTCGTTTATTTACCAAAGCCCTTTTCAGGGCTACAATTCTATGTATTTTCAAAGAGACCAAACATTTTCAAAAGGTTTTAGTATCTACTATTGACATGATATATGATAAACAAGATTTTGATTATGTTTAAAATCCGAGGGAAGCACAATTCGATGTTTAATATTATATATCTCATTTACTAAGGTTGGTTTTTCTTCTCTGTTGTGCTTTTGGAATTGAGTTTCTTTAAATTTATTTATAACTCTCAATTAATTAAAGAAACGCATTGTGTCCGCTCATCATGTTATATATTTTCAGAGTATGCAACAGCATTTAAAAATTCAATTATATTTTAATTCTTTGAAAGAAAGGTTTTGTGGCCCTGAAAAGGGCCTTTTGACTTGTGTAGAGTACATCCAGTTGAAATTTACTTGGAGCTTGTGTACTTGGTGACTGCTTTTGTTCCCTCACTGACGGCGTGCTTAGCCAACTCTCCGGGCAGCAATAGACGGACAGCGGTTTGGATTTCCCGACTGGTGATGGTAGAGCGTTTGTTGTAGTGGGCCAAACGAGATGCCTCGGCAGCAATACGCTCAAAAATGTCGTTCACAAAGCTGTTCATGATGCTCATCGCCTTGGACGAAATGCCGGTGTCAGGATGGACCTGCTTCAACACTTTGTAAATGTAGATGGCATAGCTTTCCTTCCTCTTGCGCTTCTTCTTCTTGTCAGTCTTGGTGATATTCTTCTGAGCCTTGCCAGCCTTCTTGGCTGCCTTTCCACTAGTTTTCGGCGGCATTATTATAATTCACTCACTTTTATTCACTTCACAAATGTTTGGATGTCACTGAGAAGTTGCTTGTTATAAATACTTTTATTTGAACGACGCTTTCATGTTAAAATTCGTTCCGTATTGTGCTGACGTTCATCCCTAAGCTGAAAAAGTAGGTAGCTGAAAAAAGTATAAATACAATGACAGCTTGGTTGTCGGAAACATTCGATTTTTGTGCTTCAGCAGTGTTTGTGTAAGAAAACAGTGAACTAAATAAAAATGTCTGGACGTGGTAAAGGTGGAAAAGTGAAGGGAAAGGCAAAGTCGCGTTCCAACCGCGCTGGTCTCCAGTTTCCTGTTGGTCGTATTCATCGTCTTCTCCGCAAAGGCAACTACGCGGAGCGTGTTGGTGCCGGTGCTCCTGTGTATTTGGCTGCCGTTATGGAATACTTGGCCGCCGAAGTCTTGGAGTTGGCTGGCAATGCTGCTCGCGATAACAAGAAAACTAGGATCATCCCTCGCCATCTGCAATTGGCCATCCGCAACGATGAAGAGTTGAACAAACTACTTTCGGGCGTTACCATTGCCCAGGGAGGTGTTCTACCCAACATCCAGGCAGTTCTCTTGCCCAAGAAGACCGAAAAGAAGGCTTAATTCACCTCACCCAGCGTCTCACCGTCTCGAAAATATCGTGTACATATGTAAAAACCAAACGTCCTTTTCAGGACGACCAAAAATATTTAAAAAGAGAATTATCTATTCAGTTAAAATCATAAATTGCCAATGCCAAGAATCAATAAATAAATGCAGGAAAAGTACAGTCACTGACAAAACATCCCAAATAAAATAGAGGGTATTTTATTTTACATTGGTATGCAGCTTGTTTGATTTTGTTGTTTTTGTGCGTTTTATGTTTGGGTTTTAAGCCGAAGGCATTTGCCAACGACCATACTACGCTGAATACATCGGTTCTCGTCCGATCACCGAAATTAAGCAGCGTCGGGCGCGGTTAGTACTTAGATGGGGGACCGCTTGGGAACACCGCGTGTTGTTGGCATTCGTGTCTATCCACACTTTTTTTAAATTAATTTTTTAATTAACAAATTTAATAATTTTATTTAATATCATGTAAATATAATATTTTCTACTCTAGCTTATTAAGGGATTTATTTGTTTTTAGTAAAAATATGTATGAAATTAAATATTTTTATCTCTTTTATGAAATATTTGGTGGTCCTGAAAAGGACCGATTGGTGTGACTGTACTTGTACACAAATTGCTTTTTAGCCGCCGAAACCGTACAGAGTACGGCCTTGTCTCTTCAGAGCATAAACTACATCCATGGCAGTGACTGTCTTCCTCTTAGCATGCTCGGTGTATGTAACTGCATCACGGATAACATTTTCCAAGAACACCTTCAACACACCACGTGTTTCTTCATAAATGAGACCAGAAATACGTTTCACTCCACCACGACGAGCTAAACGACGGATAGCTGGCTTTGTGATGCCCTGGATGTTATCACGCAACACTTTGCGATGACGCTTAGCGCCGCCTTTACCCAAGCCTTTTCCACCTTTACCGCGACCAGTCATTTTTCACTTTTTACTTTTACTTAACACTGCACAAATGTCAGAATGAAACTAATGCTTGCTCCGTCACAAGCGCTGCTATTTATACAAAAATGGCCGAAAACTAGAACGGGTACGTAGGTATTTCCATCCCGCTCGCACACTACGCTCGCAACACGAGCAGCCACCACCAAATTTGCTATATAAACGAGACACAAAACGAGCGCACGATTATTGTGTTTTCAACAGTGACAGTGTGAAGTGAAATAAAGAAGAAGCAAAATGGCTCGTACCAAGCAGACAGCTCGTAAATCGACGGGAGGCAAGGCTCCTCGCAAACAGTTGGCAACTAAGGCAGCACGTAAGAGTGCTCCAGCAACCGGTGGTGTGAAGAAACCTCATCGCTATCGTCCCGGTACTGTTGCACTGCGTGAAATCCGTCGCTACCAGAAGAGCACAGAGTTGCTTATTCGCAAGCTGCCGTTCCAGCGTTTGGTCCGCGAAATCGCTCAGGACTTCAAGACCGATTTGCGTTTCCAGAGTTCGGCAGTGATGGCTCTGCAGGAAGCTAGCGAAGCCTACCTGGTTGGCCTATTTGAAGACACAAACTTGTGTGCTATCCATGCTAAGCGTGTCACCATCATGCCCAAGGACATTCAACTGGCCAGACGTATTCGTGGCGAGCGTGCTTAAGTTGTACTGCCTTGCCGTATGCTATTGAGCATAAAATATAAAACAAATCGGTCCTTTTCAGGACCACAAAACATTTTTAACAAAGATATTTTGAGTTTTCATGATGTTTAACTGTATAAACATATATATATAATAGCTATTGTATCTTATATAGTAGAATACCAAAGTATTAGAAGATGTGAAATATTAAAATAAAATGAGGTATTTTTTAAACGAAATGAGCAGTTGTGACTTTTGTTAAGCGTTTCTATCTATCATTTCGTTGTTACGTTTAGGATACGTTGGAAACGTTCAGATGTTCCTATAGTAAAGCTGTGTTGAATATTGTTAAATGTTTTACTTTACTTTCTACTTTGTTCATTTAGCTCGAAGAATAAATTTAAATGCAGATGTAAATGTAAATGTGAACTGAAAGATCCTTGATTTAAGAAATATATATTCAATTTCGCTTATCTTAATGTTAATATTGTACTTATTCGTATTTGTGTTGCTCGCTTGTTGCCAGTCTTTTGGATATTTGAATGTTGCATTTGTACGTTGGGCACAACTAATTCGTAAATGTCGAATGTTTTGGTGCAATATATATATTAAACATGATTTATTTATATTAAAAACCAATATTTTATATTCAACACCGATTTATAAATCTCTCCAACACATTTTTCTCTTGTTGCCTGCATTTTGGACTAGGTTGTTTTTAACAGCTAATGGTCAAACAAAAGTCATGATTAAAAATCGAAGGTTTTAGTTATTTAGTTCATTGTTGTTGTGTTTAACTAAAGAATAGTTCAAATATTATAAATAATATGTCAATTTTGCCTGGTTTGTAATATTTATATTAAAAAATCATTGTTTTTCACAATCAATAGCTACCTTACGGTACGAAGTTGAACTTAAGGCGGCTGCCATGCGTCTGTTATTTATAAAATCAACACAGAACCAAATATATGTGATAGCTCAAATAATTAAGAAAGCAAATGCATTAACAGTGTATTAAGTTTCTAAAGTTAAACAGTTTTAAATGATAAATTAACAAAAAGGTGAAGGCAAACTTTCGCATAACAAACGTTCAATGGCTGAAACATTCTCGTTCGGCTCTCCTCCTCGATTCTCACTGAATCGAGTGACCAAATTGCATGAAGAATTCAGGGAAATTCCGATTTAAAAAGTGTAAAACGTTGTGCAAGTGAAGTAAAACATGTCTGATTCAGCAGTTGCATCATCCGCCTCTCCTGTGGTTGCCTCACCAGCCGCAGCCGAGAAAAAGGCACCAGCCTCAGCCAAAAAAGCAGCGTCCGTATCAGCATCGAAGGCAAAGAAGGTAACTGCTCCAGCATCACACCCGCCAACTCAGCAAATGGTAGATGCATCGATTAAAAACTTGAAGGAGCGTGGTGGCTCATCACTAATGGCTATCAAGAAATATATCGCTGCTACATACAAGTGTGATGCCCAGAAACTGGCCCCGTTTATTAAGAAGTACTTGAAGACTGCAGTTGCAAGTGGAAAGCTGGTACAAACAAAGGGTAAGGGTGCATCTGGTTCGTTCAAACTGTCTGCATCAGCCAAGAAAGAGCCCAAGCCAAAGGTCTCTTCGCCCGTTGAGAAGAAACCCAAGAAGGTAGCTCCAACGGCAGCAGCTAAAAAGAAGAAAAGTGCATCCACCACTACAAAGAAGTCGGGTGCTGCAGCTGCAGCTGATAAGAAGCCATCCAAGGCGGCCATCCAAGCCACCAAAAAGAGCGTTGAGAAAAAGAAGGCAGATAAGGCAAAGGCAAAGGATGCAAAGAAAACAGGTACCGTTAAGGCTAAGCCCACCACAGCCAAGGCCAAGCCAAGCGCACCAAAGGCAAAGGCACCTAAGCCTAAGACTACAAGTGCCAAACCTAAAAAGGCAGCGTCTGCAGCGACACCAAAGAAAGCTGCTGCTGCCAAGAAGCCAAAGACTGCATCTGCGACCAAAAAGTAATTTAACAAACATACACAAACTCATCCGAGTAGTATATGCGCATTTCTTTATTTTGAAAGTCGTTTATTTACCAAAGCCCTTTTCAGGGCTACAATTCTATGTATTTTCAAAGAGACCAAACATTTTCAAAAGGTTTTAGTATCTACTATTGACATGATAAACAAGATTTTGATTATGTTTAAAATCCGAGGGAAGCACAATTCGATTTTTAATATTATATATCTCATTTACTAAGGTTGGTTTTTCTTCTCTGTTCTCTGTTGTGCTTTTGGAATTGAGTTTCTTTAAATTTATTTATAACTCTCAATTAATTAAAGAAACGCGTTGTGTCCGATCATCATGTTATATATTTTCAGAGTATTACTCTACTATGCAACAGCATTTAAAAATTCAATTATATTTTAATTCTTTGAAAGAAAGGTTTTGTGGCCCTGAAAAGGGCCTTTTGACTTGTGTAGAGTACATCCAGTTGAAATTTACTTGGAGCTTGTGTACTTGGTGACTGCTTTTGTTCCCTCACTGACGGCGTGCTTAGCCAACTCTCCGGGCAGCAATAGACGGACAGCGGTTTGGATTTCCCGACTGGTGATGGTAGAGCGTTTGTTGTAGTGGGCCAAACGAGATGCCTCGGCAGCAATACGCTCAAAAATGTCGTTCACAAAGCTGTTCATGATGCTCATCGCCTTGGACGAAATGCCGGTGTCAGGATGGACCTGCTTCAACACTTTGTAAATGTAGATGGCATAGCTTTCCTTCCTCTTGCGCTTCTTCTTCTTGTCAGTCTTGGTGATATTCTTCTGAGCCTTGCCAGCCTTCTTGGCTGCCTTTCCACTAGTTTTCGGCGGCATTATTATAATTCACTCACTTTTATTCACTTCACAAATGTTTGGATGTCACTGAGAAGTTGCTTGTTATAAATACTTTTATTTGAACGACGCTTTCATGTTAAAATTCGTTCCGTATTGTGCTGACGTTCATCCCTAAGCTGAAAAAGTAGGTAGCTGAAAAAAGTATAAATACAATGACAGCTTGGTTGTCGGAAACATTCGATTTTTGTGCTTCAACAGTGTTTGTGTAAGAAAACAGTGAACTAAATAAAAATGTCTGGACGTGGTAAAGGTGGAAAAGTGAAGGGAAAGGCAAAGTCGCGTTCCAACCGCGCTGGTCTCCAGTTTCCTGTTGGTCGTATTCATCGTCTTCTCCGCAAAGGCAACTACGCGGAGCGTGTTGGTGCCGGTGCTCCTGTGTATTTGGCTGCCGTTATGGAATACTTGGCCGCCGAAGTCTTGGAGTTGGCTGGCAATGCTGCTCGCGATAACAAGAAAACTAGGATCATCCCTCGCCATCTGCAATTGGCCATCCGCAACGATGAAGAGTTGAACAAACTACTTTCGGGCGTTACCATTGCCCAGGGAGGTGTTCTACCCAACATCCAGGCAGTTCTCTTGCCCAAGAAGACCGAAAAGAAGGCTTAATTCACCTCACCCAGCGTCTCACCGTCTCGAAAATATCGTGTACATATGTAAAAACCAAACGTCCTTTTCAGGACGACCAAAAATATTTAAAAAGAGAATTATCTATTCAGTTAAAATCATAAATTGCCAATGCCAAGAATCAATAAATAAATGCAGGAAAAGTACAGTCACTGACAAAACATCCCAAATAAAATAGAGGGTATTTTATTTTACATTGGTATGCAGCTTGTTTGATTTTGTTGTTTTTGTGCGTTTTATGTTTGGGTTTTAAGCCGAAGGCATTTGCCAACGACCATACTACGCTGAATACATCGGTTCTCGTCCGATCACCGAAATTAAGCAGCGTCGGGCGCGGTTAGTACTTAGATGGGGGACCGCTTGGGAACACCGCGTGTTGTTGGCATTCGTGTCTATCCACACTTTTTTTAAATTAATTTTTTAATTAACAAATTTTAATATACTTTTATCATGTAAATATAATATTTTCTACTCTAGCTTATTAAGGGATTTATTTGTTTTTAGTAAAAATATGGATGAAATTAAATATTCTTTCTCTTTTATGAAATATTTGGTGGTCCTGAAAAGGACCGATTGGTGTGACTGTACTTGTACACAAATGGCTTTTTAGCCGCCGAAACCGTACAGAGTACGGCCTTGTCTCTTCAGAGCATAAACTACATCCATGGCAGTGACTGTCTTCCTCTTAGCATGCTCGGTGTATGTAACTGCATCACGGATAACATTTTCCAAGAACACCTTCAACACACCACGTGTTTCTTCATAAATGAGACCAGAAATACGTTTCACTCCACCACGACGAGCTAAACGACGGATAGCTGGCTTTGTGATGCCCTGGATGTTATCACGCAACACTTTGCGATGACGCTTAGCGCCGCCTTTACCCAAGCCTTTTCCACCTTTACCGCGACCAGTCATTTTTCACTTTTTACTTTTACTTAACACTGCACAAATGTCAGAATGAAACTAATGCTTGCTCCGTCACAAGCGCCGCTATTTATACAAAAATGGCCGAAAACTAGAACGGGTACATAGGTATTTCCATCCCGCTCGCACACTACGCTCGCAACACGAGCAGCCACCACCAAATTTGCTATATAAACGAGACACAAAACGAGCGCACGATTATTGTGTTTTCAACAGTGACAGTGTGAAGTGAAATAAAGAAGAAGCAAAATGGCTCGTACCAAGCAGACAGCTCGTAAATCGACGGGAGGCAAGGCTCCTCGCAAACAGTTGGCAACTAAGGCAGCACGTAAGAGTGCTCCAGCAACCGGTGGTGTGAAGAAACCTCATCGCTATCGTCCCGGTACTGTTGCACTGCGTGAAATCCGTCGCTACCAGAAGAGCACAGAGTTGCTTATTCGCAAGCTGCCGTTCCAGCGTTTGGTCCGCGAAATCGCTCAGGACTTCAAGACCGATTTGCGTTTCCAGAGTTCGGCAGTGATGGCTCTGCAGGAAGCTAGCGAAGCCTACCTGGTTGGCCTATTTGAAGACACAAACTTGTGTGCTATCCATGCTAAGCGTGTCACCATCATGCCCAAGGACATTCAACTGGCCAGACGTATTCGTGGCGAGCGTGCTTAAGTTGTACTGCCTTGCCGTATGCTATTGAGCATAAAATATAAAACAAATCGGTCCTTTTCAGGACCACAAAACATTTTTAACAAAGATATTTTGAGTTTTCATGTTAAATATAAACAATATATATATAGAAGCTATTGTATTTTATATAGTAGAATACCAAAGTATTAGAAGATGTGAAATATTAAAATAAAATGAGGTATTTTTTAAACGAAATGAGCAGTTGTGACTTTTGTTAAGCGTTTCTATCTATCATTTCGTTGTTACGTTTAGGATACGTTGGAAACGTTCAGATGTTCCTATAGTAAAGCTGTGTTGAATATTGTTAAATGTTTTACTTTACTTTCTACTTTGTTGATTTAGCTCGAAGAATAAATTTAAATGCAGATGTAAATGTAAATGTGAACTGAAAGATCCTTGATTTAAGAAATATATATTCAATTTCGCTTATCTTAATGTTAATATTGTACTTATTCGTATTTGTGTTGCTCGCTTGTTGCCAGTCTTTTGGATATTTGAATGTTGCATTTGTACGTTGGGCACAACTAATTCGTAAATGTCGAATGTTTTGGTGCAATATATATATTAAACATGATTTATTTATATTAAAAACCAATATTTTATATTCAACACCGATTTATATTTCTCCAATACATTTTTCTCTTGTTGCCTGCATTTTGGACTAGGTTGTTTTTAACAGCTAATGGTCAAACAAAAGTCATGATTAAAAATCGAAGGTTTTAGTTATTTAGTTCATTGTTGTTGTGTTTAACTAAAGAATAGTTCAAATATTATAAATAATATGTCAATTTTGCCTGGTTTGTAATATTTATATTAAAAAATCATTGTTTTTCACAATCAATAGCTACCTTACGGTACGAAGTTGAACTTAAGGCGGCTGGCAAGCGTCTGAAATATATTAAATCACAACAGAACCAAATATATGTGATAGCTCAAATAATTAAGAAAGCAAATGCATTAACAGTGTATTAAGTTTCTAAAGTTAAACAGTTTTAAATGATAAATTAACAAAAAGGTGAAGGCAAACTTTCGCATAACAAACGTTCAATGGCTGAAACATTCTCGTTCGGCTCTCCTCCTCGATTCTCACTGAATCGAGTGACCAAATTGCATGAAGAATTCAAGGAAATTCCGATTTAAAAAGTGTAAAACGTTGTGCAAGTGAAGTAAAACATGTCTGATTCAGCAGTTGCATCATCCGCCTCTCCTGTGGTTGCCTCACCAGCCGCAGCCGAGAAAAAGGCACCAGCCTCAGCCAAAAAAGCAGCGTCCGCATCAGCATCGAAGGCAAAGAAGATAACTGCTCCAGCATCACACCCGCCAACTCAGCAAATGGTAGATGCATCGATTAAAAACTTGAAGGAGCGTGGTGGCTCATCACTAATGGCTATCAAGAAATATATCGCTGCTACATACAAGTGTGATGCCCAGAAACTGGCCCCGTTTATTAAGAAGTACTTGAAGACTGCAGTTGCAAGTGGAAAGCTGGTACAAACAAAGGGTAAGGGTGCATCTGGTTCGTTCAAACTGTCTGCATCAGCCAAGAAAGAGCCCAAGCCAAAGGTCTCTTCGCCCGTTGAGAAGAAACCCAAGAAGGTGGCTCCAACGGCAGCAGCTAAAAAGAAGAAAAGTGCATCCACCACTACAAAGAAGTCGGCTGCTGCAGCTGCAGCTGATAAGAAGCCATCCAAGGCGGCCATCCAAGCCACCAAAAAGAGCGTTGAGAAAAAGAAGGCAGATAAGGCAAAGGCAAAGGATGCAAAGAAAACAGGTACCGTTAAGGCTAAGCCCACCACAGCCAAGGCCAAGCCAAGCGCACCAAAGGCAAAGGCACCTAAGCCTAAGACTACAAGTGCCAAACCTAAAAAGGCAGCGTCTGCAGCGACACCAAAGAAAGCTGCTGCTGCTGCTGGTGCCAAGAAGCCAAAGGCTTCAGCAAAGACTGCATCTGCGACCAAAAAGTAATTTAACAAACATACACAAACTCATCCGAGTAGTATATGCGCATTTCTTTATTTTGAAAGTCGTTTATTTACCAAAGCCCTTTTCAGGGCTACAATTCTATGTATTTTCAAAGAGACCAAACATTTTCAAAAGGTTTTAGTATCTACTAATGACATGATATATGATAAACAAGATTTTGATTATGTTTAAAATCCGATTCGATTTTTAATATTATATATCTCCTTTACTAAGGTTGGATTTTCTTCTCTGTTGTGCTTTTGGAATTGAGTTTATTTATAACTCTCAATTAATTAAAGAAACGCATTGTGTCCGCTCATCATGTTATATATTTTCAGAGTATGCAACAGCATTTAAAAATTCAATTATATTTTAATTCTTTGAAAGAAAGGTTTTGTGGCCCTGAAAAGGGCCTTTTTACATCCAGTTGAAATTTACTTGGAGCTTGTGTACTTGGTGACTGCTTTTGTTCCCTCACTGACGGCGTGCTTAGCCAACTCTCCGGGCAGCAATAGACGGACAGCGGTTTGGATTTCCCGACTGGTGATGGTAGAGCGTTTGTTGTAGTGGGCCAAACGAGATGCCTCGGCAGCAATACGCTCAAAAATGTCGTTCACAAAGCTGTTCATGATGCTCATCGCCTTGGACGAAATGCCGGTGTCAGGATGGACCTGCTTCAACACTTTGTAAATGTAGATGGCATAGCTTTCCTTCCTCTTGCGCTTCTTCTTCTTGTCAGTCTTGGTGATATTCTTCTGAGCCTTGCCAGCCTTCTTGGCTGCCTTTCCACTAGTTTTCGGCGGCATTATTACTATTCTTGTTCACTCACTTTAATTCACTTCACAAATGTTTGACTGTCACTGAGAAGTTGCTTGTTATAAATACTTTTATTTGAACGACGCTTTCATGTTAAAATTCGTTCCGTATTGTGCTGACGTTCATCCCTAAGCTGAAAAAGTAGGTAGCTGAAAAAAGTATAAATACAATGTCAGCTTGGTTGCCGGAAACATTCGATTTTTGTGCTTCAACAGTGTTTGTGTAAAAAAACAGTGAACTAAATAAAAATGTCTGGACGTGGTAAAGGTGGAAAAGTTAAGGGAAAGGCAAAGTCGCGTTCCAACCGCGCTGGTCTCCAGTTTCCTGTTGGTCGTATTCATCGTCTTCTCCGCAAAGGCAACTACGCGGAGCGTGTTGGTGCCGGTGCTCCTGTGTATTTGGCTGCCGTTATGGAATACTTGGCCGCCGAAGTCTTGGAGTTGGCTGGCAATGCTGCTCGCGATAACAAGAAAACTAGGATCATCCCTCGCCATCTGCAATTGGCCATCCGCAACGATGAAGAGTTGAACAAACTACTTTCGGGCGTTACCATTGCCCAGGGAGGAGTTTTACCCAACATCCAGGCAGTTCTCTTGCCCAAGAAGACCGAAAAGAAGGCTTAATTCACCTCACCCAGCGTCTCACCGTCTCGAAAATATCGTGTACATATGTAAAAACCAAACGTCCTTTTCAGGACGACCAAAAATATTTAAAAAGAGAATTATCTATTCAGTTAAAATCATAAATTGCCAATGCCAAGAATAATTATATAAATGCAGGAAAAGTACAGTCACTGACAAAACATCCCAAATAAAATAGAGGGTATTTTATTTTACATTGGTATGCAGCTTGTTTGATTTTGTTGTTTTTGTGCGTTTTATGTTTGGGTTTTAAGCCGAAGGCATTTGCCAACGACCATACTACGCTGAATACATCGGTTCTCGTCCGATCACCGAAATTAAGCAGCGTCGGGCGCGGTTAGTACTTAGATGGGGGACCGCTTGGGAACACCGCGTGTTGTTGGCATTCGTGTCTATCCACACTTTTTTTAAATTCATTTTTTAATTAACAAATTTTAATATACTTTTATCATGTAAATATAATATTTTCTACTCTAGCTTTTTAAGGGATTTATTTGTTTTTAGTAAAAATATGGATGAAATTAAATATTCTTTCTCTTTTATGAAATATTTGGTGGTCCTGAAAAGGACCGATTGGTGTGACTGTACTTGTACACAAATTGCTTTTTAGCCGCCGAAACCGTACAGAGTACGGCCTTGTCTCTTCAGAGCATAAACTACATCCATGGCAGTGACTGTCTTCCTCTTAGCATGCTCGGTGTATGTAACTGCATCACGGATAACATTTTCCAAGAACACCTTCAACACACCACGTGTTTCTTCATAAATGAGACCAGAAATACGTTTCACTCCACCACGACGAGCTAAACGACGGATAGCTGGCTTTGTGATGCCCTGGATGTTATCACGCAACACTTTGCGATGACGCTTAGCGCCGCCTTTACCCAAGCCTTTTCCACCTTTACCGCGACCAGTCATTTTTCACTTTTTACTTTTACTTAACACTGCACAAATGTCAGAATGAAACTAATGCTTGCTCCGTCACAAACGCCGCTATTTATACAAAAATGGCCGATAACTAGAACGGGTACGTAGGTATTTCCATCCCGCTCGCACACTACGCTCGCAACACGAGCAGCCACCACCAAATTTGCTATATAAACGAGACACAAAACGAGCGCACGATTATTGTGTTTTCAACAGTGACAGTGTGAAGTTAGAATTGTGAAATAAAGAAGAAGCAAAATGGCTCGTACCAAGCAGACAGCTCGTAAATCGACGGGAGGCAAGGCTCCTCGCAAACAGTTGGCAACTAAGGCAGCACGTAAGAGTGCTCCAGCAACCGGTGGTGTGAAGAAACCTCATCGCTATCGTCCCGGTACTGTTGCACTGCGTGAAATCCGTCGCTACCAGAAGAGCACAGAGTTGCTTATTCGCAAGCTGCCGTTCCAGCGTTTGGTCCGCGAAATCGCTCAGGACTTCAAGACCGATTTGCGTTTCCAGAGTTCGGCAGTGATGGCTCTGCAGGAAGCTAGCGAAGCCTACCTGGTTGGCCTATTTGAAGACACAAACTTGTGTGCTATCCATGCTAAGCGTGTCACCATCATGCCCAAGGACATTCAACTGGCCAGACGTATTCGTGGCGAGCGTGCTTAAGTTGTACTGCCTTGCCGTATGCTATTGAGCATAAAATATAAAACAAATCGGTCCTTTTCAGGACCACAAAACATTTTTAACAAAGATATTTTGAGTTTTCATGTTAAATATAAACAATATATATATAGAAGCTATTGTATTTTATATAGTAGAATACCAAAGTATTAGAAGATGTGAAATATTAAAATAAAATGAGGTATTTCTTAAACGAAATGAGCAGTTGTGACTTTTGTTAAGCGTTTCTATCTATCATTTCGTTGTTACGTTTAGGATACGTTGGAAACGTTCAGATGTTCCTATAGTAAAGCTGTGTTGAATATTGTTAAATGTTTTACTTTACTTTCTACTTTGTTGATTTAGCTCGAAGAATAAATTTAAATGTAAAAGTGAACTGAAAGATCCTTGATTTAAGTAATATATATTCAATTTCGCTTATCTTAATGTTAATATTGTACTTATTCGTATTTGTGTTGCTCGCTTGTTGCCAGTCTTTTGGATATTTGAATGTTGCATGAACAGTTGCATTTGTACGTTGGGCACAACTAATTCGTAAATGTCGAATGTTTTGGTGCAATATATATATTAAACATGATTTATTTATATTAAAAACCAATATTTTATATTCAACACCGATTTATATTTCTCCAATACATTTTTCTCTTGTTGCCTGCATTTTGGACTAGGTTGTTTTTAACAGCTAATGGTCAAACAAAAGTCATGATTAAAAATCGAAGGTTTTAGTTATTTAGTTCATTGTTGTTGTGTTTAACTAAAGAATAGTTCAAATATTATAAATAATATGTCAATTTTGCCTGGTTTGTAATATTTATATTAAAAAATCATTGTTTTTCACAATCAATAGCTACCTTACGGTACGAAGTTGAACTTAAGGCGGCTGGCAAGCGTCTGAAATATGTTAAATCACAACAGAACCAAATATATGTGATAGCTCAAATAATTAAGAAAGCAAATGCATTAACAGTGTATTAAGTTTCTAAAGTTAAACAGTTTTAAATGATAAATTAACAAAAAGGTGAAGGCAAACTTTCGCATAACAAACGTTCAATGGATGAAACATTCTCGTTCGGCTCTCCTCCTCGATTCTCACTGAATCGAGTGACCAAATTACATGAAGAATTCAAGGAAATTCCGATTTAAAAAGTGTAAAACGTTGTGCAAGTGAAGTAAAACATGTCTGATTCAGCAGTTGCATCATCCGCCTCTCCTGTGGTTGCCTCACCAGCCGCAGCCGAGAAAAAGGCACCAGCCTCAGCCAAAAAAGCAGCGTCCGCATCAGCATCGAAGGCAAAGAAGATAACTGCTCCAGCATCACACCCGCCAACTCAGCAAATGGTAGATGCATCGATTAAAAACTTGAAGGAGCGTGGTGGCTCATCACTAATGGCTATCAAGAAATATATCGCTGCTACATACAAGTGTGATGCCCAGAAACTGGCCCCGTTTATTAAGAAGTACTTGAAGACTGCAGTTGCAAGTGGAAAGCTGGTACAAACAAAGGGTAAGGGTGCATCTGGTTCGTTCAAACTGTCTGCATCAGCCAAGAAAGAGCCCAAGCCAAAGGTCTCTTCGCCCGTTGAGAAGAAACCCAAGAAGGTGGCTCCAACGGCAGCAGCTAAAAAGAAGAAAAGTGCATCCACCACTACAAAGAAGTCGGCTGCTGCAGCTGCAGCTGATAAGAAGCCATCCAAGGCGGCCATCCAAGCCACCAAAAAGAGCGTTGAGAAAAAGAAGGCAGATAAGGCAAAGGCAAAGGATGCAAAGAAAACAGGTACCGTTAAGGCTAAGCCCACCACAGCCAAGGCCAAGCCAAGCGCACCAAAGGCAAAGGCACCTAAGCCTAAGACTACAAGTGCCAAACCTAAAAAGGCAGCGTCTGCAGCGACACCAAAGAAAGCTGCTGCTGCTGCTGGTGCCAAGAAGCCAAAGGCTTCAGCAAAGACTGCATCTGCGACCAAAAAGTAATTTAACAAACATACACAAACTCATCCGAGTAGTATATGCGCATTTCTTTATTTTGAAAGTCGTTTATTTACCAAAGCCCTTTTCAGGGCTACAATTCTATGTATTTTCAAAGAGACCAAACATTTTCAAAAGGTTTTAGTATCTACTAATGACATGATATATGATAAACAAGATTTTGATTATGTTTAAAATCCGATTCGATTTTTAATATTATATATCTCCTTTACTAAGGTTGGTTTTTCTTCTCTGTTGTGCTTTTGGAATTGAGTTTATTTATAACTCTCAATTAATTAAAGAAACGCATTGTGTCCGCTCATCATGTTATATATTTTCAGAGTATGCAACAGCATTTAAAAATTCAATTATATTTTAATTCTTTGAAAGAAAGGTTTTGGGGCCCTGAAAAGGGCCTTTTTACATCCAGTTGAAATTTACTTGGAGCTTGTGTACTTGGTGACTGCTTTTGTTCCCTCACTGACGGCGTGCTTAGCCAACTCTCCGGGCAGCAATAGACGGACAGCGGTTTGGATTTCCCGACTGGTGATGGTAGAGCGTTTGTTGTAGTGGGCCAAACGAGATGCCTCGGCAGCAATACGCTCAAAAATGTCGTTCACAAAGCTGTTCATGATGCTCATCGCCTTGGACGAAATGCCGGTGTCAGGATGGACCTGCTTCAACACTTTGTAAATGTAGATGGCATAGCTTTCCTTCCTCTTGCGCTTCTTCTTCTTGTCAGCCTTGGTGATATTCTTCTGAGCCTTGCCAGCCTTCTTGGCTGCCTTTCCACTAGTTTTCGGCGGCATTATTACTATTCTTGTTCACTCACTTTAATTCACTTCACAAATGTTTGACTGTCACTGAGAAGTTGCTTGTTATAAATACTTTTATTTGAACGACGCTTTCATGTTAAAATTCGTTCCGTATTGTGCTGACGTTCATCCCTAAGCTGAAAAAGTAGGTAGCTGAAAAAAGTATAAATACAATGTCAGCTTGGTTGCCGGAAACATTCGATTTTTGTGCTTCAACAGTGTTTGTGTAAAAAAACAGTGAACTAAATAAAAATGTCTGGACGTGGTAAAGGTGGAAAAGTTAAGGGAAAGGCAAAGTCGCGTTCCAACCGCGCTGGTCTCCAGTTTCCTGTTGGTCGTATTCATCGTCTTCTCCGCAAAGGCAACTACGCGGAGCGTGTTGGTGCCGGTGCTCCTGTGTATTTGGCTGCCGTTATGGAATACTTGGCCGCCGAAGTCTTGGAGTTGGCTGGCAATGCTGCTCGCGATAACAAGAAAACTAGGATCATCCCTCGCCATCTGCAATTGGCCATCCGCAACGATGAAGAGTTGAACAAACTACTTTCGGGCGTTACCATTGCCCAGGGAGGAGTTTTACCCAACATCCAGGCAGTTCTCTTGCCCAAGAAGACCGAAAAGAAGGCTTAATTCACCTCACCCAGCGTCTCACCGTCTCGAAAATATCGTGTACATATGTAAAAACCAAACGTCCTTTTCAGGACGACCAAAAATATTTAAAAAGAGAATTATCTATTCAGTTAAAATCATAAATTGCCAATGCCAAGAATAATTATATAAATGCAGGAAAAGTACAGTCACTGACAAAACATCCCAAATAAAATAGAGGGTATTTTATTTTACATTGGTATGCAGCTTGTTTGATTTTGTTGTTTTTGTGCGTTTTATGTTTGGGTTTTAAGCCGAAGGCATTTGCCAACGACCATACTACGCTGAATACATCGGTTCTCGTCCGATCACCGAAATTAAGCAGCGTCGGGCGCGGTTAGTACTTAGATGGGGGACCGCTTGGGAACACCGCGTGTTGTTGGCATTCGTGTCTATCCACACTTTTTTTTAAATTAATTTTTTAATTAACCAATTTAGTATAATTTTATTTAAAATCATGTAAATATAATATTTTCTACTCTAGCTTATTAAGGGATTTATTTGTTTTTAGTAAAAATATGTATGAAATTAAATATTTTTTATCTCTTTTATGAAATATTTGGTGGTCCTGAAAAGGACCGATTGGTATGACTGTACTTGTACACAAATGGCTTTTTAGCCGCCGAAACCGTACAGAGTACGGCCTTGTCTCTTCAGAGCATAAACTACATCCATGGCAGTGACTGTCTTCCTCTTAGCATGCTCGGTGTATGTAACTGCATCACGGATAACATTTTCCAAGAACACCTTCAACACACCACGTGTTTCTTCATAAATGAGACCAGAAATACGTTTCACTCCACCACGACGAGCTAAACGACGGATAGCTGGCTTTGTGATGCCCTGGATGTTATCACGCAACACTTTGCGATGACGCTTAGCGCCGCCTTTACCCAAGCCTTTTCCACCTTTACCGCGACCAGTCATTTTTCACTTCTTATTTTTTCACTTTTACTTAACACTGCACAAATGTCAGAATGAAACTAATGCTTGCTCCGTCACAAGCGCTGCTATTTATACAAAAATGGCCGAAAACTAGAACGGGTACATAGGTACTTCCATCCCGCTCGCACACTACGCTCGCAACACGAGCAGCCACCACCAAATTTGCTATATAAACGAGACACAAAACGAGCGCACGATTATTGTGTTTTCAACAGTGACAGTGTGAAGTTAGAATTGTGAAATAAAGAAGAAGCAAAATGGCTCGTACCAAGCAGACAGCTCGTAAATCGACGGGAGGCAAGGCTCCTCGCAAACAGTTGGCAACTAAGGCAGCACGTAAGAGTGCTCCAGCAACCGGTGGTGTGAAGAAACCTCATCGCTATCGTCCCGGTACTGTTGCACTGCGTGAAATCCGTCGCTACCAGAAGAGCACAGAGTTGCTTATTCGCAAGCTGCCGTTCCAGCGTTTGGTCCGCGAAATCGCTCAGGACTTCAAGACCGATTTGCGTTTCCAGAGTTCGGCAGTGATGGCTCTGCAGGAAGCTAGCGAAGCCTACCTGGTTGGCCTATTTGAAGACACAAACTTGTGTGCTATCCATGCTAAGCGTGTCACCATCATGCCCAAGGACATTCAACTGGCCAGACGTATTCGTGGCGAGCGTGCTTAAGTTGTACTGCCTTGCCTTGCGGTATGCTATTAAGCTTAAAATATAAAACAAATCGGTCCTTTTCAGGACCACAAAACATTTTTAACAAAGATATTTTGAGTTTTCGTGATTTTTAACTGTTAAATATAAACAATATATATATAGAAGCTATTGTATCTTATTAGTAGAATACCAAAGTATTAGAAGATGTGAAATATTAAAATAAAATGAGGTATTTTTTAAACGAAATGAGCAGTTGTGACTTTTAAGCGTTTCTATCTATCATTTCGTTGTTACGTTTAGGATACGTTGGAAACGTTCAGATGTTCCTATAGTAAAGCTGTGTTGAATATTGTTAAATGTTTTACTTTACTTTCTACTTTGTTCATTTAGCTCGAAGAATGTAAATGTGAACTGACAGATCCTTGATTTAAGAAATATCTATTCAATTTCGCTAATGTTAATGTTAATATTGTACTAATTTGTATTTGTGTTGCTCGCTTGTTGCCAGTCTTTTGGATATTTAAATGTTGCATTTGTACGTTGGGCACAACTAATTCGTAAATGTCGAATGTTTTGGTGCAATATATATATTAAACATGATTTATTTATATTAAAAACCAATATTTTATATTCAACACCGATTTATATTTCTCCAATACATTTTTCTCTTGTTGCCTGCATTTTGGACTAGGTTGTTTTTAACAGCTAATGGTCAAACAAAAGTCATGATTAAAAATCGAAGGTTTTAGTTATTTAGTTCATTGTTGTTGTGTTTAACTAAAGAATAGTTCAAATATTATAAATAATATGTCAATTTTGCCTGGTTTGTAATATTTATATTAAAAAATCATTGTTTTTCACAATCAATAGCTACCTTACGGTACGAAGTTGAACTTAAGGCGGTTGGCATGCGTCTTTTATTTATAAAATCAACACAGAACCAAATATATGTGATAGCTCAAATAATTAGGAAAGCAAATGCATTAACAGTGTATTAAGTTTCTAAAGTTAAACAGTTTTAAATGATAAATTAACAAAAAGGTGAATGCAAACTTTCGCATAACAAACGTTCAATGGCTGAAACATTCTCGTTCGGCTCTCCTCCTCGATTCTCACTGAATCGAGTGACCAAATTGCATGAAGAATTCAGGGAAATTCCGATTTAAAAAGTGTAAAACGTTGTGCAAGTGAAGTAAAACATGTCTGATTCAGCAGTTGCATCATCCGCCTCTCCTGTGGTTGCCTCACCAGCCGCAGCCGAGAAAAAGGCACCAGCCTCAGCCAAAAAAGCAGCGTCCGCATCAGCATCGAAGGCAAAGAAGATTACTGCTCCAGCATCACACCCGCCAACTCAGCAAATGGTAGATGCATCGATTAAAAACTTGAAGGAGCGTGGTGGCTCATCACTAATGGCTATCAAGAAATATATCGCTGCTACATACAAGTGTGATGCCCAGAAACTGGCCCCGTTTATTAAGAAGTACTTGAAGACTGCAGTTGCAAGTGGAAAGCTGGTACAAACAAAGGGTAAGGGTGCATCTGGTTCGTTCAAACTGTCTGCATCAGCCAAGAAAGAGCCCAAGCCAAAGGTATCTTCGCCCGTTGAGAAGAAACCCAAGAAGGTGGCTCCAACGGCAGCAGCTAAAAAGAAGAAAAGTGCATCCACCACTACAAAGAAGTCGGCTGCTGCAGCTGCAGCTGATAAGAAGCCATCCAAGGCGGCCATCCAAGCCACCAAAAAGAGCGTTGAGAAAAAGAAGGCAGATAAGGCAAAGGATGCAAAGAAAACAGGTACCGTTAAGGCTAAGCCCACCACAGCCAAGGCCAAGCCAAGCGCACCAAAGGCAAAGGCACCTAAGCCTAAGACTACAAGTGCCAAACCTAAAAAGGCAGCGTCTGCAGCGACACCAAAGAAAGCTGCTGCTGCTGCTGGTGCCAAGAAGCCAAAGGCTTCAGCAAAGACTGCATCTGCGACCAAAAAGTAATTTAACAAACATACACAAACTCATCCGAGTAGTATATGCGCATTTCTTTATTTTGAAAGTCGTTTATTTACCAAAGCCCTTTTCAGGGCTACAATTCTATGTATTTTCAAAGAGACCAAACATTTTCAAAAGGTTTTAGTATCTACTAATGACATGATATATGATAAACAAGATTTTGATTATGTTTAAAATCCGATTCGATTTTTAATATTATATATCTCCTTTACTAAGGTTGGTTTTTCTTCTCTGTTGTGCTTTTGGAATTGAGTTTATTTATAACTCTCAATTAATTAAAGAAACGCATTGTGTCCGCTCATCATGTTATATATTTTCAGAGTATGCAACAGCATTTAAAAATTCAATTATATTTTAATTCTTTGAAAGAAAGGTTTTGTGGCCCTGAAAAGGGCCTTTTTACATCCAGTTGAAATTTACTTGGAGCTTGTGTACTTGGTGACTGCTTTTGTTCCCTCACTGACGGCGTGCTTAGCCAACTCTCCGGGCAGCAATAGACGGACAGCGGTTTGGATTTCCCGACTGGTGATGGTAGAGCGTTTGTTGTAGTGGGCCAAACGAGATGCCTCGGCAGCAATACGCTCAAAAATGTCGTTCACAAAGCTGTTCATGATGCTCATCGCCTTGGACGAAATGCCGGTGTCAGGATGGACCTGCTTCAACACTTTGTAAATGTAGATGGCATAGCTTTCCTTCCTCTTGCGCTTCTTCTTCTTGTCAGCCTTGGTGATATTCTTCTGAGCCTTGCCAGCCTTCTTGGCTGCCTTTCCACTAGTTTTCGGCGGCATTATTACTATTCTTGTTCACTCACTTTAATTCACTTCACAAATGTTTGACTGTCACTGAGAAGTTGCTTGTTATAAATACTTTTATTTGAACGACGCTTTCATGTTAAAATTCGTTCCGTATTGTGCTGACGTTCATCCCTAAGCTGAAAAAGTAGGTAGCTGAAAAAAGTATAAATACAATGTCAGCTTGGTTGCCGGAAACATTCGATTTTTGTGCTTCAACAGTGTTTGTGTAAAAAAACAGTGAACTAAATAAAAATGTCTGGACGTGGTAAAGGTGGAAAAGTTAAGGGAAAGGCAAAGTCGCGTTCCAACCGCGCTGGTCTCCAGTTTCCTGTTGGTCGTATTCATCGTCTTCTCCGCAAAGGCAACTACGCGGAGCGTGTTGGTGCCGGTGCTCCTGTGTATTTGGCTGCCGTTATGGAATACTTGGCCGCCGAAGTCTTGGAGTTGGCTGGCAATGCTGCTCGCGATAACAAGAAAACTAGGATCATCCCTCGCCATCTGCAATTGGCCATCCGCAACGATGAAGAGTTGAACAAACTACTTTCGGGCGTTACCATTGCCCAGGGAGGAGTTTTACCCAACATCCAGGCAGTTCTCTTGCCCAAGAAGACCGAAAAGAAGGCTTAATTCACCTCACCCAGCGTCTCACCGTCTCGAAAATATCGTGTACATATGTAAAAACCAAACGTCCTTTTCAGGACGACCAAAAATATTTAAAAAGAGAATTATCTATTCAGTTAAAATCATAAATTGCCAATGCCAAGAATAATTATATAAATGCAGGAAAAGTACAGTCACTGACAAAACATCCCAAATAAAATAGAGGGTATTTTATTTTACATTGGTATGCAGCTTGTTTGATTTTGTTGTTTTTGTGCGTTTTATGTTTGGGTTTTAAGCCGAAGGCATTTGCCAACGACCATACTACGCTGAATACATCGGTTCTCGTCCGATCACCGAAATTAAGCAGCGTCGGGCGCGGTTAGTACTTAGATGGGGGACCGCTTGGGAACACCGCGTGTTGTTGGCATTCGTGTCTATCCACACTTTTTTTAAATTCATTTTTTAATTAACAAATTTTAATATACTTTTATCATGTAAATATAATATTTTCTACTCTAGCTTTTTAAGGGATTTATTTGTTTTTAGTAAAAATATGTATGAAATTAAATATTTTTTATCTCTTTTATGAAATATTTGGTGGTCCTGAAAAGGACCGATTGGTATGACTGTACTTGTACACAAATGGCTTTTTAGCCGCCGAAACCGTACAGAGTACGGCCTTGTCTCTTCAGAGCATAAACTACATCCATGGCAGTGACTGTCTTCCTCTTAGCATGCTCGGTGTATGTAACTGCATCACGGATAACATTTTCCAAGAACACCTTCAACACACCACGTGTTTCTTCATAAATGAGACCAGAAATACGTTTCACTCCACCACGACGAGCTAAACGACGGATAGCTGGCTTTGTGATGCCCTGGATGTTATCACGCAACACTTTGCGATGACGCTTAGCGCCGCCTTTACCCAAGCCTTTTCCACCTTTACCGCGACCAGTCATTTTTCACTTTTTACTTTTACTTAACACTGCACAAATGTCAGAATGAAACTAATGCTTGCTCCGTCACAAACGCCGCTATTTATACAAAAATGGCCGATAACTAGAACGGGTACGTAGGTATTTCCATCCCGCTCGCACACTACGCTCGCAACACGAGCAGCCACCACCAAATTTGCTATATAAACGAGACACAAAACGAGCGCACGATTATTGTGTTTTCAACAGTGACAGTGTGAAGTTAGAATTGTGAAATAAAGAAGAAGCAAAATGGCTCGTACCAAGCAGACAGCTCGTAAATCGACGGGAGGCAAGGCTCCTCGCAAACAGTTGGCAACTAAGGCAGCACGTAAGAGTGCTCCAGCAACCGGTGGTGTGAAGAAACCTCATCGCTATCGTCCCGGTACTGTTGCACTGCGTGAAATCCGTCGCTACCAGAAGAGCACAGAGTTGCTTATTCGCAAGCTGCCGTTCCAGCGTTTGGTCCGCGAAATCGCTCAGGACTTCAAGACCGATTTGCGTTTCCAGAGTTCGGCAGTGATGGCTCTGCAGGAAGCTAGCGAAGCCTACCTGGTTGGCCTATTTGAAGACACAAACTTGTGTGCTATCCATGCTAAGCGTGTCACCATCATGCCCAAGGACATTCAACTGGCCAGACGTATTCGTGGCGAGCGTGCTTAAGTTGTACTGCCTTGCCGTATGCTATTGAGCATAAAATATAAAACAAATCGGTCCTTTTCAGGACCACAAAACATTTTTAACAAAGATATTTTGAGTTTTCATGTTAAATATAAACAATATATATATAGAAGCTATTGTATTTTATATAGTAGAATACCAAAGTATTAGAAGATGTGAAATATTAAAATAAAATGAGGTATTTCTTAAACGAAATGAGCAGTTGTGACTTTTGTTAAGCGTTTCTATCTATCATTTCGTTGTTACGTTTAGGATACGTTGGAAACGTTCAGATGTTCCTATAGTAAAGCTGTGTTGAATATTGTTAAATGTTTTACTTTACTTTCTACTTTGTTGATTTAGCTCGAAGAATAAATTTAAATGTAAAAGTGAACTGAAAGATCCTTGATTTAAGTAATATATATTCAATTTCGCTTATCTTAATGTTAATATTGTACTTATTCGTATTTGTGTTGCTCGCTTGTTGCCAGTCTTTTGGATATTTGAATGTTGCATGAACAGTTGCATTTGTACGTTGGGCACAACTAATTCGTAAATGTCGAATGTTTTGGTGCAATATATATA
The DNA here is from genome assembly GCA_035044485.1 of Scaptomyza reducta. Lineage (NCBI taxonomy): Eukaryota > Metazoa > Arthropoda > Insecta > Diptera > Drosophilidae > Scaptomyza > Scaptomyza reducta. The sequence continues at coordinate 513,729 of JAWNNV010000045.1, forward strand.
TTAAACATGATTTATTTATATTAAAAACCAATATTTTATATTCAACACCGATTTATATTTCTCCAATACATTTTTCTCTTGTTGCCTGCATTTTGGACTAGGTTGTTTTTAACAGCTAATGGTCAAACAAAAGTCATGATTAAAAATCGAAGGTTTTAGTTATTTAGTTCATTGTTGTTGTGTTTAACTAAAGAATAGTTCAAATATTATAAATAATATGTCAATTTTGCCTGGTTTGTAATATTTATATTAAAAAATCATTGTTTTTCACAATCAATAGCTACCTTACGGTACGAAGTTGAACTTAAGGCGGCTGGCAAGCGTCTGAAATATGTTAAATCACAACAGAACCAAATATATGTGATAGCTCAAATAATTAAGAAAGCAAATGCATTAACAGTGTATTAAGTTTCTAAAGTTAAACAGTTTTAAATGATAAATTAACAAAAAGGTGAAGGCAAACTTTCGCATAACAAACGTTCAATGGATGAAACATTCTCGTTCGGCTCTCCTCCTCGATTCTCACTGAATCGAGTGACCAAATTACATGAAGAATTCAAGGAAATTCCGATTTAAAAAGTGTAAAACGTTGTGCAAGTGAAGTAAAACATGTCTGATTCAGCAGTTGCATCATCCGCCTCTCCTGTGGTTGCCTCACCAGCCGCAGCCGAGAAAAAGGCACCAGCCTCAGCCAAAAAAGCAGCGTCCGCATCAGCATCGAAGGCAAAGAAGATAACTGCTCCAGCATCACACCCGCCAACTCAGCAAATGGTAGATGCATCGATTAAAAACTTGAAGGAGCGTGGTGGCTCATCACTAATGGCTATCAAGAAATATATCGCTGCTACATACAAGTGTGATGCCCAGAAACTGGCCCCGTTTATTAAGAAGTACTTGAAGACTGCAGTTGCAAGTGGAAAGCTGGTACAAACAAAGGGTAAGGGTGCATCTGGTTCGTTCAAACTGTCTGCATCAGCCAAGAAAGAGCCCAAGCCAAAGGTCTCTTCGCCCGTTGAGAAGAAACCCAAGAAGGTGGCTCCAACGGCAGCAGCTAAAAAGAAGAAAAGTGCATCCACCACTACAAAGAAGTCGGCTGCTGCAGCTGCAGCTGATAAGAAGCCATCCAAGGCGGCCATCCAAGCCACCAAAAAGAGCGTTGAGAAAAAGAAGGCAGATAAGGCAAAGGCAAAGGATGCAAAGAAAACAGGTACCGTTAAGGCTAAGCCCACCACAGCCAAGGCCAAGCCAAGCGCACCAAAGGCAAAGGCACCTAAGCCTAAGACTACAAGTGCCAAACCTAAAAAGGCAGCGTCTGCAGCGACACCAAAGAAAGCTGCTGCTGCTGCTGGTGCCAAGAAGCCAAAGGCTTCAGCAAAGACTGCATCTGCGACCAAAAAGTAATTTAACAAACATACACAAACTCATCCGAGTAGTATATGCGCATTTCTTTATTTTGAAAGTCGTTTATTTACCAAAGCCCTTTTCAGGGCTACAATTCTATGTATTTTCAAAGAGACCAAACATTTTCAAAAGGTTTTAGTATCTACTAATGACATGATATATGATAAACAAGATTTTGATTATGTTTAAAATCCGATTCGATTTTTAATATTATATATCTCCTTTACTAAGGTTGGTTTTTCTTCTCTGTTGTGCTTTTGGAATTGAGTTTATTTATAACTCTCAATTAATTAAAGAAACGCATTGTGTCCGCTCATCATGTTATATATTTTCAGAGTATGCAACAGCATTTAAAAATTCAATTATATTTTAATTCTTTGAAAGAAAGGTTTTGTGGCCCTGAAAAGGGCCTTTTGACTTGTGTAGAGTACATCCAGTTGAAATTTACTTGGAGCTTGTGTACTTGGTGACTGCTTTTGTTCCCTCACTGACGGCGTGCTTAGCCAACTCTCCGGGCAGCAATAGACGGACAGCGGTTTGGATTTCCCGACTGGTGATGGTAGAGCGTTTGTTGTAGTGGGCCAAACGAGATGCCTCGGCAGCAATACGCTCAAAAATGTCGTTCACAAAGCTGTTCATGATGCTCATCGCCTTGGACGAAATGCCGGTGTCAGGATGGACCTGCTTCAACACTTTGTAAATGTAGATGGCATAGCTTTCCTTCCTCTTGCGCTTCTTCTTCTTGTCAGTCTTGGTGATATTCTTCTGAGCCTTGCCAGCCTTCTTGGCTGCCTTTCCACTAGTTTTCGGCGGCATTATTACTATTCTTGTTCACTCACTTTAATTCACTTCACAAATGTTTGACTGTCACTGAGAAGTTGCTTGTTATAAATACTTTTATTTGAACGACGCTTTCATGTTAAAATTCGTTCCGTATTGTGCTGACGTTCATCCCTAAGCTGAAAAAGTAGGTAGCTGAAAAAGTATAAATACAATGTCAGCTTGGTTGCCGGAAACATTCGATTTTTGTGCTTCAACAGTGTTTGTGTAAAAAAACAGTGAACTAAATAAAAATGTCTGGACGTGGTAAAGGTGGAAAAGTTAAGGGAAAGGCAAAGTCGCGTTCCAACCGCGCTGGTCTCCAGTTTCCTGTTGGTCGTATTCATCGTCTTCTCCGCAAAGGCAACTACGCGGAGCGTGTTGGTGCCGGTGCTCCTGTGTATTTGGCTGCCGTTATGGAATACTTGGCCGCCGAAGTCTTGGAGTTGGCTGGCAATGCTGCTCGCGATAACAAGAAAACTAGGATCATCCCTCGCCATCTGCAATTGGCCATCCGCAACGATGAAGAGTTGAACAAACTACTTTCGGGCGTTACCATTGCCCAGGGAGGTGTTCTACCCAACATCCAGGCAGTTCTCTTGCCCAAGAAGACCGAAAAGAAGGCTTAATTCACCTCACCCAGCGTCTCACCGTCTCGAAAATATCGTGTACATATGTAAAAACCAAACGTCCTTTTCAGGACGACCAAAAATATTTAAAAAGAGAATTATCTATTCAGTTAAAATCATAAATTGCCAATGCCAAGAATCAATAATATAAATGCAGGAAAAGTACAGTCACTGACAAAACATCCCAAATAAAATAGAGGGTATTTTATTTTACATTGGTATGCAGCTTGTTTGATTTTGTTGTTTTTGTGCGTTTTATGTTTGGGTTTTAAGCCGAAGGCATTTGCCAACGACCATACTACGCTGAATACATCGGTTCTCGTCCGATCACCGAAATTAAGCAGCGTCGGGCGCGGTTAGTACTTAGATGGGGGACCGCTTGGGAACACCGCGTGTTGTTGGCATTCGTGTCTATCCACACTTTTTTTTAAATTAATTTTTTAATTAACCAATTTAGTATAATTTTATTTAAAATCATGTAAATATAATATTTTCTACTCTAGCTTATTAAGGGATTTATTTGTTTTTAGTAAAAATATGTATGAAATTAAATATTTTTTATCTCTTTTATGAAATATTTGGTGGTCCTGAAAAGGACCGATTGGTGTGACTGTACTTGTACACAAATTGCTTTTTAGCCGCCGAAACCGTACAGAGTACGGCCTTGTCTCTTCAGAGCATAAACTACATCCATGGCAGTGACTGTCTTCCTCTTAGCATGCTCGGTGTATGTAACTGCATCACGGATAACATTTTCCAAGAACACCTTCAACACACCACGTGTTTCTTCATAAATGAGACCAGAAATACGTTTCACTCCACCACGACGAGCTAAACGACGGATAGCTGGCTTTGTGATGCCCTGGATGTTATCACGCAACACTTTGCGATGACGCTTAGCGCCGCCTTTACCCAAGCCTTTTCCACCTTTACCGCGACCAGTCATTTTTCACTTTTTACTTTTACTTAACACTGCACAAATGTCAGAATGAAACTAATGCTTGCTCCGTCACAAACGCCGCTATTTATACAAAAATGGCCGAAAACTAGAACGGGTACGTAGGTATTTCCATCCCGCTCGCACACAACGCTCGTAATACGAGCAGCCACCACCAAATTTGCTATATAAACGAGACACAAAACGAGCGCACGATTATTGTGTTTTCAACAGTGACAGTGTGAAGTTAGAATTGTGAAATAAAGAAGAAGCAAAATGGCTCGTACCAAGCAGACAGCTCGTAAATCGACGGGAGGCAAGGCTCCTCGCAAACAGTTGGCAACTAAGGCAGCACGTAAGAGTGCTCCAGCAACCGGTGGTGTGAAGAAACCTCATCGCTATCGTCCCGGTACTGTTGCACTGCGTGAAATCCGTCGCTACCAGAAGAGCACAGAGTTGCTTATTCGCAAGCTGCCGTTCCAGCGTTTGGTCCGCGAAATCGCTCAGGACTTCAAGACCGATTTGCGTTTCCAGAGTTCGGCAGTGATGGCTCTGCAGGAAGCTAGCGAAGCCTACCTGGTTGGCCTATTTGAAGACACAAACTTGTGTGCTATCCATGCTAAGCGTGTCACCATCATGCCCAAGGACATTCAACTGGCCAGACGTATTCGTGGCGAGCGTGCTTAAGTTGTACTGCCTTGCCGTATGCTATTGAGCATAAAATATAAAACAAATCGGTCCTTTTCAGGACCACAAAACATTTTTAACAAAGATATTTTGAGTTTTCATGATGTTTAACTGTTAAATATAAACAATATATATATAGAAGCTATTGTATCTTATATAGTAGAATACCAAAGTATTAGAAGATGTGAAATATTAAAATAAAATGAGGTATTTTTTAAACGAAATGAGCAGTTGTGACTTTTGTTAAGCGTTTCTATCTATCATTTCGTTGTTACGTTTAGGATACGTTGGAAACGTTCAGATGTTCCTATAGTAAAGCTGTGTTGAATATTGTTAAATGTTTTACTTTACTTCCTACTTTGTTCATTTAGCTCGAAGAATAAATTTAAATGCAGATGTAAATGTGAACTGAAAGATCCTTGATTTAAGAAATATATATTCAATTTCGCTTATCTTAATGTTAATATTGTACTTATTCGTATTTGTGTTGCTCGCTTGTTGCCAGTCTTTTGGATATTTGAATGTTGCATTTGTACGTTGGGCACAACTAATTCGTAAATGTCGAATGTTTTGGTGCAATATATATATTAAACATGATTTATTTATATTAAAAACCAATATTTTATATTCAACACCGATTTATATTTCTCCAATACATTTTTCTCTTGTTGCCTGCATTTTGGACTAGGTTGTTTTTAACAGCTAATGGTCAAACAAAAGTCATGATTAAAAATCGAAGGTTTTAGTTATTTAGTTCATTGTTGTTGTGTTTAACTAAAGAATAGTTCAAATATTATAAATAATATGTCAATTTTGCCTGGTTTGTAATATTTATATTAAAAAATCATTGTTTTTCACAATCAATAGCTACCTTACGGTACGAAGTTGAACTTAAGGCGGCTGGCATGCGTCTGTTATTTATAAAATCAACACAGAACCAAATATATGTGATAGCTCAAATAATTAAGAAAGCAAATGCATTAACAGTGTATTTAGTTTCTAAAGTTAAACAGTTTTAAATGATAAATTAACAAAAAGGTGAAGGCAAACTTTCGCATAACAAACGTTCAATGGCTGAAACATTCTCGTTCGGCTCTCCTCCTCGATTCTCACTGAATCGAGTGACCAAATTGCATGAAGAATTCAGGGAAATTCCGATTTAAAAAGTGTAAAACGTTGTGCAAGTGAAGTAAAACATGTCTGATTCAGCAGTTGCATCATCCGCCTCTCCTGTGGTTGCCTCACCAGCCGCAGCCGCAGCCGAGAAAAAGGCACCAGCCTCAGCCAAAAAAGCAGCGTCCGTATCAGCATCGAAGGCAAAGAAGGTAACTGCTCCAGCATCACACCCGCCAACTCAGCAAATGGTAGATGCATCGATTAAAAACTTGAAGGAGCGTGGTGGCTCATCACTAATGGCTATCAAGAAATATATCGCTGCTACATACAAGTGTGATGCCCAGAAACTGGCCCCGTTTATTAAGAAGTACTTGAAGACTGCAGTTGCAAGTGGAAAGCTGGTACAAACAAAGGGTAAGGGTGCATCTGGTTCGTTCAAACTGTCTGCATCAGCCAAGAAAGAGCCCAAGCCAAAGGTCTCTTCGCCCGTTGAGAAGAAACCCAAGAAGGTAGCTCCAACGGCAGCAGCAGCTAAAAAGAAGAAAAGTGCATCCACCACTACAAAGAAGTCGGCTGCAGCTGATAAGAAGCCATCCAAGGCGGCCATCCAAGCCACCAAAAAGAGCGTTGAGAAAAAGAAGGCAGATAAGGCAAAGGCAAAGGATGCAAAGAAAACAGGTACCGTTAAGGCTAAGCCCACCACAGCCAAGGCCAAGCCAAGCGCACCAAAGGCAAAGGCACCTAAGCCTAAGACTACAAGTGCCAAACCTAAAAAGGCAGCGTCTGCAGCGACACCAAAGAAAGCTGCTGCTGCTGCTGGTGCCAAGAAGCCAAAGGCTTCAGCAAAGACTGCATCTGCGACCAAAAAGTAATTTAACAAACATACACAAACTCATCCGAGTAGTATATGCGCATTTCTTTATTTTGAAAGTCGTTTATTTACCAAAGCCCTTTTCAGGGCTACAATTCTATGTATTTTCAAAGAGACCAAACATTTTCAAAAGGTTTTAGTATCTACTATTGACATGATATATGATAAACAAGATTTTGATTATGTTTAAAATCCGAGGGAAGCACAATTCGATTTTTAATATTATATATCTCATTTACTAAGGTTGGTTTTTCTTCTCTGTTGTGCTTTTGGAATTGAGTTTCTTATAACTCTCAATTAATTAAAGAAACGCATTGTGTCCGCTCATCATGTTATATATTTTCAGAGTATGCAACAGCATTTAAAAATTCAATTATATTTTAATTCTTTGAAAGAAAGGTTTTGTGGCCCTGAAAAGGGCCTTTTGACTTGTGTAGAGTACATCCAGTTGAAATTTACTTGGAGCTTGTGTACTTGGTGACTGCTTTTGTTCCCTCACTGACGGCGTGCTTAGCCAACTCTCCGGGCAGCAATAGACGGACAGCGGTTTGGATTTCCCGACTGGTGATGGTAGAGCGTTTGTTGTAGTGGGCCAAACGAGATGCCTCGGCAGCAATACGCTCAAAAATGTCGTTCACAAAGCTGTTCATGATGCTCATCGCCTTGGACGAAATGCCGGTGTCAGGATGGACCTGCTTCAACACTTTGTAAATGTAGATGGCATAGCTTTCCTTCCTCTTGCGCTTCTTCTTCTTGTCAGTCTTGGTGATATTCTTCTGAGCCTTGCCAGCCTTCTTGGCTGCCTTTCCACTAGTTTTCGGCGGCATTATTACTATTATTGTTCACTCACTTTAATTCACTTCACAAATGTTTGACTGTCACTGAGAAGTTGCTTGTTATAAATACTTTTATTTGAACGACGCTTTCATGTTAAAATTCGTTCCGTATTGTGCTGACGTTCATCCCTAAGCTGAAAAAGTAGGTAGCTGAAAAAAGTATAAATACAATGTCAGCTTGGTTGCCGGAAACATTCGATTTTTGTGCTTCAACAGTGTTTGTGTAAAAAAACAGTGAACTAAATAAAAATGTCTGGACGTGGTAAAGGTGGAAAAGTTAAGGGAAAGGCAAAGTCGCGTTCCAACCGCGCTGGTCTCCAGTTTCCTGTTGGTCGTATTCATCGTCTTCTCCGCAAAGGCAACTACGCGGAGCGTGTTGGTGCCGGTGCTCCTGTGTATTTGGCTGCCGTTATGGAATACTTGGCCGCCGAAGTCTTGGAGTTGGCTGGCAATGCTGCTCGCGATAACAAGAAAACTAGGATCATCCCTCGCCATCTGCAATTGGCCATCCGCAACGATGAAGAGTTGAACAAACTACTTTCGGGCGTTACCATTGCCCAGGGAGGAGTTTTACCCAACATCCAGGCAGTTCTCTTGCCCAAGAAGACCGAAAAGAAGGCTTAATTCACCTCACCCAGCGTCTCACCGTCTCGAAAATATCGTGTACATATGTAAAAACCAAACGTCCTTTTCAGGACGACCAAAAATATTTAAAAAGAGAATTATCTATTCAGTTAAAATCATAATTTGCCAATGCCAAGAATCAATAAATAAATGCAGGAAAAGTACAGTCACTGACAAAACATCCCAAATAAAATAGAGGGTATTTTATTTTACATTGGTATGCAGCTTGTTTGATTTTGTTGTTTTTGTGCGTTTTATGTTTGGGTTTTAAGCCGAAGGCATTTGCCAACGACCATACTACGCTGAATACATCGGTTCTCGTCCGATCACCGAAATTAAGCAGCGTCGGGCGCGGTTAGTACTTAGATGGGGGACCGCTTGGGAACACCGCGTGTTGTTGGCATTCGTGTCTATCCACACTTTTTTTTAAATTAATTTTTTAATTAACCAATTTAGTATAATTTTATTTAAAATCATGTAAATATAATATTTTCTACTCTAGCTTATTAAGGGATTTATTTGTTTTTAGTAAAAATATGTATGAAATTAAATATTTTTTATCTCTTTTATGAAATATTTGGTGGTCCTGAAAAGGACCGATTGGTATGACTGTACTTGTACACAAATTGCTTTTTAGCCGCCGAAACCGTACAGAGTACGGCCTTGTCTCTTCAGAGCATAAACTACATCCATGGCAGTGACTGTCTTCCTCTTAGCATGCTCGGTGTATGTAACTGCATCACGGATAACATTTTCCAAGAACACCTTCAACACACCACGTGTTTCTTCATAAATGAGACCAGAAATACGTTTCACTCCACCACGACGAGCTAAACGACGGATAGCTGGCTTTGTGATGCCCTGGATGTTATCACGCAACACTTTGCGATGACGCTTAGCGCCGCCTTTACCCAAGCCTTTTCCACCTTTACCGCGACCAGTCATTTTTCACTTTTTACTTTTACTTAACACTGCACAAATGTCAGAATGAAACTAATGCTTGCTCCGTCACAAACGCCGCTATTTATACAAAAATGGCCGAAAACTAGAACGGGTACGTAGGTATTTCCATCCCGCTCGCACACTACGCTCGCAACACGAGCAGCCACCACCAAATTTGCTATATAAACGAGACACAAAACGAGCGCACGATTATTGTGTTTTCAACAGTGACAGTGTGAAGTGAAATAAAGAAGAAGCAAAATGGCTCGTACCAAGCAGACAGCTCGTAAATCGACGGGAGGCAAGGCTCCTCGCAAACAGTTGGCAACTAAGGCAGCACGTAAGAGTGCTCCAGCAACCGGTGGTGTGAAGAAACCTCATCGCTATCGTCCCGGTACTGTTGCACTGCGTGAAATCCGTCGCTACCAGAAGAGCACAGAGTTGCTTATTCGCAAGCTGCCGTTCCAGCGTTTGGTCCGCGAAATCGCTCAGGACTTCAAGACCGATTTGCGTTTCCAGAGTTCGGCAGTGATGGCTCTGCAGGAAGCTAGCGAAGCCTACCTGGTTGGCCTATTTGAAGACACAAACTTGTGTGCTATCCATGCTAAGCGTGTCACCATCATGCCCAAGGACATTCAACTGGCCAGACGTATTCGTGGCGAGCGTGCTTAAGTTGTACTGCCTTGCCGTATGCTATTGAGCATAAAATATAAAACAAATCGGTCCTTTTCAGGACCACAAAACATTTTTAACAAAGATATTTTGAGTTTTCATGTTAAATATAAACAATATATATATAGAAGCTATTGTATCTTATATAGTAGAATACCAAAGTATTAGAAGATGTGAAATATTAAAATAAAATGAGGTATTTTTTAAACGAAATGAGCAGTTGTGACTTTTGTTAAGCGTTTCTATCTATCATTTCGTTGTTACGTTTAGGATACGTTGGAAACGTTCAGATGTTCCTATAGTAAAGCTGTGTTGAATATTGTTAAATGTTTTACTTTACTTTCTACTTTGTTGATTTAGCTCGAAGAATAAATTTAAATGCAGATGTAAATGTAAATGTGAACTGAAAGATCCTTGATTTAAGAAATATATATTCAATTTCGCTAATGTTAATGTTAATATTGTACTTATTCGTATTTGTGTTGCTCGCTTGTTGCCAGTCTTTTGGATATTTGAATGTTGCATTTGTACGTTGGGCACAACTAATTCGTAAATGTCGAATGTTTTGGTGCAATATATATATTAAACATGATTTATTTATATTAAAAACCAATATTTTATATTCAACACCGATTTATAAATCTCTCCAACACATTTTTCTCTTGTTGCCTGCATTTTGGACTAGGTTGTTTTTAACAGCTAATGGTCAAACAAAAGTCATGATTAAAAATCGAAGTTATTAGTTATGTAGTTCATTGTTGTTGTGTTTAACTAAAGAATAGTTCAAATATTATAAATAATATGTCAATTTTGCCTGGTTTGTAATATTTATATTAAAAAATCATTGTTTTTCACAATCAATAGCTACCTTACGGTACGAAGTTGAACTTAAGGCGGCTGGCAAGCGTCTGAAATATATTAAATCACAACAGAACCAAATATATGTGATAGCTCAAATAATTAAGAAAGCAAATGCATTAACAGTGTATTAAGTTTCTAAAGTTAAACAGTTTTAAATGATAAATTAACAAAAAGGTGAAGGCAAACTTTCGCATAACAAACGTTCAATGGCTGAAACATTCTCGTTCGGCTCTCCTCCTCGATTCTCACTGAATCGAGTGACCAAATTGCATGAAGAATTCAAGGAAATTCCGATTTAAAAAGTGTAAAACGTTGTGCAAGTGAAGTAAAACATGTCTGATTCAGCAGTTGCATCATCCGCCTCTCCTGTGGTTGCCTCACCAGCCGCAGCCGCAGCCGAGAAAAAGGCACCAGCCTCAGCCAAAAAAGCAGCGTCCGCTTCAGCATCGAAGGCAAAGAAGATTACTGCTCCAGCATCACACCCGCCAACTCAGCAAATGGTAGATGCATCGATTAAAAACTTGAAGGAGCGTGGTGGCTCATCACTAATGGCTATCAAGAAATATATCGCTGCTACATACAAGTGTGATGCCCAGAAACTGGCCCCGTTTATTAAGAAGTACTTGAAGACTGCAGTTGCAAGTGGAAAGCTGGTACAAACAAAGGGTAAGGGTGCATCTGGTTCGTTCAAACTGTCTGCATCAGCCAAGAAAGAGCCCAAGCCAAAGGTCTCTTCGCCCGTTGAGAAGAAACCCAAGAAGGTAGCTCCAACGGCAGCAGCTAAAAAGAAGAAAAGTGCATCCACCACTACAAAGAAGTCGGCTGCTGCAGCTGCAGCTGATAAGAAGCCATCCAAGGCGGCCATCCAAGCCACCAAAAAGAGCGTTGAGAAAAAGAAGGCAGATAAGGCAAAGGCAAAGGATGCAAAGAAAACAGGTACCGTTAAGGCTAAGCCCACCACAGCCAAGGCCAAGCCAAGCGCACCAAAGGCAAAGGCACCTAAGCCTAAGACTACAAGTGCCAAACCTAAAAAGGCAGCGTCTGCAGCGACACCAAAGAAAGCTGCTGCTGCTGCTGGTGCCAAGAAGCCAAAGGCTTCAGCAAAGACTGCATCTGCGACCAAAAAGTAATTTAACAAACATACACAAACTCATCCGAGTAGTATATGCGCATTTCTTTATTTTGAAAGTCGTTTATTTACCAAAGCCCTTTTCAGGGCTACAATTCTATGTATTTTCAAAGAGACCAAACATTTTCAAAAGGTTTTAGTATCTACTATTGACATGATATATGATAAACAAGATTTTGATTATGTTTAAAATCCGAGGGAAGCACAATTCGATTTTTAATATTATATATCTCATTTACTAAGGTTGGTTTTTCTTCTCTGTTGTGCTTTTGGAATTGAGTTTCTTTAAATTTATTTATAACTCTCAATTAATTAAAGAAACGCATTGTGTCCGCTCATCATGTTATATATTTTCAGAGTATGCAACAGCATTTAAAAATTCAATTATATTTTAATTCTTTGAAAGAAAGGTTTTGTGGCCCTGAAAAGGGCCTTTTGACTTGTGTAGAGTACATCCAGTTGAAATTTACTTGGAGCTTGTGTACTTGGTGACTGCTTTTGTTCCCTCACTGACGGCGTGCTTAGCCAACTCTCCGGGCAGCAATAGACGGACAGCGGTTTGGATTTCCCGACTGGTGATGGTAGAGCGTTTGTTGTAGTGGGCCAAACGAGATGCCTCGGCAGCAATACGCTCAAAAATGTCGTTCACAAAGCTGTTCATGATGCTCATCGCCTTGGACGAAATGCCGGTGTCAGGATGGACCTGCTTCAACACTTTGTAAATGTAGATGGCATAGCTTTCCTTCCTCTTGCGCTTCTTCTTCTTGTCAGTCTTGGTGATATTCTTCTGAGCCTTGCCAGCCTTCTTGGCTGCCTTTCCACTAGTTTTCGGCGGCATTATTACTATTATTGTTCACTCACTTTAATTCACTTCACAAATGTTTGGACTGTCACTGAGAAGTTGCTTGTTATAAATACTTTTATTTGAACGACGCTTTCATGTTAAAATTCGTTCCGTATTGTGCTGACGTTCATCCCTAAGCTGAAAAAGTAGGTAGCTGAAAAAAGTATAAATACAATGTCAGCTTGGTTGCCGGAAACATTCGATTTTTGTGCTTCAACAGTGTTTGTGTAAAAAAACAGTGAACTAAATAAAAATGTCTGGACGTGGTAAAGGTGGAAAAGTTAAGGGAAAGGCAAAGTCGCGTTCCAACCGCGCTGGTCTCCAGTTTCCTGTTGGTCGTATTCATCGTCTTCTCCGCAAAGGCAACTACGCGGAGCGTGTTGGTGCCGGTGCTCCTGTGTATTTGGCTGCCGTTATGGAATA